>JAVIAB010000139.1:41034977-41242477 GCA_032433765.1 Megaustenia siamemsis
TCTCACTTTCCTTTATTTTGCCAGTTGTAACAAGTATTCCAACTTTCCTCTTCTCATGATGTGCCCGAAAAATGTTGATTGTTTCTTTCTGATGTTTTTTTTTTTATGAGCTGCCTTTTGTGTTGGCCTCTTTGAGAACTTCCTCATTGGTCTTTTTAGCCGTCCAGGGAACTTTCAAAATTCTTTTGAGAAATCCCATCTCTGTGGCCTCTAATCGTCTTTTCATTTGTTTGTATACTATCCATGATTCGCTTCCATAGGTCAGAATTGGTTCTATATAGCACCGATGAACTCTCTTTCTCATTTCTATTGACATAGATTTGTTGCGTAATATATTTTTCATTTTCTGAAAATGAAATTTACCTACATGGTATACATGAAAGAGAAGAAGGGATATACAGGTTTTGGTTTCTCATTTAGGAGGAATGCCTTGCGATTCCATACCTTATATACATTAAAAGAGGAGAAGGAAGATATCAAGAGGTAGGCCCATTTTGTGATGGACAGATGATATCAAAGAAACGCTTCAACATCATCGATAAACAATGGTAATGGTTGAAGCTGCCAAGAGGACGAAAACAGAACTTTATATCTCCATGGGTACCCGAGTGGGTAGAAGAGAAAGTTAAGCAGAGGAAGAAGGTTGGGGTTAAGGGCATGGTAGTGAAATAGAAGTTCGAACCTGTACACACGTGACGACAGCACTGAGTATGTCATTTTTATTTTAGACCTTCAGTTAAATTGCTGTTTTATAATTAGTGTCCAATGTGTATTCATGTAAGCAATCTACACATTTTAATATTTAAAATGTTATACTTTTCAATATCTCGAAACGACTGCATTGCGCTGAAGTCCTTTATCCCTAGGCCAACAGTAAGTCACTCCCCACTCCCAATAACCCAGAATTGAGATACATTCATGGGACTGGGTGGTCCAAAGATAAGTCATCAGCCTTGGGACAGGAAAGACCCGGGTTGCGGTAAGAATTGTGTACCTCGAAACGTGATTTCCTCGTGACTTAACCGTTCCTGATCTGCGAGTAGTGAAATCCGACGTCTACTTTCTCGGATAACGGTGAAGAACAGAAGGTTCGGTGTTGATTCGAGTATGTAAACAAATCCCGTGGCAGCTAAAAGTCGCAAAGATTAGGCTAACATTTTCGTGCACAAATTGCTGAGGAAATCTACCCATACCGGAGACGGATATGTCGGGCCTAAAGCGCAGATACCGCGACCTTGCCATAAACTACGGACACAATGCATCCATGCCCACGTAATAGATGAACTCTAAGATGAAACGATAAGCACAATAATAAGAATCTTTAAATTAATATTTTCTAATTGGTCGAATTTTAAAATTAGTATTTTACACATACATCGCTTGTGTCATAATTTTTTTTAAAATCTACTCTTTCACTCAGGAGGATGCCTCTCACATATTCTCTCTCTCTCTCTCTCTCTCTCTCTCTCTCTCTCTCTCTCCCTCTCCCCTCTCAACCGTTATCAATGATCTGATATTTGTTTACCCTTACTGTATAGAATGTTCTCCCGCAGACATCGGAGTTCCTCTTATTTATGTTCGCCTTGGCTGGGATTTATTTTTGGGAGCGAAAAACGCCGAGCGGAAGGTGGTGACATAAGCTTCTTGCTGATGTAACAATGTTTTTCGCTCTCGATGTTTCTCAAAGGGATTCTGTTTTCAATGACTCACGGGCGATTATAGCCAAACCCCAGCCAGGGAAACCTCAAACCCTGACGTGATGTAGACAGACAGGAATGTTTGTAGCTAACTGCCTCATAAAATACTGCGTAATATTGTATGCTAGTATGTGAGTTCTTTGTGCCAACCCCCAAAAAAGTACGCACTGAATTATATTTCATGCAATAAAGCGAGTTATTCAAGGAGAGCCGAATCTACGACTTAGATTGTTGGGGTACAAATATACAGAATGCATTATATATATATATATATATATATATATATATATATAGCAGCGACTCATAGCTGATTGCGATCAAACAATAAATAATATAATAATCGTTCACCACTCGGCGACTAGCCAAATGTAGTTTACATTTTCATTTATGGATGGCAATTGCGGTCTAATATAACTTAGACGATTTAGCCTGAGGCTGAACGGAGAGTACCCCGCCAAGAAGTAGAAAAAAACCAATATAATGTATATGATATCACCACTTATATATGCCATCAGCATAATGTATATGATGTCACCGTGAATATATCTCACCAACATAATGCATATGATGTCACCATGTATATCTATCACCAACAACATGTATATGATGTCACCGTGTATATATGTCACCAACAACGTATATATGATGTCACCATGTGCATATGTCACCAACAACATATATATGATGTCACCATGTGTATATGTCACCAACAACATATATATGATTACACCATGTGTATATGTCACCAACAACATATATATATATGATATTACTCCAATGTCAGCAAACCTACAACTATTGCAGATTAGCATTGACATCGAAATATAAACAACACATGATTATTTCATAGACAGACAAGTCACATTACAGCCAAGCTACGCCATTTAGGCGATACATTCAGGGAATCATGGGAGAAAGGTAAGTACTACAGCACTCAGAAAAAAACGACAAATAAACAACAACAGAAAAAAAAAACAAAGAACAATTTATGGTCCGAAGCAGGGTCGAACCCGTACTCCATGGCACTGCGCCATGCCACGAGAAGCCGAACACTTAGGAACAGTTATCTGAGTGGCAGTATTCCTAAGCGTTCGGCTTCTCGTGGCAAGGCGCAGTGCCATGGAGTACGGTTCGATCCTGCTTCGGACCTCATATTGTTCTTTGTTTTTTTATTCTATTATTGTTTATTTGTCGTTATTTCTGAGAGCTGTAGTACTTACCTTTTCCTCCTATGATTCCCTACGCCATTTAGCTTACTTCGCCTCACAGCACACAACGTATCGTTGTAAATTTCTTATAAAGTACAGTTCCTATGAGAAGAAAACAAAAGCGGAAGTAACAAAACATTATCGCTAAAATTCATGCGGACCGAACATTTATTGATTTTGCCAGATGTTGTTTTCTTGCTCAGTTTTCCTGACGATTGTGTGTACTTTTATTTATGTGTTTATTGTATGCACTTACGTGAGCATTGCGGTTATTTTGTGAACTGTCTTTACTGTGCTGATTATTTTACCCGTTAAACTAACCTTTGTTAGTTTGTATGACCGTAATCATAGTTTTACGTTTAAACTATAATTTCATAATTTACTAATGCTTATTTTTCATCTATCTTGTATATTATTTTACCAACGATTATTTTCCATCTATCTTCTATATTATTTTACTAAGGTTTATTTTCCATCTATCTTCTATATTATTTACTAAGGTTTATTTTCCATCTATCTTCTATATTATTTTACTAAGGTTTATTTTCCATCTATCTTCTATATTATGTTACTAAAATTTATTTTCCATCTATCTTCTATATTATGTTACTAACGTTTATTTTCCATCTATCTTCTATATTATTTTACTAACGTTTATTTTCTATCTATCTTCTATATTATTTTACTAACGATTATTTTCTATCTATCTCGTATATTATTTTACTAACGTTTATTTTCTATCTATCTTTTATACTATTTTACTAACGATTATTTTTCATCTATCTTGTATATTATTTTACTAAGGTTTATTTTCCATCTATCTTCTATATTATGTTACTAACGTTTATTTTCTATCTATCTTCTATATTATTTTACTAACGTTTATTTTTCATCTAGCTTGTATATTATTTTACTAACGATTATTTTCTATCTATCTCGTATATTATTTTACTAACGATAATTTCTATCTATCTCGTATAATATTTTACTAACGATTATTTTTTTATCTATCTCGTATATTATTTTACTAACGATTATTTTCTATCTATCTCGTATATTATTTACTAACGATTATTTTCTATCTATCTAGTATATTATTTTACTAACGATTATTTTCTATCTATCTCGTATATTATTTTACTAACGATTATTTTCTATCTATCTCGTATATTATTTTACTAACGATTATTTTCTATCTATCTAGTATATTATTTTACTAACGTTTATTTTCTATCTATCTTTTATACTATTTTACTAACGATTATTTTCCATCTATCTTCTATATTATGTTACTAACGTTTATTTTCTATCTATCTTGTATATTATTTTACTAACGATTATTTTCTATCTATCTCGTATATTATTTTACTAACGATTATTTTCTATCTATCTCGTATATTATTTTACTAACGATTATTTTCTATCTATCTCGTATATTATTTTACTAACGATTATTTTCTATCTATCTCGTATATTATTTTACTAACGATTATTTTCTATCTATCTCGTATATTATTTTACTAACGATTATTTTCCACCTGTCTTGTATATTAATTTACCCTCTGGTCTGTTTTCCATTGAGGTAAATATAATTGTGCACGATTTTTGCTTGAAATTTTATTTTCCCTTTATTTTCCAGATAAATATAGAATTACTTTTTCTCCACAATGTATGTTGTACAGTACAGTTTGCTTAGATGCCCCAGCCTTGAACCTGGCTGTTGTAGTTTTCAAATTTGGGAGGTGATGGGAGAAGAGAGGGAAGTGGCACATGGAATCGCTGCATTCTCCGGCTCAATTTAGATTGAGTGGTTCTCATTGTGAACAACATAGCAGCCGAATAAAACTTCCACCACAAGGTCGTCATTTGATTAAGTAGAAGCATGAAACTATCTAACAACGAAACTATTTGGCTATTTTTGACAGAGTTAACTATTTGGCTATTTTGACAAACTATTTGGCTATTTTTGATAGAGGTAACTATTTGGCTATTTTTTGACAGAGTTAACTATTTGGCTATTTTTGACAGAGTTAACTATTTGGCTATTTTTGACAGAGTTAACTGTTTGGCTGTTTTTGACAGCGTTAACTATTTGGCTATTTTTGACAGAGTTAACTATTTGGCTATTTTTGACAGAGTTAACTATTTGGCTATTTTGACAGAGTTAACAGATACGAAATTGTGAACTACTTAATATTAACAGGTTCTGTCTCTGTTTAGTTAGTCATCTCATCGTCCTCATTTCACGTCAGACAGATCCGTAACAACTTCTTCTTCTTCTTCTTTCCTTCCTCATTTGCTTTTAAGCGTCGAGGGGAGATATAATTTACGAATTTACGGTCCTTTTCTCTTCTGTTTACCTCTGCTGCTGTTATGTTTCCTAGTGTTTCTAATATTCCGTCGATCCATCTTTTTCGTGGTCTGGTGTTCTCGCAACGTTCCATAACTGCTCACCCACATCCATTCTTCAGTATATTACCAAGCGAGTTACGACTGACGACACCAACAGTGTTTTGTTTATCACCTTCTTTGTGATCTCTCATAACTCTCCTGTCAGGCTTCTTCATTTCAGGCAAGCCATCATATCACTCTGATCATATTTGAAGATTGGCAATCACTTACCAAATCGTCGACTCGTATAGTCTCCCAGTCAAATAGAGCGTGTTAGATCTTGAATTAATGAGAAAATGTTACGCAACGTGAACGTGCTTTCAATGGAACATAACAATATGTGGACCAATAAGTTGTAATTGTCAGAATTGTTAGCCCAGAGTTAATTGAAACCAGACAAATTACAATAATTGAATTGCTTACCCTTTGCAGACAGTTGCTTTCTTCGCGGCAAATCAGGAAAAATAAAAACACTGTCTCTAGCCACATATCACACTTGTGTTGTCATGCTCAACATTTCATTTATGTCTTGAAACACCTTCTTCTTGGTCTGCCCCTATTTCGTTTTCCAGGAACGATGCCTTCTATTGTTGCTCCTTCCATCACACGGCGTCTTTTGATGTGCCGTAGAATTGAAATAAGTAAAGAATAGTGACACTGTGACCTTCCAGGCATGTCGTAAGAGGCGACTAAGGAGGTTGATCGATGGCTTGACAAGCTGTCATTGTAAAAAGCATTGTTATGGAAACAGAACCATAGATTTTAGAAGCAGTGATCTCTGCAATATGTGCCATTTAGGCAAGGTTTCTGTTTTTGAGATTGTGGTTCTACCCTAGTGCCGTCTTCGGCTCGAAAGGACAATAGATAGTATTGTAATTGCCGCTGTAAGTTGTGTATAACCCAGTTCTTGTCAAAGTTTTGCTCATTTAATATGTCTTCATTGCTCTGTCTCATTATTCAAGGTATCTAAAGGACCTTTTTTGGACCATTTTGTCTCTAACGAACTAATTTTCTTCGTTGTTGTTTGCGAGATTCTCCATTATTCACAACCAAATATTGCTTTTGGAAAGATACATGGCCTCAGTAGTTATATTGTCCGTTTGGTATTGTGTCCCGTTTTCCATGGCATTTAATTTGAGTTTTGCTAAAAATTAACAATTATATATTTTAAACTTCATTAGCTAGCTCTTAGATCAGGCTGTTCTGCAGAGTGTTCCTTGATTTCCTGATCTAGTTGGGGGATATGAAAGTTTGTTTTTCTTATCTTGAAATGCAGACACCACCACTAGGGATACTACGGTCATCTTCATCTCGTTAACTATTCTGTTGTCAAGCAGGGACCTCTAAAAGAAATGAAATTAGGTCTTGGTCATATTTGGGTCACTAACACTGCTGGTTTTGACAAAAGTCGACGGGATTTGTATGCCTCAACGGAAATGAGTCCATCTACCAACAGAGTCTGTGACACTGAAGTCACAGCAGGAAATGGTTGGTTGGTTGCGTTCGCCCGATGACTAAAGTATTCTAGAGTATCGTGGTAGATTAGAATATTCATCTTCATCATCCGCCCTTCAAGGACGTTGTGGACGTGTCTGCGTTGTGTTGTGGTTTGCAGTATAACTGTTATATTTGCGCCTTTCGGCCCAACACATCCGACTTCAGCACGACATTTTTTAGTACCGGGTTGTCTTCCCTCTTCGATCCCTGCTCGCTTGGCCAGACTAGACAAGTTAGTCTGTTACTGGAGGCACCGCGGAGAGGTGGAGAAGGGTCTGGATGGTTTTGGTTCATCGATCCTGGCGCAAGCTGTCAGCTGTGGGTCGCTGACAAAGTAAAGCTGTGATAAACAAAAGGGAAAATACAGTTGGCGGAAAACATTAAGATGAGGAAAAATTCGATTTTAGGGAATAGTAGCATACATGCAACTGACCACTAACGACTTAAAATACAGTTGGTAGTATAGTAATAGTAATTATAGTCGATGTATTTTAGTATTGGTGGTTATGGTCGTAGTAGTGGTAGTAGGAGCGGTAGAAGTAGTAGTAGTAGTAGTAGTAGCAGCATCAGCAGCAGTGGTACTAGCAGAAGCAGTAGTAGTAGTAATAACAGTAGTAGTAGTGGCTGTAGTAGTAGTTGTAGTAGTAGTAGTAGTAACAGTAGTAGTAGTGGCTGTAGTAGTAGTAGTAGTAGTAATTGTAGTAATTGTAGTAGTAATAACAGTAGTAGTAGTGGCTGTAGTAGTAGTAGTAGTAGTAATTGTAGTAATTGTAGTAGTAATAACAGTAGTAGTAGTAGTTGTAGTAGTAGTAGTAGTAGTAGTAGTAGTAGTAACAGTAGTAGTAGTGGCTGTAGTAGTAGTAGTAGTAATTGTAGTAATTGTAGTAGTAATAACAGTAGTAGTAGTAGTAGTAGTTGTAGTAGTAGTAGTAGTAGTAGTAGTAGTAATAACAGTAGTAGTAGTGGCTGTAGTAGTAGTAGTAGTAGTAGTAATAACAGTAGTTGTAGTGGCTGTAGTAGTAGTTGTAGTAGTAGTAGTAGTAACAGTAGTAGTAGTGGCTGTAGTAGTAGTAATTGTAGTAATTGTAGTAGTAATAACAGCAGTAGTAGTAGTTGTAGTAGTAGTAGTAACAGTAGTAGTAGTGGCTGTAGTAGTAGTAGTAACAGTAGTAGTAGTGGCTGTAGTAGTAGTAGCAGTAACAATGATAGTAGTAGTAATAGCTAGGTTATTAGTTAAACTCTTAAACAAGAGGTCGTTTCACACCTCAGAGTCATAGGTTCAACTCATGCTATAGACTTATTAATCATTTTATTTACGTTTTCTTGGGTACATTTTTTTCCTGTTGCGAATTCAAATGTCTAAATATGTATGTTTATATATAATATATGTGTGTGTGTGTGTTTGTGTGTGTGTGTGTGTGTGTAGTTTACGACAATGGCCTTACCGGAAGTTGGGTTGGTGGGTTGGGATGAGCAATCAACCATTTTGAAAGGAGGCACCGAGATTACTTAAGTGAGAAGCACTTCTAGTGCCAACCGTATGACCTCAGTTGACGATCATTCCGATTCTAGGTTTGGTGTCAAGGAGTGGAAACAATTATTGCGTCAGTACCGCTTTGTCATGGGTCGATGGCTTTTCTGGTCTTGTTTTTTTTTTTTTTTTTTTCCCACCCCTGGTATTATCTTGCACCGCTTGAGTGTGCATTAGTGTGCAATATAATGTTCCATAGTAATTATCTAGTTATATTTGTAGTAGACAAGCCTCGTTAAGAGTACAAGACTGGGATATTGAACTGCAATTGCAGAAGATTGTTGTTATGAAGTAACAGAGGAGTGGCATGATTGTGTAAGAAAGAGATAGGAGAGAGAGACAATGAGTTTATAAAATCAATTACAAGAGTGGGTAAATTCACAGTGCAAAAAATATAGGGTAGTTGAGGACAGGTTTTCAAAAGTATATTTAGAAGTGTCGTGATATCAGAGGTGGGTCTGTTAAATCAACAGGCGATGTGGATAAACATAAAGTTTAAATGAAGATTAGGTTTTCGAATAAAACAAAACCTGCTACATTTCTAAAATCTCAGGCAGCTGTGAAAATACATTTGTATTGATCAAGATAACAGTGGTTATAAATTTATATTAACGAAAATAGTGTAACTGATAAATTTATTATTAATAAAAAGAGAGGTGAGGATAAATTTATATTAATCAAAATAGTGGTGAGGATAAATTTATATTAATCAATGCAGTGGTGAGGATAATTTATAATAATGAAGATATTGGGGATGATAAATTTATTTAATTATGACAGTTGCG
The DNA here is from genome assembly GCA_032433765.1 of Megaustenia siamemsis. Classification (NCBI taxonomy): domain Eukaryota; kingdom Metazoa; phylum Mollusca; class Gastropoda; order Stylommatophora; family Ariophantidae; genus Megaustenia; species Megaustenia siamemsis. The sequence goes on from JAVIAB010000139.1 coordinate 41,044,087, forward strand.
AGAATGTGTATCAGATCACGTAGTTATTTTATGTCTCTCGGGGCACTAACACATTGCACAATGAGTTGTTTATGATGTTTTTTCATTGTTCTATTTTGTGTGCAAATGTCTGGGTTTGCCCATATGCTTTCCTTCTTCAGATTTTGAGACCTTTTCCTTATTTGCCTGCAGCACCGTATTCCATCCTCCATTGTTTTCTGTCAGACGGTATTGACCAGGCCGTTAGATCATGTGATTTAACCCGTATACACAGAATATTGGAGGATATAAGGATGTCCCGTAATACATAAACAATATGGTTTTTAAATTAGGCATTAAAGCATCATCGTGTTATATTATACGTAACTTAGAGGCGACGAGGTTGATGCTCCTGTTCGCTGTTATTACCTCTCTTAATTCTGTGAGCTTGACCTATTACTTTTATAACAGGTGGACTAGAGATCGTCAAACTAGGATCAAACCCTCGTTCACTTTGGGGCCATTTCAGCGTTCTAACCACTGCACCTCTGACATTAAGTTGCTTGCTTCCGCTTATACAGTGATTAATGGACTAGATGTCTTTGTTATCTGCTCTTAAAACAGACGTTCGGTGGACGTCGATGTGGTTTGCTGTAGAATTGTCATATCTGTGCTTTTCGGCCCAACATATCCGACTTCATAACTGCATTTTTTAGTACTGGTTTGCCTTCCATGTTAATCCCTATTCACTTTTCCAGACTAGGCTGGTTAGTATGTTTCTAGGGGCACTGTAAAGATTTGGAGTAGTTCTGATTCACTGATTCAGTAGTTCTGACTTGATAGTCCTGAATCACTGATTCAGAAGTTCTTACTGGATATTCAAGATTCACTTTTTTCAGTAGTTCTGACTGGAGTAGTCCTAATTCACTGATTCAGTAGTTCTGACTGAATAGTCCTGATTCACTGATTCAGTAGTTCTGACTGGATAGTCCTGATTCACTGATTCAGTAGTTCTGACTGGAGTAGTCCTGATTCACTGATTCAGTAGTTCTGACTAGAGTAGTCCTGATTCACTGATTCAGTAGTTCTGACTGGATAGTCCTGATTCACTGATTCAGTAGTTCTGACTGGATAGTCCTGTTTCACTGATCCTGATGTAAACCATCAGCTATGAATCAATGGCAGCTTTCAGCTCCGTTGCTGAATGATGCCTTAGCAGTGGGACACTAAGAGATTATAAGTTTTTACATCAAGGAATTGTGATGATTGTATAGAGCAAAACCTACTGTGGCATTCAGTTTATATATCAGTAACTAATCTATTAAAATAATAAAATAATTGAATATCTCAACCCGTGAGTGTGTTGTGGCCCTAATTAGTTTGGGAACCCCTGAACCACCACTCCCTTTAGTCTTAGTTTCACAAAAAAAAAAAAAAAAAAAAAACCCAGATATTTACGTCAATTTGGAAGTGCGTGATCGGAATGGGTCAGGTGAAGGTAGAAAAAGGAGAAAGAGTGGAAGGAACGATCCTCATGGGAGCAGTTGGGGATAAGGGAAGGGGATTGAGGAGGGAATGTACCGGTACTTATCTCTGTAGGTGACCGCTTCTTTGAGCGAGTCTGTGCTCGGTGTTACACGATGGAGGAGGTACTCCAAGTTTACTCACAACGTGCAGGTTGGAGTTAGGAGGAAACAGGTCTGGTGATTTCTTGTGTGAGTGTGTTTTTTTAGGAGAGGGCTTTGGATGTTAAGAAGGTGCGAGGGGAAATCGCTATATATCTGCAAAGCCTTTCTTCTCCCATCTTAAGTTCATTTCCTCCTTTGTCTTGTTGCTTCGCCTTGCTTTTTTTTAAAAAAGATTGTTTTAGATAAAGACTGAAAACCCGTTTTTTGGTTATAAAGATTTTTAAAATGTCATTTATCATAAGCTGCACACATTTATATCACTTCTCCTCCACTTTCTCTTATACTTAACATAACTTACACACATTTATATCACTTCTCCTCCACTTTCTCTTATACTTAACATAACTTACACACATTTATATCACTTCTCCTCCACTTTCTCTTATACTTAACATAACTTACGCACATTTATATCACTTCTCCTCCCCTTCCTCTTATACTTAACATAACTTACACACATTTATATCACTTCTCCTCCACTTTCTCTTATACTTAACATAACTTACACACATTTATATCATTTCTCCTCCACTTTCTCTTATACTTAACATAACTTACACACATTTATATCACTTCTCCTCCACTTTCTCTTATACTTAACATAACTTACACTCATTTATATCACTTCTCCTCCACTTTCTCTTATACTTAACATAACTTACGCACATTTATATCACTTCTCCTCCACTTTCTCTTATACTTAACATAACTTACACACATTTATATCACTTCTCCTCCACTTTCTCTTATACTTAACATAACTTACACACATTTATATCACTTCTCCTCCACTTTCTCTTATACTCCCTCTGGTGCTGAAGGAGATACAAAGTTTTACTTCTTGCTCTTCTGATAACCTCAACCATTGTCAGCTGATGTTGTAGCGGGTCTCGTAGGTTGTCAGCCTATCTTGCTGTGGGGGTTAGACCCACGGCTGTATTTATTTATGTCAAGTTGTGAACATCTACTCGTTATGATATTCAATATAAAATAACTTAAGGGAAAAACATACTTACCAGTAAAACACAAATAAACAATGGATTTTGTCATAAATAAATAACAAGAAATCACACATGTTGTTATAGTTGTCTTGCTCATGTTAGCAAATAACATATAACTTACGTAACAGATTGCTTAAAATGTTCACCATAAAAAACCATAGGATAGTGTGTAATATTTGAAATAAACTACACATTTTAAAAATGTACGTACACATAAAAAAAAAAAAAAATTTAAAATTATATTTACAAAAGGAAAAGACACATTTTTATATTTATATCAATAATAGCACACAATAGTTCACATAATTTATATCACGACATACAACTTCAGTACATAATAGAACGCATATTAGTAATGTATAGTAAATAAAAAAAGTAAAGAGCCCCGTCAAGCCAAGTGGCGTATAGAGAATATAGTGTTGGTGACCATCAATTTTACAGACATTCAGCGCGTGATTTTTTGGGTAATGTGGTTAGTATTACGCCCGTGCAGCTTTACTTTCCCAGAAAAAATCAGGTACCCATTTAAGGCTGGATGAACCCGGAAGCCGTCGGTTGGGATCGAACCCTACCTCTTGTCCTTTGTAGACCAGTTCACTAACCACTGAGCTATCGCGGCTCATTAGTAATGCATACTCTATATGAATTATGCACATTTCTGATCACATAATACATGTAGTTCTTAGTTCTATCATGCAATGCCATTCATGTATCGCTGATTCACATACGTCTGTGATCAATATGTGATTCAAAACAGTGTTATGTGAAGAGAGAAGATAGCACTCTGAGTCATCATGCATGAATTTCGAGACAAGCAAGGGGAAGAGTTCCCTCACTATCTCATGGACTGATAAGCTGTTGTCATATGAGAAATAGAGAGAAATATTTCCTTCCATTTTTCTGTCTTCTTGTCCATCCCTTGGTTTTCTTTCTCCTGTTTACTTTTCTCTCTCTGAATTTCCGTTTTTGCCATTTCACAGTTTCTTACTTCCATAGGGGCGGCTTGCCAGACCAGTGGTCGCACTAACTTAGCTTTCGTTCTTGTCCACGGTGTTAATACGATAAATACATATTGTATGTATTTATATATAATATATTATATGTATCGATACATTCTGCCCACTATTTCCTGGATTAGCCCACAAATCAAAGCAGTTACCAAATATGTGATGATAGAGAAAATGTGGCATTGCTCTTGAATGCAAAAATAATAATACAAGAGCGATATATTTTACAATAAAACTATCTTTACAAAAAAACTTACTTTATCTTAATTATTACCGTTGCTGGTGTATGTCAGGGGGGGGGGGGGGGGGGGGGGGGGGGCGGCACACGATAGCAACAGAGGGATAAAGGCCGCTTGGTCAAAGCAGTCGCCACGACGTGTGAGACTCAGGATTTTTATTTCACTCCCCATAAAAAAAAGAAAAAATCATTTGTATACCGCGAGTTTCAAACACGGCACGTCGGCTTTTCAGCCAGTTAAACAATGGATTTCGTCGCACGGTCACATGCTCCTCTCATTACTCACTAATATAATTAGAAATTAACCTTGCTTTTAAAAAAAGCATTAGATGTTTCACTGGTAATCGAGCTGAAGACGATTATAGTTGCAACGCAGGGTGCTAAACGCAGCTCAAAGATGTCTGCTGCTAAGTAAAGGAAATTGAGATGTGTTTTGATTTCAATGGCGCATTTGTGTATTGACTTTGTCGGTTAGTGACTTGACAATGAAATTATCGTCAGTTCAATCAGCAGAGGACATTCAGAGGAGCCAACGGAGACTTCGATCACTCTAATATTTTTATCAGGATACACCTCACAAATGGGAGGATACACCTACAAATAAATATGGCGCTAATCGCAGCAGTCTTTATATCGCAAATTGTGAGGTTAAAGGTGAATCTAAAAGTTCGGTATCATGTCTGACCTCCTCAAGTTCCAAACCCACCGTCCGCCCAGTCGATCAATTTGAAAAGAAAAATGCACACCTGACTGGCTTAGATGATAATTATATTAACAGTGGCCTCCTCAACTGTAAATGCTGTAGTTGAACATGGCGACGTTTAATACTCACTGCCCTACGACTGGATGTGTCATATGACAACTCCTACTTTGACATGTTATAGGAACAGTGTTGAGCGCTGGGTTACTCGACCAAAAGATAACTAGTTACTTATGAGCCGTTATTGTTGGAAGCAGGTGTTCCTTCTGCGTTCACATATTGGTGTTTGTGTTCACACATTGGTGTTTGCGTTCACACATTGGTGTTTGCTTTCGTTGGTTTTTGTTTTCACACATTGGTGTTTGCGTTCACACATTGGTGTTTGCCTTCGTTGGTGTTTGTTTTCACACATTGGTGTTTGTTTTCACACATTGGTGTTTGTGTTCACACATTGGTGTTTGCGTTCACACATTGGTGTTTGCCTTCGTTGGTGTTCGTTTTCACACATTGGTGTTCATTTTCACACATTGATGTTTGTGTTCACACATTGATGTTTGTGTTCACACATTGGTGTTTGCGTTCACACATTGGTGTTTGCGTTCACACATTGGTGTTTGCGTTCACACATTGGTGTTTGCCTTCGTTGGTGTTTGTTTTCACACATTGGTGTTTGCCTTCGTTGGTGTTTGTGTTCACACATTGGAGTTTGCGTTCACACATTGGTGCTTGTAATGCCAGTCTTAAATGACTGTTAATATCCTCTTTAGCTTAATACACCTCTGTCTCTAGTGTTAGGTCATTGGAGCAATATGCCCTTCCCTAGTTCATCAGTTATGGGGCACTTCTAATTACACCCGATTGTATCATCATGTGCCATACTGGTTGACGTACACGATCGTGTTTTTCTACAATTCTTTATCCTCAATACATGGCATCAATACTGTTCTTGACTGTTACCGTGCCATGACATCAAGCTATCTAATATCTTCTGTCTATGTTGCTTGTGATTTCTCTTTCCTTATTTGTGTGCCGGGAGCCGCGATAGCTCAATGGTTATTGAACTGGACTACAAAGGACAAGAGGTAGGGTTCGATCCCAACCGACGGCTTCCGGTTCATCCAACCTTTAATGGGTACCGAATTTTTTGTGGAAAAGTAAAGCGGCACGGGCGTAATACCGACCACATTATCCCAAAAATCATGTGACGAGGGTCTGTAAAATTTATGGTCACTAACACCATATTCCCTATACGCCACTTGGCGTGACGGGGGTTCTTTACTTTATTATTTATTTGTGTGCCTGTTTTAACAAAGCATTACAACTGTTCTCTTCCCATGATTGACACACCCGAACTACTGTATGTAAATTGTGTTGTTGTAGATTTTGTTGTTGTAGATTGTGTTGTTGTAGATTGTATGTTTGAAAAGTGTACGACTGTTTTCATCACAGATAGTATCTGATTAATTTCAAGAGATAAACGATTTATGTAGAGATTTATTATCGTGTAGAGAATTTGTACCCCCAAACGCTCGTAACTGCATCTTAATAATGATAAAGATGTGGAGAACCAGTGCAGACCCAGGAAATCTAGTATCCCTCCACCCCGTTTTCAACTCAGTTCTCTTGTATCTTAACCTCAACTTCAGTTGCTCTTAACTCTTGGAAATGACAAATTTGACACGCAAATGAAAACAAGAAGGAAATTATTTTCTTTAAAATAATCGCATAAATCAAACTAATTTAAAAACCATAAATTTTAGTGATTAATTAAAACAAATAGAAATTGTTGATTCTTTCATCGAGTCTAAATGATGTATTCCAGACACACATCTGTTTACTTAATAAGTTTCATATGCTATTTTGGCTGTAATTTTGACAGTCTTGTATTTATCAAACAATGTATATAAATATTACCTTTCCCTTAGACATACAACTGATATTCAGTGGGGATGCCTGGAGTTTTCCACATAATTGTTTATATAGCCTTTTTGTTTATTGTCATGCCGGTGATATTTTAGGACAGGTTTGTGTTGATAGGAAACGTTTCAAAAATAAATAGCTTATCACCCTCTTGTGTGAGACGTTCAGTTTTCTTACCAACAAATCTTAATTAAAATGAAGTCGTCACTACTTCTAATTAATGTGAATGAACCATGCTCATGTTATATATCTGAAATGAGGAAATAATGAAGACAGCTGTTATATATTATAAGATATTAGCGTCAGTAAGCTGTAATTGAGATCTGCAACCACTGGCTACTCGCGGGTAAACGATAGTCATACAAGCAGCAAGACGTAGATGGCCTTATATGTGGATGAGCGAGTGTGTAATTGTGAATATTTGTGTGTGTTGAGTGTACGACTATTGGCTTCAAAATGTTAAGGCTGAATGACTTACCTCCAGCGACCTCAAATGTATGAAATCAATTTATCCAATCCGAACTGGCGGTTACATTATACTTAGGGTTCTCAGAATATTGAAGACGAGAGGTGTGGTATGCGATCTGAACCGATTTCAATGTTAATCCAGCTATTACTCCAAAATAAAGAACTATCTGACTTGAAACCCTGAAATATTTAACCAAGACCATACTTCTATTAAAAAATAAACTCATCATCATCATCGCGTGCCTTCTCCGCAACGAAGCTGGCTACCATGGATCGCCGTTCTACTCTGTTTCTTGCTTTGATGCTGCAGGCTGACATAGATTGACTTGTCCATCTTTAGATGTTACTCGTCCATGTTAGTCTTGGTCTGCCACTGCTACCTTGTATTTTTTCCTTCCAATATTACTTTTAGTAGGCTGTTGTGTCTTTTAACATACCCAAAAATTTAATTTGTCTTGTCTTAATTGTATTTAGTAGTTCTCTTTTTATTTTCAGTTGTTTTAAAACTTCATCGTTTGTTATCTTTTGTTTCCATCCAATTCTACCTATTCTTCTATAAATCCACATTTCAAAGGCTTCTATTTTCTGTTCTGTTTAATAAACTACTGCGCCTAAATAATTAAACTTATGACATTATTCATCAAAGTAAAGCAATCATTTTTTATATAAATGATGTTAATGATGAATATTAATGTATGTTTGTAATACTTCCCGTCCGTCAATCCGAGTTTGGTTGACTCAGAGTTGAAGTTTTAAATAAGATCTGGTGATTATTGTTTCCTGAGAAGAAACAGGACAGACATAGTTTAACCAAGTTACCCAGAAATGCGCTGACAGTCTTTAGAAATCAAACCACTATCGTCACATTCCCAATACATCAGTCACCCTTGAGGACGGAGGCCATTCGTTTCTTTTCGTTTCTCTCACGTGAACGTAATTGTGACGCAAGAAAGCACGCTCTCAATCGCTAGAGTTAGGAAAGGAAATTCTAAATCTGGGATTACGACGGACGCTACAGGGATTACGACGGGCGCTGTAGGGGTTACGATGGACGCTGTAGGAGTTACGACGGACGCTGTAGGGGTTACGACGGACGCTGTAGGGGTCACGATGGACGCTGCAGGGATTACGACGGACGCTGCAGGGATTAGGACGGACGCTGTAGGTGTTACGGCAGACGCTGTAGGGATTACGACGGACGCTGCAGAGATTACAACGGACGCTGCAGAGATTATAACGGACGCTGCAGAGATTACGACGGACGCTGTAGGGATTACGACGGACGCTGCAGGGATTACGACGGACGCTGCAGGGATTAGGACGGACGCTGTAGGGATTACGACGGACGCTGCAGGGATTACGATGGACGCTGCAGGGATTAGGACGGACGCTGTAGGTGTTACGGCAGACGCTGTAGAGATTACGACGGATGCTGTTGGGATTACGATGGACGCTGCAGAGATTATGACGGACGCTGTAGGGATTACGACGGACGCTGTAGGGATTATGACTACAAAAAGCGCAACAGGATGTTAGGATTATGCAGGAAAACCTGTGCACTAGGTTTGCGAAAATCATATTTGGGCGCTTGGATTACGTTTGTCGTCCTTAGGCGTAACAATAACAAAACGCTATAATATAGCGATAATTGGTCGCTAAGATTACCAAAGGTACATTGCAATTTGAAATGAGACGCTGAAATTGGCGTGAATGCGTTAAATGGAATGTCTAAACACCGTTATGTTTTAGCTAAAACGAAACCTTAATGGTTTTATCATAACGCTACAGACTCTAATTTGCAGAAAACATTAAGCCAGAACACATTATGTCAAAAAACGTTATGTCAAAATACATTATGCCAAAAAACGCTATGCCAAAATACATTATACCAAAAAACATTATGTCAAAAGACATTATGTCAAAAGACGTTATGTGAGAAGACGTTATGCTAGTCGCGGTAATTGAACATATAGAACATCGAAGGATCCAATGACTTGGATATCTGGCTAAAATGAAACTAAACCAATCATATTCTTCTATATACAACATGAGTGTGTCAGGATACAAGGCTATCTGTCTATCTTTCGTTCACGTGAAGTATTGTCTATATCTGCAATGTCCTTTTCTGTATACATTTTTACCGCTGATACAAGGCTAGAGGACGCGCCCCCCCCCCCCCCCAAAAAAAAAAAAAAAAAAAAAAAAAAACTAACGGAAAGACTAAAACGTACTAAAACGTTCACGCTAATAAAGTCAAAATGTCAAGAAATCAAACCACACAAATAGCAGCGTTGTCCACAGGCAACGTTCCTTCTCTTATCATTGTATAAGAGAACAATGAGTGGAATGGACAAGTTTCTTACTAAACTGTTGGTAAGAAAATGATATAATGGCTTGAGGGGCCTAATGAACGGGCAGGATGTGTTTATGAAATAGCGAGAGTACAGTTTGTGAAACTAAGTGGGTGATAGGGATGTTTTTTATTTTTGTAATAACGATAGTGCAGTTTGTGAAATCAAACATGCGGTAGGGATATGTTTGACATAACGACAGTACAGTTTGTCAAACTGAGAGAGAGAGAGGGAGAGAGAGAGAGAGAGAATGGTAGGGATATGTTTGACATAACGACAGTACAGTTTGTCAAACTGAGAGAGAGAGAATGGTAGGGATATGTTTGACATAACGACAGTACAGTTTGTCAAACTGAGAGAGAGAGAATGGTAGGGATATGTTTGACATAACGACAGTACAGTTTGTCAAACTGAGAGAGAGAGAGAGAGAGAGAGAGAGAGAGAGAATGGTAGGGATATGTTTGACATAACGACAGTACAGTTTGTCAAACTGAGAGAGAGAGAGAGATAGAGAGAGAGAGAGAGAGAGAATGGTAGGGATATGTTTGATATAACGACAGTACAGTTTGTCAAACTGAGAGAGAGAGAGAGAGAGAATGGTAGGGATATGTTTGACATAACGACAATTTAGTTTGTCAAACTGAGAGAAAGAGAGAGAGAGAGAGAGAGAGAGAGAGAGAGAGAGAATGGTAGGGATATGTTTGACATAACGACAGTATAGTTTGTCAAACTGAGAGAAAGAGAATGAGTTTGAAATAACGACAGTGCAGTTCATAAAAGTAGGACTAAGCTAATAATATTTTTGGGAAATATGTACACAAGAAATAAAACATTTAGAAGTGGTAAGATGAATATGTAAAACCAAACAAAGGTGACAATGAAACGAACTCTAATGGACCAACAAACGAGCAAAAATGTGTAAACTGTATCTCCAGTTAGACGCTGACAATCAAATGCGGAAATAAAACTAAAGGTTAAAAAAGAAACCATGGCTTGAATAATTTGGGAACCACTGAGCGATGCCAACAGCTGATCTGATTTGTAAAGACTTTTACTCGGCACTAACCTACCAGTCACTGTGAAGTCTGGAATTGTTCTGACTGAAGTAAATGCGAAACCGTGCCAGCTCTTCAATAAACATTGACAGCTAAAGACTCAGTTCGCTGATCAAAGTGTGGATGAACTACTTGTTTCGGTTTTCGGTCTCAATATTGATCTCCAAGTTGGCTCTTTCTAGCGCAGTCGTGCGAGATGTGTGAGCGGTTGTGTGTGAGAGTGGGTGTGTGTTTGTGTGTGTATGTGTGTGTAAGTGTGTATGTGTGCGTATGTTTTTTTTTGCGTGTTGGACACTATTCCAGTAACACTTTCTTTGAAGTTTCAGTTTATTATTGGATGGGTGGATGGATAGATGGATGGGTGGATGGATTGATGGGTGGATGGATTGATGGTTGGGTGGATAGATGGACGGGTGCGTGGGTGGATGGATGTGTGGGTGGATGGATGGGTGGGTGGATCGATGGATCGATCGATCACAGCTGCCAGATTAATATAATGAAGCGATAAATGCATAATTAACTGAAGATTGAAACAGTCTTCGATGTGGAGACGGCACCCAAAAAAATGAATAAAAGTATTAAATATGTAAACTAAAATTGTTTGTTTTGTCTACAAGTGTCAAATTATCTAATCTGCCGGCTAAAATGATTTGTTTTGTCTACAAGTATCAAATTATCTAATCTGCTGGCTAAAAGGACTTGTTTTGTCTACAAGTATCAAATTATCTAATCTGCTGGCTAAAATGATTTGTTTTGTCTACAAGTATCAAATTATCTAATCTGCCGGCTAAAATGATTTGTTTTGTCTACAAGTATCAAATTATCTAATCTGCCGGCTAAAATGATTTGTTTTGTCTACAAGTATCAAATTATCTAATCTGCCGGCTAAAATGATTTGTTTTGTCTACAAGTATCAAATTATCTAATCTGCCGGCTAAAATGATTTGTTTTGTCTACAAGTATCAAATTATCTAATCTGCTGGCTAAAAGGACTTGTTTTGTCTACAAGTATCAAATTATCTAATCTGCTGGCTAAAAGGACTTGTTTTGTCTACAAGTATCAATTATCTAATCTGCTGGCTAAAAGGACTTGTTTTGTCTACAAGTATCAAATTATCTAATCTGCTGGCTAAAATGGTTTGTTTTGTCTACAAGTGTCAAATTATCTAATCTGCTGGCTAAAAGGACTTGTTTTGTCTACAAGTATCAAATTATCTAATCTGCTGGCTAAAATGGTTTGTTTTGTCTACAAGTGTCAAATTATCTAATCTGCTGGCTAAAATGGCTTGTTTTGTCTACAAGTGTCAAATTATCTAATCTGCTGGCTAAAATGGTTTGTTTTGTCTACAAGTGTCAAATTATCAAATCTGCTGGATAAAAGGGCTTGTTTTGTCTACAAGTGTCAAATTATCTAATCTGCAGGTTGCAGTCGTTTGTTTTGTTTACAAGCGTTAAGTGTCCAGGTTAAAATGTTTTATTTTGTCTATAAGTGTCAGTGTCAAGTCTGTAGTCTAAAATCGTTTGTTTTGTTTTCAATAGTGTCAACGTTTTGTCCACAGAGCTGACGCATACTCTGAACCTCGTGATCTAATTATCTACCAGAAAATGTACACGGAAGGTGAGCCGAAAGAGAAAGCTGTCAAGCTAGAGTCCGTGTCCTCCTCTCCTGCCCAAATGACTGCGGCTCACGGCTGCGAAGTTCCACCACAACATTCTCCGGAAGTCCTACCCCCCACATCTGCTGCTCATTCAGGTCCACGTGCCCCGTCATCTCATGCGCCATCAACGCAGCCTAATCCTACTTCCGGAATTAGAGCCTCGTTTTCACCACCCGGACAGCCAACGGATGGGAAGCATGAACAGCTTCAGCAGCAACATCATCATCATCATCATCACCAACAACAGCAACACGATAATACAGATTCGCAACACGAAAGAAGCCAAAACAGTGATTCTGACTCGTCCAGTATCAATGGAACGACAGATGGAAACAGAAGGTATGATAATTGACTAATCTTATGCTTCTTCATTTCACTTTTTCTCATTCTTCCTGTCTGCATGCACAGCTGTCAAATTATAATTATTATATGTATTAGCCCTTTACCTTCGGACTAGTGTACTGGATATATTTATGTTAAATAATACAAAATGTGTTGTGGCAAGAGAAACATATGGTCATTAACAACATATTCCTCCGTACGCATAGCAAGAAGCGGTAGGAAGCTATGCAATTGTAAATCAGAAAATCTTGACAATCCATTAAAATAATCCCGGAGTGAATCAAGCAACAAATCAATTAATCAATTGACTATAGCTCTTCAGACCACATTTGAAAGCATACATTTCTTCATCATCATCATTATCGAGTGCCGTCTCCGCAACGAAGGTTGGCTATGGATCGCCATTCCACTCTGTTTCTTGCTTTGATGGTGCAGATTGTCATATATTGACTTGTCCATATTTTGATGTTACTCGTCCATGTTAGTCTTGGTGTGCCTCTGCCTCTTTTACCTTGTATTTTCCAACCAATATTACTTTTAGTAGGCTGTTGTGCCTTTTAACATGCCCAAAAATTTCATTTGTCTTGTCTTAATTGTATTCAGTAGTTCTCTTTTTATTTTTAGTTGTTTTAAAACTTCATCGTTTGTTTTCTTTTCTTTCCATCCAATTCTACCTATTCTTCTATAAATCCACATTTCAAAGGCTTCAATTTTCTGTTCTGTTTTCTTGTCTAATGTCCATGTTTCTGCACCATACAGGAATATTGAGAAGATGTAACATTTTATAATTCTTAGTTTCAGCCCTATTGTTATTTGTTTTGTTGTTAGTATATTTTTCATGTCATTAAAATTAATCTCATCATCCATTCCTATATCAGGACTTTCTCTCCAGTCAAGCCAGAAGGTTTTCGTTATTTATCTTTTCCATCTATTTCTGTGACTTTATTACTTTCTCTTTCCCTAAGTGTTTCATGAGGCATAATAGCTTAGATAAAAAAAACAACAGAGTTATGTGATTTAAAAAAGGGTTCAGGCGGGTGGGTACTTTTCACGTAACATTTAGTAGACGTCATACTTATTGTTCAGTGAAGACTGTCGTCAAGCTATGGTTATTGGTATCACTATAAGCTTACCCTGGAGTGTCATTGATCGCGAGTTCTTTTTTTTTTTCCTACTCGTGGTGCTCTTAGCAGAGGCTGCGGTAATAAATATGTGAATGCTCTCCTCTAATAACCATACAAGAATGAGTCTAATTCTCAAGTGTAGTAAATATGTGAATGCTCTCCTCTAATAACCATACAAGAATGAGTCTAATTCTCAAGTGTAGTAAATATGTGAATGCTCTCCTCTAATAACCATACAAGAATGAGTCTAATTCTCAAGTGTAGTAAATATGTGAATGCTCTCCTCTAATAACCATACAAGAATGAGTCTAATTCTCAAGTGTAGTAAATATGTTAAAATGTCTCCTCTAATAACCATACAAGAATGAGTCTAATTCTCAAGTGTAGTAAATATGTTAATGCTCTCCTCTACATAAACATATAATTTTGAGTCTAAATCTAGTGAATTATTTTCCAACTTTACGGGTTTGCAGTACATTCCACCTCAGATAATGAGTATCAGAGATTTTCTTCTAGAAGGTATGACAACCGTACGCAATACCCACCATTTGCCATTTGATCCATATCCAATATACTGACAGTCATTGAACAATATGGCATTGGAAACCATTTTCCCCATAGACTACGAGACAATTCAGGTGTTCTATATATTTTTTTTTTAACATCACAATAGCAGGCATTCATCAATCCAAAAGTCACAACCATGAAAAGGGCTACAATCTTTACGGTGTTTTAGTTTGTATATTAGCTTGCTCTGGCTTACACTGAATATTGTTAATATCTTTTCATGTTGGTCTTGTTTCTCAATTTTTTTTTTCACGCATTTGCTTCAACCAACAAATCTATTGCACTCTACATACCTTACATTTATATGAGGGGAGGATATGTTTCTACCGTGCTTTAAGAAATAGAGAAGAAAGGTAACGGTGAAAGGTAAAGTACCAGACTTCGTTCGTTCGTTCGCTTTCGTCAGCTTTAACGCTCTGACGAAGTCCCACCCACTCAATTTTGTGGGACTGAATTTTGCGTGTAAAGTCTGTTTTTATCCCATTACAGGATGCCCCTCGCCATGCAGGCAGATTTACTCCGACTTCAGAGGTACTAATTTTTAGGGAATTAGTAAAACCCAGGTGTCCTCGCCAGGGTACGAACCCCGGCTGTTGCCGTGGTAAGCCAACCGCCTATCGATTGCGCTAACCGGACACCCAGTACCAGACTTGAATGGGCTTCTTAGCGCGCGAGTTCTTACCAATATGTGCTCGGTCGCCTATCCAGAAGTGTTCGGTGACTTGTGGATAGTGTCGCTTTAAACATTAAAACTCACCATGCGAGGCGGCATTCCTAACCTTCCCTGAGTGCTACCCTGGTACCTATTTCTGCCAGTGGCTGGGTCGACCTCGGGGGTATTTTTTGCAACCACGAGTACAACTCTCACTGCATCCATCGGGAATCGAACACGGGTTGTCCGAACGTCGGTATCCCAGTCGGTTGGTTTTCAATTGAGAAGAAAGCTCCGCCTTTGATGTGGTAATTGGAGAATGTGCTAGTGTTAATGCTGTTTAACCATTGACATATTATTTTGGTTAATTTGGTCATTACTACGCCAGTACCGTCTACAGTTTCCTGACAAAACTCAGATATCCACTCAAAGGCCTGTCGCAGGGTATTAAAATGACGCTAATAAGGGCGCATGTTACAAGGACTAATTTCCTTGACAACATCATATTAGAGAGTATAGTAAAAGGTGAAAGGTGTAGAGACAAGGACAGAATAAATTTATTTTTTATCAAAGGACACATTCGAACAGAAGCAATAACAAGCACAGACATGGATTATAGGAGAAAGATTGTGAACTTATATGTTGGTGCCCCAAAGCATCCAGCATAGAATGAAATAACCAGGCAGACTGAGTGTTGTCAAAATGCTTATAAATATGATGTGGTAGGACGTGATACCGAGCACATCGTCCAAAAATATGCCGTTACGTGTTAAAACACAATATTCACTATTTATCATAAGGAGTGGAGAGAATCCTTAATACGTTTACTTTTAAATAAAATGATGATCTCATATCCTTAACTGTCGTGGTGTAGTGAAGTGATTTTATCCCACAGTATCATTTAGGAGCTGGGGGAGGCGGCAGGATAACAGTGTTGTTTACCACATTCCTAATATCCTTGAAACAGGTAGCCGTTGTAATGAGCCGACTGGGTAAACTAAAACGACATTATTTGGTATTATTTGTTTATCTAATGTAAAATAATGTACAGATAATTCGATCACATTTGATAATGTAAGAGTGTCTATTGATTACACTTCTTGGTGATGATCAGTTTAAAAAAAAATTGGTGGTGGTGTGTTTACTGCCACTGATATTACCTTCATGAGTCAGCTACACATTTACAGATTTATATTGAGGATATATGTACTGTATTCACCCGGGATTGAGAACAGGATTCGTTTCCTTGACCTTGCTAACTAATTCGTCAATTTTGAGGCCAAAACGCCTTGCCCATAAACGTAATATACAAGAAAATGCAACAGATAATATCTTGTTACCACTATTGCGTGGCACGTGGTCGCACATCATACATAAAAAAAATACACTCACATTAGATGCTTATTTTTGTCAATATCTATCAGCACAGACCCCTCGCTCTAGCCTCACGTAGTTCGGTATGTAAATCGGCTTACTTGCAAATAGTCGCCACCTCGTAGGAGCAACTTTTCTCATTCCTTTCTTAGCTTCTCAAAGCTGTTGCCGGTAACAGATCTTCAATAACAACACTAATAATAAATTTATCGGCTGTACTTCTACTTCCTTGTCAATTCTGTTTGGCAAAATCAAATATGGAGATACTTCCTGATTTCTTTCTGTACATATTCGTTTATGTTTTTCTCAAATAATTTGTAATTATTTCGCATTTTTGCTGTTTTATGGCACTACATGAGATATGTTGCGCTACACAATAAAAGAAACACCACCACTACTTTTGATCAAGCTTTTCTGGGGCTTGGCTAATTATCACTTGAATATGTAGAAATTTTTATGTAGTTAGTGCGGTTTTAGTTTATTACTAATTAATTTATCTTTTTACACACTACGACGTTTTTCTATCACTCGCTCGCTCGCTCACTCACTCACTCACTCACTCGCTCGCTCGCTCGCTCGCTCACTCACTCACTCACTCACTCACTCACTCACTCACTCACTCACTCACTCACTCACTCACTCACTCACTCACTCACTCACTCACTCAATCAAACCACTCATGTGCTCAGTCACTCACTCAGTCACTCACTCATTCACTCACTCACCCACTCAATCACTCATTCACTCACTCACTCAATCATTCAGTCACTCACTCTCGTCAAATCCTGTTAAAAAATTGCTTAAAAAGCACGCATACATTATCGAATTAACAAATCCTATCTATTCTTTACGCTGCTAAAATTCCACACATCTATGTTTGTTTGTGATCACACTCTTTAGTTACTTGCTTGTAACACTCGTAACATCTTAACGGTAACATTTTAAAAGTATTCTCATTTAAACTTTCTGACTTATATGTTTGTCAATCTCTTTATTTTACTTTCTCGTTTCTTGACTTAGTTATTAATATCAGCTAGCCAAAAGACATATGCATACTTACTCCCACACACAGTAACGCACATACATAGATGCGAACAAATATATTTATGATCACACATATACAACAATATGACCAAACATATACTTCAGCATGATCACACACAAAGTTAACTGCACACTTCCAATATAATGCAGCAGTAACCAGGTGATATTTCTAACCTTTCAGGTATCGAGAATTTGTCCCAGACGAACAGAAGGACGACACTTATTGGGAAAAGAGGCGCAAGAACAACGAGGCGGCTCGAAAATCACGAGAGAAGCGTCGTATGCACGACATGGTCTTAGAAGGAAGAATCAACTGCCTGGAAGATGACAACACGAAGCTTCGACGAGAGCTCATGGCGCTGAAGAAGAAATTTAACCTACCAGACGGACAAACAAGCTACGAAACTGACTCTGACGTTCAGGAATCAACCGTTTCAAGAGCTCATGACAGTTCACCATCTGCCAGTGCTAGTCACGTTCAAATACCTCATCAAAATTCCCCAGTGGGAGGAGTGAACAAGGCATCTTCTAATATGACATACAATTCTCCACCCCCTTTGATGACAATAGGTGAGTCTATACCGATGGGCGTTGCTATGTATTCAGGTGGAGCTAATTCTGGGCTGCAATACTTCATACCGGAGCAGTCTCGCATAAATCCAGATGGATCATTGAAGACTCAGTCATCTCCTATGATAAGAGGACATCATATCCATCCACAGCATCACATTTCTAGCCAGCATTTGCATCGATCACCTTACCCTCTGGACATGGTTAAAGAGGAACAGATTGAAGAAGGAGAAGTCCGTGTGAGAGAGCGTAGCAATAGCAGCGTGGAAAGAAGGCCAATCTATCGATTAGATTCTCCAGAAGCTTCCCTGTTAAGAAGAGCAAGTGTTGGAAATTATTCCCAATATCGGGCTCCTTTAAGCCCACCATGTGTTCAAACGAGCCATCATCCTCATCCTCACTCTTTCGCGAATTCCCAGGTCAGTCAGACTCACTACATGCAGCGCTCCTATGACAATCATCCGCTGTCGTCACTCTGGTCCCAGCGCTCTCCAGTGTCCAGTCATAGCAGTGATGACAATTATGACGAGCCACTTCAACTAACCGTTCGCCGTGACAGCAACGTGAGCCTTAATAGCAGTGTCCCTGTAGATGACAACAGCAGAGAGTGTGAGTCAAGCACTGTCCCTGTTGAGAAGTCCTCAATATCAATCAGCCCGCCAGCATCATCACTACCACTCAAACTTCGTCATAAACTCCCGTCGCACGACATGTCTTACCCCAAAGAAATGTTCCACAATATATCACCAACAACAATTCCAGTAACACCCTCATCGTTTCCAACCCACTCATTTATGAATGGAATGAACCATTTATCAGAAATGACTCTCTCACAAACCAATCCTCTCTCTCTAGTGAAAGCTGAAAATCCCACTCCCTTCGGACACAGAAAAGAAGCCCGAATTAGCTCAAGAAGAAACCCCGATTCAAGGTTCCTTGACCCAAAATACCTGGAACGGAGGAGGAGAAACAATGAAGCTGCCAGAAAATGTCGGGAGAATAGGAAAACCCTGACTAAAATCAGGGAAGCAAAATCTGACTATCTGGAAACTGAGAACAGCAAACTCAGGGACGAGCTTACAGACCTTCAGGAAGAAATGAAACAGTTACGAGATCTCATTGAAAAGAAAAGGCTGGAACAAGGCATAAAAGATGAGCCTAATGTCGAGTCCTAAAATCTCTCAGAGACATTATGTAAACTACATTATTTTAATAGAATAATTGAATCAATTCTCAGGAGCAATCACTGCTAAGTCGTACATAAACATTGTTTTGCAAGTTGTCATTCAATGCGTGATATATAAAGCATATTGTTTTTCGTAATAAATTTGAATTTACATTCAATGTAAATGTTTGCGAAGAATAAAACTGATCACAAACTCAGTAAGCAAAGCGAAAAAGCGCTGTGAAATCCACTGAAAGTACTTATATGTGAATTTGTATGATTATCTGTAATACAAGAAACTGCAGACTAATGTTATAACTGCCAGTCTGCATATGTTCCAGTACGATTGGTTAACGTCATTCAGGAAGGGAGCACAGCAAAATATATATATATAATTTACATACAAGATTATGCTTCTCATAAGAATATATGTTACATGAACCATATGTTTTTCAATGTGGTTTTGTAATATAATGTGGTTTTTCTTTCATATAAATATATCGTTTATCCAACTATACTGTTTAAGAGAACTTATCATTCACACATATCCAATTTGTCGTACTTTCTTATGAGAATGATACCAAATTTATATGAGTCTTGTCTCTGGATGATATTATTCAAATGATATCTTTAGAAGTATCTTAAATCTACACACAATTGATCAAATTATTTGGTAATCACTTTATTCAGCACATAGTACAATAGGAATCTGATAGTACATTAAACAAGATTTTCATCTCCTGAAGAAACCCCTCCCCCCAAAAAAAACATTTTTTTATGTTTAGTGAATTAAATTTAAAAAAACAAACAATGCTTGTTTAAAGATTCAGCTTGTAGTAAATAATAATACTGTTGATTATACTGTGTAGTACTGATTGGAGAAAGACTGTAATTATGTGTAATTGAGATAAGGCTGGCAAAAATGAGAAATACGTTATCCCCAAAGTATAACAGACAGGAGAGCATATTTGATAATGGGCATGAACATAATAATGGGTGTTTGATAATTGTCACTGAGAACTGTCGGAAATTACGTCACTGTCGATTCTATTTATATTCATTCATGAATTTTTTACAAATTTATGCCCTGTCCTTGACGCATCGACTATTCTTCCTTCATTGTCCATCCTTAGAAGAATGTAAAGCGGGCGTAGGGGCGTTATGTAGTTGTTTACTGGAACATGTGCTATTTGAACCTTTGACCAAACACAGCTGATATGGCATTTTATTTTTGAATCCAGAGTTATCTTCCGTCTTCAATCCTTATTCGTTTGACCATATTAGTTAATATGTTTCTAGAGGCACCTGGTGGATGTGGAGTAGGGTCTTGGTCAGTTGCTGCTGCCGCTAATTCTGACTCAAACAGTCACCTATGAATCGCAGACCACATACAGCCCTGGCGCTGTAGAGGTGCCTTAGCATGTACTAATCATGGTAAAAATGTACCTGAAAAAAGACGTGTTTTCTAAACAGTATACCAATGTGTAAGCAGTGAATTCTTTGGCTATACCTAGCAAACTAATGTGTAAGCAGTGAATTCTTTGGTTATACCTAGCAAACTAATGTATAAGCAGTGAATTCTTTGGCTATACCTAGCAAACTGTGTAAGCAGTGAATTCTTTGGTTATACCTAGCAAACTAATGTATAAGCAGTGAATTCTTTGGCTATACCTAGCAAATTAATGTGTAAGCAGTGAATTCTTTGGCTATACCTAGCAAACTAATGTGTAAGCAGTGAATTCTTTGGCTATACCTAGCAAACTAATGTTTAAGCAGTGAATTATTTGGCTATACCTAGCAAACTAATGTGTAAGCAGTAAAATCTTCAGTTATACCTAGCAAACTAATGTGTAAGCAGTGAATTCTTTGGCTACACCTAGCAAACTAATGTGTAAGCAGTAAATTCTTCAGTTATACCTAGCAAACTAATGTGTAAGCAGTAAATTCTTCAGTTATACCTAGCAAACTAATGTGTAAGCAGTGAATTCTTTGGCTATACCTAGCAAACTAATGTGTAAGCAGTAAATTCTTCAGTTATACCTACAACACCAATGTGTAAGCAGCGATATCTTCAGTTTACCTAGCAATCATAATTATAACATAAACATCGCTACATGACTGTATTGCACAAATGATTTAACAAAATCCGTTGCGCAAGGATCATCTGAATTAATAGCCTTTTATCTGAGTCCAACACTATATAAACTGTGAAAGCATCAACAAAAAACAATTAGAGGTCACAGAGATGGGATTTTTCAGAAGAATGTTGAAAGTTCCCTGGGCAACTAAAAACACCAACGATGACATTCTCAAAGAAGCCAATACAAAAAGGGAGCTCCTATAAAACATTAGTAAGAAACAATCAACATTTTTTGGCACATCATGAGAAGAAGAAAGTCGGAATACCTGGTTACAACTGGCAAAATTCAGGGAAAGAGACATCGCGGACAACAAAGAGAGAAAATACTAGATAGCTTGGTGTCATGGCATGGAAAACAGTCAACAACAGAAGTGATGCAGTGCACCGTGGATAGAAGATTGTGGAACGGCATGATGGCCTACGACAACCGGAATGGCATATGATGATGACGATGATAACAAAAATAGCATTTCAGTTCGCTTTCAACACATGTTGATATCTTATATAATAAACCTTTACAAGAAACATAATAGATTTATATATAATTAATGTTTAACAAATCGCTGAGCTGCATAGATTTTATCCAAATTTTGTGCTGAAATAAATTAATCGTATTGTTATTTAAAGTGTTTACGTGTAACCATTCTGTTTGTTTTTGGTACGACGTGGGTGCATAAATGTGTTTTTATTTGATCACTTCAACTGTTGTTATGTATTAAAACATTTATGTGCTCGTATATATGTGTGTATTTGGAATATTATGTGATGTTAAAGATTGATTTGCATACAGATATAAATGTTAATTGTCCTATAATCAATTTATTCTCAACGCCAAATTATGTCAAACGTCTCAAAGACATTTCACCATGTTATCTAAACACGAAACGGCTAAATGTAATCATGAATATTTTTGTAGGAAACGGTTTGATTAATGGAAATATTATGATTATTAATTAACGGTATATTTTATATACTAACTTCAAGTTTTCAAACAGGATGACACAAATACCGTCTAATGTGTAGGTTACAAAATTACTCCAATATCATATTACAACTACATTACAAAATGTATAATTATGTTCATATACTCAATTTGCGAAAAATGCAAACCTTTCATTATCGCTAATTTACCAAAAAATCGTGTAATATTCTTATCTATAATTTTTGCAAATGATTTAAATACATTCTTACATTTAATGTACGAATTATTCAAATAATCTTATATTTATATTTACATAATTAATTTATATACCTTTTTACATGTAATTCATAAAACGATAGTATACCTTCTTATTGTTAATTTAAGAAATAATACAGGTGACTTATCCTTGGGTGTATCCTAATCTAATTAGATACTAATCCCAAAAGCATACAAGAAATTAATATCGACAAAAGAGGTACGCTAATATTAAAATTATCAACAGTTCCAAGCCAGTATCTTGTTCCTCCCCGAACTGGATCTCTTCTATGTGATTACCAATTCTCTCCCGATTATCTATTTTTGCGAAAACGAATAAATAAATACCACAACAAAGTTTCAGATATCCTCTTTTGAAACAACCAGCCATTTAAGTTTAATTTATTTCATTTTTTAATATTAAATTTACGGGCGTATGAATACGGTGTACGAATGTTTAATCAATCTACGGGTTTTACATTTCACTGCTATTCACAAAGCATTTACTATAAATAATGTATATATATATATGAGGTCATTATGAATTAGTCTTTTTTGTATGTAGTCAATGTGTACATCTTTTAAAACACTTGAGCATATTGCATATGAATACATCATATGTGTGCTCATTATATATGTATTTTTCCAATCTTCTTCATTTGTTTAATACTGTATAACTTGTATTTAAAATATGTTGTATGCTGATGATAGATGAGATAACACACTACACAGAAACAAAGACACACGAAAACAATAATAAAGATGTCACAAAACATATATCCACAAAGACACGCAAACAACAAACATTCATTGATGTGGTCGCATCAATTAGATAGCTTTAAAGCACCTGAAAGATAATCGAAAGTGATACCCAAGGTAACTTTCTCACAAAACATTGATTTGCTATAGGTTAGAGCATATTAGGGAGGACTACAAAGGACAAGAGGTCGCGTTGATCCTGATCGACGGCTTCCGGATTCACCCAGCCTTAAATGGGTACCGGATTTTTTCTGGGAAAGTAAAGCATCACGGGCGTAATACCGACCACATTACCTCAAAAATCACGTACCGAAGGTCTGTAAAAATGATGGTCACTAACACCATATTCCCTATTTGCTACGTGCATGACGGGGTTCTTTACTTTTCTCTTTTACAGTGCATAGTAATCTCAAGTTCAGAATTTAAAAAAAAGGTCATTTTAGAGCGTAAAAATGAACCTTGAAGAATGTTATAATAACATCTAAATACTTTGTGACAATCGGCAATTCTGAGGGAAAGCATGTCTGAGATTCATCATCAGAACTTGTTTTAATAATAGCACATATGAAATCAATCTCTTTTCTCTTAGTTCTTTATCCTTGTTTCATTTTTAACGGATTTCGTTGTGTTGTTTTTTGCATCTAACGATTTAGTATATGTTTTTAGGACACATTAGTTGGCAAAGCTCGATTTTTGTTTACCTTTCTGTAAGGCAATATCTGTATATAGTTGTCTCTCATAGGAAAACAGTTGCTTCTTTAAATTCTTTCTCATGTTCCGTGTACACTTTCATAGTTCAACTTGAATTTGTTAGAACAAAACAATCGTTATTCTCAGATTGCGAATTTGCTGTCTTGTCTTTTTTATTCTAAGATAAAGCTTCACCAAAATTATGTCGTTCCACAACATAAAACGAGAAAATCGTAATATGCCAGTCCATGAAGCTCTGGTGCACTTACGTTTCTCGAAGGAATGTTTACCTAACTATCTTATATTATTACATTTCTTCTTCTTCTTCTTCTTCTTCTTCTTCTTCTTCTTCTTCTTCTTCTTCTTCTTCTTCTTTTATTCCTCATTTGTCTGTCAGCGTCGAGGGGAGATATTTTGAGGTGTTTTGCTCTTCTGTTCGCCTGTTATGTTTACTAGTGTTTCTAATTTTCCATCAATCCATCTTTTTTTCGTGGTCGGCCCTTGGTTTTAGTGTTCTCACAATGTTTATTGCAGGATCGTTTTGTTGTGTTTTGATCTTTCTGCCTTGTCACGTGGTCAAACCATTGTATCTGTTGTTTCTTTATATATTTTCTGGTGGGGGTTATTCCTAGCTTTTTTTCCCCTCAGTTCTTTATTTCTGATCTTATCTCTGAGGATTATTACATTTATCAAACAGAGATTAAAAACAGGCAATACTTAATTTGTGAAGTTCAATGACCGTTAAAGTTACACACGTTTACAGGAACGACTTTTGGACAGTTCCGGCTGAAAAAAAAATGCCTTAAATATCCTAATAAATATGGTCTGCTCTTCTTAGAGCTTATCATACTTAATGTCATGACGCTATTTCGTTCCTGCGTTTCCTCTCAACCAACTGATATGTCCATCTTTGAAAACACTCCCAGTAGAATTGCAATAGCCAGCAATGGAATTTGAGTTGTGATGCTCTTGATTCTGCCAGCAGTAGAAAACTAAAAAAAATCTGGAGTGGAGTATTTGTTGTAGAGGCAGTTAGATTTAGAGGTAGGCGAGGCCTGCTTTGGGATGCAGGGTCAGGCAGTGAAAAGGAAAGCAGAATAGTGGAAGTGATACCGCGGCTGTTTGTCTTCATTGAAAAGTGGCGTTTTAGTTACACTCTTCAAAATGGTTAGTCACAAGACTACACCCACGCCTGTAAACTGAGTGATTCGATGAGCATGATAAGAAAAGTGGAGGCTGGCTCTGTACATATGCAATGGGTAGAGTCGTTGTAGAAGTCAAAAATACGTAAGGTCACCTTTGTCTACGTCCCAGGACATGGGGGAGTACGGGGAAATGATGGAGCGGACAGGTTGGCTAGCTGCGCTATTGTTAAGAAAGGTCAACCAATGTATCGGGCGGACATCATCAATGTCCTCCGGGAAGTGGGAAGGACACAGGACTTCGACAACCATGAGTCCACGTCACTCCTTCTGATGAAAGAGATGAGAGTTAAGATGGGCACAGCCACAAACGAGAAACTTAGTGGGCGTGTAAGAAGACTAATCAACCAATACATAACTGGAGGAGTCGTCAGTTGCTGGACACTTCGAGACTTGCTGAAGAAGGGATCTGAGCACCTTTGGACATGTTCAGAGTGCATTGATGATGACCCCCTTAATAACTAAATAACTCAATCACTCTTGGAAATTTAGCAGCGTTTATGGATGAAGATGTACTGAGCCTAGTACATTCACCTCATTCTTACAATTGACATTTGATGGAAGTGGTTTCAATTTGTGACACCACACAAATGTAACATTTTTCAGCTAAAGTGAATTTTTATGTTTGAATTATATTTGGTAGTTAATGCTCATAACAAAAAGACTGGCAAATCCGGGAGTCTCGGGTATTGCAATTTTCTAATTTTATCTCATACAATTTTTTAATGTTTAGATATAAGTAAAGTAAAGAGTGTTTCTCTATAGCCTCTTTTAGTCTCTCCAGAATGATTCTGCCTAATATTTTTCCTGGCACTGATAGTAGCATAATTCCCCTATAATTTGTGCACTCCTGTAAACTTCCTTTCTTTGGTAGTTTGATCATATAACCTTCTCTCCAGTCTTTAGGTATTTCTTCCCTCTCCCAAATTTTATCCAATAGATCCTGTAACATCTTGGTAGAGGTGTTAATATCTGCTTTGATGGCTTCCGAAGGAATTTCATCTGGTCCTGTGGCTTTACCATCTTTTAATAATTTGATGGCTTTCATTATTTCTTCTTTGCTTGGTTTTCCGCAGTTAACGTGTAACTCTTCTTCTGCTGGTAGTATATCTGGAGGATTATTTGAGCCGGGTCTGTTCAAAAGTTCTTCAAAGTGTTCTTTCCATCTCTCCATTTGTTCCCTTATATTACTAAGCAGATTTCCTTTCTTGTCTTTGATAAAGGCGTTGATCTGTTTGTATTTTCCACCTAATTTCTTTGTGCTGTTGTACAGTTCTTTCATATTCCCTTTATTTGCTGCTTCTTCTGCCTCTTTAGCTAGTTCATCTATATATTTCCTCTTATCCCTTTTAATGCATCTTCTCACTTCTTTGTTCACTTCTGTGTAAGCTTCCTGTGTCTTGGCTTTATTACTTCTTGTTTTGCTTTTATTTATGTCTGCTTTCTTGTTCTTTCTTTCTTTAATTTTATCCAGGGTCTCTGCTGTCATCCATGCCTTATTCTGGCGTTCTCTTTTCCCCAGTGTTTCTTCGCATGTCTCTTTCCATATATTTTTTACCTGTTTCCAATGATCTTCTATATTTATTGTATTTTCTAGTTGTTGGAGGACTTGGTATATAGAGAAACACTTGAGAGATGAACAAGCAGGTTTTAGGAAGAACAGATCATGTGCTGATCAAATAACTACCCTACGTATAATAGTTGAACAAAGTTTAGAACTAAAATCCCCACTATATATTGGATTCATAGATTACGAAAAGGCATTTGATAGTTTAGACAGAAGAATGCTTTGGAAGTTGCTGAGTCATTACGGAATCCCCATAAAGTTTATTAACCTGATAAAAACAATGTATGAAGGAACAAATGTAGTGTGGTGCATGAAGGACAGCTTACAGAAGCATTTGAAATAAGAACAGGAGTAAGGCAAGGATGCCTCCTGTCTTCATTTCTCTTTCTACTGGCCATAGATTGGATTATGAAAATAACTCAAAACAACAGAAATGGGATCCAGTGGTCACTGACCAAACAACTTGATGATTTAGAATTTGCTGATGACATAGCTCTCCTATCACACAGCCATCAACAGATGCAGGATAAAATGAGTATATTAGATGAGAGATCACAACAGCTAGGACTAAAGATTAATAGAGATAAGACCAATATTATGAGAATTAATGCAGTTGGCAATAACCATATAAAACTAGGAGAAATACCTCTACTAGACGTACAATCTTATATATATCTGGGCAGTAATATAGATAAAGAGGGAGGAACAGAAAATGATACCAAAATAAGGATATCAAAAGCAAGAGGAGCTTTCATTGCACTGGGAAACATATGGAAATCCAAAGAAATTAGGCTAAATACAAAAATAAAAATTTTCAACTCAAATGTTAAGTCGGTCCTATTATATGGCTGTGAAACATGGAGAATGACAAAATTGACAATCACGAAAGTACAGACTTTCATTAATGGATGCTTGCGCAGAATAAAGGGATGGAAATGGCAGGACAAAGTCACTAACGTGGAATTATGGAAATGTACCGGTCAAATACCAGTGGATAAAGAGATACAGCGAAGACGATGGCGATGGATAGGACACACACTACGGAAGCCAACTGAGAGTATTACACAACAGGCCCTTTTTTGGAATCCCCAGGGGAAAAGACAAAGAGGAAGACCAAGGAATTCTTGGAGAAGACAGATAGAAGCAGAGATGAAGATGATGGGGAAGACATGGAATGATCTTAAAAGAATGGCAAAAAACAGAACGATTGGAAAGTGTTTGTTGAAGACCTATGCTCCACCAGGAGCTAAAAGGTAAAAGAAGAAGAAAGTAAAGAGCCTCGTCACGCCAAGTGGCGTATAGGGAATATGGTGTTAGTTACCATAATTTTTACAGACCTTCGGCACATGATTTTTGGGGTAATGTGGTCGGTATTACGCCCATGCCGCTTTACTTTCCCAGAAAAAAATCCGGTACTTTAAGGCTGGGTGAACCCGGAAGCCGTCGGTTGTGATCGAACCCTACCTCCTTTGTAGTCCAGTTCACTAACCACTGAGCTATCGCGGTTCCATGTTTGGATATGACTTCTGATAATTTTCAATGTATAGCAGAAGAAGTATGTTCGTTTTATATTCTTGAGAAGACGCAAATGAGCAAATCAACTAAAGTAACAATGAGAACAGCTGTGACTAGTGCGACAAGACTAAAACATTCACGCCAAGAGATGGGAAGAGACGAAGCGGTAAAGAATGATTGAACTATGCTGCTGTTGAAAAAATAAAAGCAGCAAAACCTGAATGGCTAAACCGCATCATGTGCCCACTCCACAAACAGGTGACCACTGATGTCTAACAGACATTATATCTGTGGCTTTCTTGTCTATCAGCCAGGTGGAACAATGTTTCTGCCAGTTGCCAGAGTAGAATAAAGGACAAGAACCTCATAGCCACTGAGAGGCTGTCTAAAATAAACAATAGAAACTGTCCCTTTAAGCTTGTAATTACCAGCAGCTGGGTTTGTGAATAATGGACTTGAAAGTGAGTAGGTGGTGTACAGTTTCATTTTACTGACCACAGCTTACCTTGACCTCTTGTCTCCTGGCTTTGATAAAAAATTCTCGCACATCCACCTGTCACATAATTTTTTTTTTTTGCAACACTTTTTCGTGGGTTTTTGAGGCTATGTTCTGTAGAGAAGCTATGTTCTGTAGTGAAGCTATGTTCTGTAGTGAAGCTATGTTCTGTAGTCAGGCTGTAAGTTTAGTAGATTGGTGAACAAATAGATAAGAGTCTGATTTCTGTTAATTTTGAACTGCAGGCATTTTTGAAAATTGCCCTAGTTTCGGTAAAAGTTTGAGTCCTGGAGCAGAAAAAAATATATGGGAGTCACAATAACAGGTCTGACAAATGCTATTCTAGATGTCTTACATGCTTGTGTTTTTTTCTAGAATTTGTGTTCTTCAGTAGGATATCATTTTTTATTTCATACCATATCTATTATTTCACATCATCAACGTCTTGAAACATTAATATCTACTTTCTTTGTGATGCTAATTTATCTTTTTCAAGTTATATACGGTTCTATTTAATTTTACATGCTTTTAATCACTATATCTGGTATAGTCGTACATAGAAATAATATGGACATCTCTCGTCCTTTTCCTACAGATCAGAGGAATAAGTGAAGGAAAATATGACTTTACTTCTTTTCTTTTTTTTAAAGTTCGTTAGTCTCGCTTTTAATAGATAGATACTGCAACAGAAGAAAGATCAAATAAAATTTGTATAATTCGGTTGTAACATATTTCTTAACAATAATTTTGTGCAATAATATTATTTTTTTTTTTAATAGACTATTTTTTTTAAGTGACAAGATTTCTCTGAAAATAGATGATTAAATAAGTAAAAAGTCAGTAAAGTACCCCCGTCACGCCAAGTGGCGTGTAGGAAATATGGTGTTAGTGTCCATACATTCTACAGACCTTCGGCACATGATTTTTTAGGTAATGTGGTCAGTATTACGCCCGTGCTTCTTTACTTTCCCAGAAAAAAAATCTGGTACCCATTAAAGGCTGGGTGAACCGGGGATGTCGATTGGGATCGAACTTTACCTCTTGTCCTTTGTAATCCAGTTCACTAACCACTGAGCTATCGCGGCGTTGAGTTAGAGAAATCAAAAGATAGAGAGAAATGATCAATTACTTCATTTTTAAATACTGAGGGTTTTTAGCGCTGTTTATTATGTCAACAAATAAAGCTTCGTAAGGTATAATTAGATTTGTAGATTTGAACTTTATCTGTAGAAATTTGATTTTAGAATTCTTTGAAAATGCCGGAAATATAGCTGGATAGACTGAATACCGGTTACCCCGCCGAGAGGTTGGTGATACCTGCAGTGTCAAATCTAAGCGCGTGTTTGGAAGAATCTAGGGTCAAATGTTTCGGTTAGATAGGTTAAAGGTCATGAGTTACATTCCGGCTGTCAAGTGATAGAAGACAAGAGGTCAAGTGTTAAAATCTGTGATTAGTAGAAAAGACAGATCAAAGACGTTTAAATGTCTCTGGTCAGAGAGACTAGACATTTGAAGTTGACTTTTTTTTGCAGAATAACGAATATTGACTAGAAAAAGACTTGTTAGTTTATTGTTGCTGAGAACTTTGCTAAACCACATCTGTCACTTTTGTTCAATGATATATGCAAACCACATGTTTTACTTTTTGTTCAATGAGATATTCAAACCACATGTTTTACTTATGAAGAATTATGTGTTTCTAACTTTAATTTCTACCTATTCTAAAGGGGATAAAACACATCTTTAACTTAATAAAATTGGATGCTTAAAACATATTTTTTTCCTTCAATAAATTATGTTTCAAAACACATCTGTAATTTCTGTAAATTAAGATGTTTCAGACCACTGTTCTGAAACACAGCGTATTTCCATTTATTGTTTTTTCCGTCACTCTTAATTCTGTCATTTTCTCTCTCTGTCCTTCTAAATCCCTCTCTTTGTTTTGTATATATTTTTCATCTTTTAAACTTACCCACATTATCAATCTTATTCTCAGACTTTCTTTATCTATCACAAATAATTTACTCTTCAGGTATCTTCTAGATGTTCAAATTAAACATTACTTCAGATATTCCTAAAAGTGTATTCATCTTGTTCTCCATAAAATTAAACAATATTTATCCATGAGATCCAATCCCTAAACCTTATATATAGGGGCTCTTGAATTAATTGCAAAGATAATGACTGTAGTGTAGTATAATTATATACATTATTACTTTTTTCCACCTTGAAACTAATGTGAGCCTCAGAGGAAAGCTACAAACTATTTCAGAGTTTCAACAAAAAGAAAGAAGAGCCAACAGATAATAACTTCTTGTCCTTGAAATAATATTTTCGTCTTCATTCTGTCCATGTTAGAATCAAATCGTCGTTTTTTTTTCTTTTGGGGTGAAATAAAAGCTTTGAACCTGTACACCATGTGGTGATTGTACAGGGACATGCGTTCTGTTTTTGCTTAGCCTCCACAAATAGCTTTATCAAATCTCAGAAAAGTTGATAAATATCGCAAATCAAAGCATATTTTTCTATAAAAAAAGGAAGGTCACGTGTTATTTGTATTTTTTCCATCTTGGTGAGACATTGTATTTTTTATTTCAATTTGAATGTATGTCTTTTAGATTGTATTAGGCCAGAAATGCCGTTACAAATTATACTAAATACTATAAATTATACTTAGTACATGTATTACATTTATGATAATCTTACACATATCAAAGCTATAATGTTTCTTATATACATTTGGTATTGTATGGGAGATAACCATAAAAATTAAAATATAATTATGGGAGATAACCATGTAAATAAAAAAATATATTTAAGGGAAGCAATAATTTAAATTGTTGAAGAAAAAAAACCAGTCAATTAAAAAATAAAAAGTTTGCTATTTTTACATATCCCGTCAGTGTTAGAAGGATTCTGATAAAATATCGAGGTCTTTCACCTTTTTTTTTTCAAACTAATCCGATAGAAATATCAGCCACAACAACTTAAAGTACATGACTTTTGTGGCGTGGAACAACTCAGTGCAGTACACAAACAGTAATTCAGTAATATTGCAAATATTACCTACAACACAAACATATACACCGAATACAAACAGGGACATATTCTCTCCTAGCTTTAATTATTTTTATTTAATTTTTCATTTCTATACCATTTTTTTTAAACAGAAAATTCATTTCCATTTTATCCATTTTTATTCCTGTATCACTATTTGTGCTATATTATAATAACATAAGCGTACCAACATAATTCCTCAGGGTTATATCAACGATCTTGGTTTATACAATAATGTGATGTACAAGAACCGTTTTAATCATCAACCATAGAACCATTATGATTACTTCTGATATTCAGGAGAATAGCATATTTACTGCATATGCATTAATTCTCATCTGAATTATTTGAAATTAAACAGAGAGAGTGAGAGAGAGAAAGAGAGAGAATGAAAAACACAAGAAGAGGAAATCAAGCGTTAGAGAAGTACTAGAGCCGATTGTACATTATGAGGGAAAGGAGCAAGAGAAAATACTTGTGTGCAGTTGTCATCAACATTACATTTATACCACATCATAAATTATATTTTAAAAAGAAAATGGTTGTAATTATATTTTATCTTATAAATATATAATGAGATGTGTTGCTGTTATCATTAAATTTACTGTTTAGCAAAGCGTTGAGTAAAGTTTGGTAGTTACAAGCATCAAAGTTGGTTAAGACTGTTCCTTGACTGCAAAAAAAGGCTCATAAACTGCATATTTTATCAGACAATGTTGATACTTTATGCATCATTTCCACCTTACTTTTGCTCACTTATTGTAATTAGTTAAAGTGTTTGTATGTTTTTATTTTGAAATATAAATATAAAAATCCTATATTTGCCTCAACCGTCTTCGGAATGCGGAAACATTCTAAATTTACTGATTTTTAAAATAGTTTTGAATATCCAGGCACAATAACTTGGCTACTGTAGAGCAACTTTAAATGTTTGATTCTATCTATCTTCCTTTACGGCACATATTACCATTGCTGGTGTATGTCGGGAAGGGGGGGGGGGGGGCCTCACGATAGAACCAGAGGGATAAAGGCCGCTTGGTCAAAGCAGTCGCAGGATTTTTATGTCACCCCCCGATAGAAAAAAAAAAAACATCCTTTCTGTCTACTGAGGGTTTCCATTGAAACATTGGATATAAGCCGCACGGCCACCGGCATCTCATATGTTTGATTAACTCCTTTTATTTACTACAAGTTGACCTCAAATGTGTAAACGATTATTTTAAAATGGACTTTCTCCCTTCGTTTGTTGTGTTTAAAATATTTTTTTTCCTTAAAATACAAAGCAGATTAAAATAAACTACTTGTTCAACTGTTCCCAATAAATGTTGTATTCTGGGGGAAGTATTCAGCTTTTTTTGCTTGATTTCGTTTTGATTCAGCACTCGACCAACGTTTCGATTTTTGCTCATTGGCTACTCATTGTACAAACGTGTGTTTCTGTTGTGATAATCGATGTGTTAGAACTACGAATCTGTTTGTAGAGGTTTGTCATAAGTGAGAGGTTATACTTTTAATGGTATATACTTAAGTGTAAAAATGCTTCTGTTATAGAGACAGAGAGAGTGAGATGTTTTTGTGCGACATCAAAAGGGGAAGAGATTTTTTTTTAACGTTAAAGGTAAGAGAGAGAGAGAGAGAGAGAGAGAGAGAGAGAGAGAGAGAGAGAGAGAGAGAGAGATTAATTAAAGAGTGAAAAAAAACTAATTCAAAACTTTATGAAATGGAGAAAAGGTTCAAAGAAAGATAACGACCGGGAGAGATAGTGAGGGAGACATCAAGAAAAATACAGTGATGAAAAAATGAGCACAATATATAATGCCATATATTAAGTCACTTGCTTAGAAAAAAGTAAGACAGGTCAGCTGTGGTTGGTTGTTGTATATTTTAACGTTTACTCAAAAGTATTCAGTTTCAAAACGTTCCGAAACCATCTGTTTTTAATTTCACCAGCGATTAATAATCTTCGAACTTGCGTGATCTAGTTTGATCGGAGAGACGGACAATAATACAAGCTTTTTTTTCTGCTAAAACTCGCAAATAATGTTCTGTATGTTACAGTTCATACAAAATGTGTAAACTTAGTTGTATTTCATTTAATCAAATTCTTGATTGATTTAAATGGCACAGTTTGCATTCATGTTGTTGAAAATAAATATTCATGGTCAGAGAATGAGCAAACTCTACAACAAGAAAATGCGCTGAATTGTGCGAAAATTATGAAAACATAAGATCGTTCTGTCTATAACGAACAAGGAGAACAGTCTTCTTTAATATCTTGTGTGCCGAGTTAGTTCAAATCATAATTAAAATGTTGGTGCATCTGCTTCATGATGGTTAATATTTTATAACAGTTGTCCTTAAAAGGACGTTAAGTAAGCGAAAACATGATAGTTTACAGCAAGATGCGATAACTTGGCCTTTTGGACAAATGCATTCAATTTCAGCATGATATAATATTTGTAGATACGGGGTTGCCCTCCCTTTTCAATAATTAATAGTTTGGCCAGAGCAATTAGTCAGCGTCAAGCACACCACCGGAACGTAGATTAGTGTCTTGATCAGTTCAGAGTCTGACGCAAGCAGTCAGCTATGAGTTGCTGATAGCGTTCAACACTGTATGCTGTTGAATTTAACATGAATAACTGATAAGTTTGTCCTGCTCTAGCGGGATTAATATTTGTTGTTTGTTCGCTTCATTTATTCATAAACGGATCATTTCATTTCTATGTAAGCGTTACACTTGTCATGTATTCATTCAGTGGTTCCAGACTGAATGTAAGAATTTATTAAAATAGTTGACACAATTAGACCTTGCTTTGTTTTTTTAAATGAAAATGTGAGGATGAAGAAGAGAGAGACAAGAGAGAGAGAGAGAGAGGAGATAAAAGAAATAGTAATGGAAGATAAGAATGACGCCTCTAGGAGGTATATAGAAAGTGAAGCTGCATTGGCTGAGTGGCTAGTGTGCACGCAACTGACCAGAATGGTTTCAGTTCAATTCTCCGCGGATGAGATTTTTTTTTCGGCTGTGACAAAATCTCTGAATGTGCTTTCAATAGATGTGTTCAGGGAAATTCGGGCGACATGACGTGACAATGACCACATCGTCTATAAAATCTGCCTTTGATCGTTGTAACAAACTTTCGACTATAGCACCATATTCCCCATGCACCTAAAGACATGAAACAATTGAAAACTTAATGTAGGTGAAGAACATGTGGAATTGTGAAGGGTTGAAATAAAAGCTAGGAAATGGAGAATAGAAAAATAGTAGTAATGGAGAAGTGAAACAATTTGAGTAGTAGTACGTAAAGTAAGTAAAGAGCCCCAGTCACATCATGTGGCGTATAGGGAATATGATGTTAGTGACCATACATTTTACAGACATTCGGCACATGATTTTTGGGGTAATGTGGTCGGTATTACGCCCGTGTCACTTTACTTTCCCAGGAAAAAAAACCGATACCCATTTAAGGCTGGGTGAACCCGGAAGCCGTCGGTTGGGATCGAACTCTACCCCTTATCCTTTGTAGTCCAGTTCACTAACCACTGAGCTATCGCGGCTCCCCGAGTAGTAGTAGGGGAATGCAAAAAAGAATACAAAGTTGAGAAGTAAAGTACGGCGAATAAAAACAGAGGAATTCAAAGTTGAGAAGTAAAGTACGGCGAATAAAAACAGAGGAATACAAAGTTGAGAAGTAAAGTACGGCGAATAAAAACAGAGGAATACAAAGTTGAGAAGTAAAGTACGGCGAATAAAAACAGAGGAATTCAAAGTTGAGAAGTAAAGTACGGCGAATAAAAACAGAGGAATTCAAAGCTGAGAAGTAAAGTACGGCGAATAAAAACAGAGGAATTCAAAGTTGAGAAGTAAAGTACGGCGAATAAAAACAGAGGAATTCAAAGTTGAGAAGTAAAGTACGGCGAATAAAAACAGAGGAATACAAAGTTGAGAAGTAAAGTACGGCGAATAAAAACAGAGGAATACAATGAGATGAAGTTGCAGCGATCGAACACTGAGAAGTATAATTAAGAAAAAGGCGGTTAATGAATGGAAGTGAAATGAACTGGGGATTAACACTATATAGTGGGACTGATGATCTCAATATGAGACTCGTCCAGGGACGCCTACGGGATGGGAAACCATGAGCGTCGTGGAATCTCGTATTGATTTCATGAGTTATGTCCTTACCTACGTTTGCGAAAGCTGAAAAACAATAAACAGTATTTAGATATAAAAAAATAAGCACTTTTGAAGACAGTTGCCTAAGTAGAATACTCTGTGTACAATGAAATGAATTCACGATTAATAAAAAGATAAAAGTACTTGCCATAAAAACCAACAATCTCATCTATATGTAGAAAACTGAGATGGACTTATGACGGGCGAATTTTGAGATGGAACAAGCAAGGGAAATTCAAAGTTAGCTCTTACATGTCAAACGTCGGGATACAGAATGACAGGAAGACCAAGAAAGACAATGAAAGGAACACTGTTAAGAGAAGCAAAGTTGGCAAGCATAAACATATTTGATAAGAAAGAATATCTCACATAGAATAGAGATGAATGGCGAAAAACATTACGAGCCCATGCGACGTCTAATGACGCTGGAACGATCAAAATCAAGAACACAATATACAGAGACAATTGAAACGGTTTGGACACTTTCAAAGTTTAATTCGTTTAGTTTAGTAGACGGATCATCCTCTTTGCAAGTCGGACACGTCCATAAGTGCTAAGATCTTCTCGTCAGTATGTCCCTCAGTGTGTGG
This sequence comes from Megaustenia siamemsis, assembly GCA_032433765.1. Classification (NCBI taxonomy): domain Eukaryota; kingdom Metazoa; phylum Mollusca; class Gastropoda; order Stylommatophora; family Ariophantidae; genus Megaustenia; species Megaustenia siamemsis. The sequence goes on from JAVIAB010000139.1 coordinate 41,080,345, forward strand.
GGACGGATTACTTCAGGTCTGTGTTATTCTTCTATGTTTTCCCGCATACCGCTCCTTTCTAGTGTCTTCAGTCTTGACCTGATGCTCATGTAGTCTGGACGTGGTTTAACTGAATCATTAGCTCACCCTATCTCCCTCAGTGCATTTATGATGTCAGCCCGGTCCATTCTAGGGTCGCCTACGACGGCATCCGTTCCACCCAGGCTGTCAGCTCATTCATTTCCTTTTACAATCAAGTATCAAGGGACGAAAATGAAACATATACCAGGTGAGAACCTCCAAACAAAATGTATGAAAATGTCTTACCTCACTGGACACACAACTAATTAGTAAATTGATCTATACCAGGAGGAAGACCAATAAAAATATGCCGGGATGATAGGTTCCTTGCAACAACACAAGTTGATTATTCAAGAAGTCACAAGACAAGCCACAGCAAGAATTATCAAATTACCTCTACACCGGAAAAGTGGTGCGCGCGGGCTGGGGGTTAATATATACATTTCAGATCTGATATAAAGAGGGAAGAAATGATGATGGCATTTGTGAAATATAGGATGTAGTAGTTAAAGAGGACGAGGCGTATTAATTGTAATAATATAGAAGTAGTAGTAGTAGTAATAGTAATAGTTGTAGGTGGATATATAAGTAATATTAGTGATTAAGTAGTAAAAATAATAATAGTAGTTGTGGTAGCAGTAAAAGTAGTAGTAATAGTCGTAGTAATAGTATTAGTAGTAGTAGTAGTAGCAATATTAATAGTAATAATAGTAGTAATAGTAGAAGTCATCATCATCATCAAATACCTGGCCTACTGGCGTAGATGATCATGTTTCTCCACAACTTTCGATCTCGACAGTTCTTTATTATTTCTGCTGTTGACCTTCTGCCAAGTTATTCTCTTAAGCTGTCTGGTATTTTCTCACTTTGCTTCCCTCTATCTCTTCGTCTGTCAATTTTTCCAGTTGTTATAATATATTCCAGTTGTTATATTCTCATTACATGGCCAAAAAGTGATGATTGTTTCTTCCTAATATTGGAAATTAGCTCTCTTTTTGCTTTGACCTCTTTCAGAGAATTTCATTACTCTTCTTAGCTGTCCATGGTATTATTAACATTCTTCTGTAAAACCACATTTCTACAGACGCCAGTGAATTTCTTGTCTGTTGTCCATGATTCGCATCCATATGTTAAGACTGTCTCTACATAACATTCAAGAACTTTTTCTTGTTTCTATTGTCAAAAATGGATTGCATAGTATCTTCCTCATTTTCTGGAAAGCTGCTTTTGCATGAGCCATTCTGCATCTTACCTCTTTTGTACATCTTCCGTCTGAGGTTAACAAAGTTCCCAAATATTTAAATTCATTTACCTGTTTTAATATTGTTCCACTTGTCTTTATTTTGCCTGAGGTAATGTCTTTTTCTTTGTTGTTACCATTACTTGTCTTTTTGCAATTAAGGCTGAGTCCTTTATTTTTGTTTTCTTTCTCTATAATTTCCAACATTTCTTGTAACTCATTTTCACTCTTGGCAATTAATACTGTATCATCAGCATACCTTAGATTATTTATATTATGACCTCCAATTGTTATACCAGGCATGCTCCTTGTGGATCTTAAAATAATCTCACTATAAATATTAAACAAATCTGGTGACAGCACACAACATTGTCTAACACCCTGTTTTATTTGTTGAAACATTCCCAATTGGTTCCCTGGTCTTATGGTCACTGAATAGTAGTATAATAATATAAAATTTTACTAGCAGTAGAATAATAGTAGTAGTAGCTGTAGTAATAATAGTAATAGTTGTTATAGTAGTAGTAATAAAAAAAAAAGTGAAGTACCCCCGTCACGCCAAGTGGCGTATAGGGAATATGATTAGTGACCATATATTTTACAGACCTTCGACACATGATTTTTGGGGCAATGTGGTCGGTATTACGCCCGTGCCGCTTCACTTTCCCATAAAAAAATCCGGTACCCATTAAAGGCTGGATGAACCCGGAGGCCGTCGGTTGGGATCGAACCCTAACCCTTGTCCTTTGTATTCCAGTTCACTGACCACTGAGCTATCGCGGCTCCCCAGTAGTAATAGTAGACGTAATATTAATAGTAATAATCGTGGTAGTAATAGTAGTAGTCGTAGTTGTAGAGGTAATAGTAGTAGTAGTAGTAATATTGGTGATACTTACTGTTGTAGGGAGCCTTAAGAAATTGACGAGCATCAAATGGCAAGACAAGATCCCAGATATCGCCATTTTGGACGAAGCTGATACGTCTTTGATACTATTCGAATACACGCACAAAGATGGTGGCTGGTCAACAGACCACATGTCAAACTACCGACTGCCTACAACAGACCACATGTCAAACTACCGACTGCCTACAACAGACCACATGTCAAACTACCGACTGCCTACAATATAATTATTTTGTGAACTGTAGAAAGGTAACGTCTACAAGGTGGACACAAGATGCGCTTTATAGAATGTCAATTACTCAAGAACTCATTAAAAGCATTCAATATTAATAACGACACATCGCAAATGTGGCACATCATTATCATCAAGTACCAAGCCTGCTGGCGTAGGTGATCATGTCTCTCCACAACTTTCGATCTCGACAGTTATTTATCATTTCTATTGTCGATCTTCTGCCAAACCATTCTCTTAAGCTGTCTGGTATATTTTCTCTTTGCTTCCCTCTATCTCTTCGTCCCTAAATTTTCCCAGTTGTTACAATATATTCCAGCTGTTCTCTTCTCATTACATGGCCAAAAAATGATGATTGTTTCTTCCTAATATATGAAATTAGCTCTCGTTTCGCTTTGGCCTCTTTCAGAATGTTTTGATTACTCTTCTTAGCTGTCCATGGTATTCTCAACATTCTTCTGTAAAACCACATTTCTACAGCCTCCAGTGATTTTCTTGTCTATTGTCCTATTGTCCATGATTAACATCCATATGTTAAAACTGGTTCTACATAACATTTAAGAACTCTTTTTCTTGTTTCTATTGTCAAAAATGAAAGAAAACCACGGTCGTAATTTCTTTGTGCAGTCATGAATCGCCACAATATTAGAAATATGACACAAGCAAGAGATATTATCTGGCGCATATCTTTTCGAGAGTCGCGATAGCTCAGTGGTTAGTGAACTGGACTACAAAGGACAAGGGGTAGGGTTCGATCCCAACCGACGGCTTTCGGGTTCACCCAGCCGTAAATGGGTATCAGATTTTTTTCTGGGAAAGAAAAGCAGCACGGGCGTAATACCGACCACATTACCCCAAAAATCATGTGCTGAAGGTCTGTAAAATATAGGGTCACTAACACCATATTCCCAGTACTCACTTGGCGTGACGGGGGTACTTTACTTCACTTACTTATATCTCTTCGACGTGAGCGTACGTCTTGTGAGGCAAACAAAATTGTATCAACCTAACAACGAAGACAGGACAGAAGGCTCACGAAATGAATCCCTCATCTGCAGTAAATACACTATTCTGGTGCTACAGTTAGTTAGCACACATTGACTAGTCTAACAACGTGATGAAAATGAAAGGTCTTCATTACGTGTGATATACAAGCAAAAATAGTATTATTAGTGGGAGTGGTAGTAGTTGTATTGCTAGTTGTTGTAGTATTAATAGTTGAATTGGTTGTGGTGGGTGTGGTACGTGATGAAGAAGATTAATAGTTGAATTGGTTGTGGTGGGCGTGGTACGTGATGAAGAAGATTAATAGTTGAATTGGTTGTGGTGGTGTGTGGTACGTGTGGTACGTGATGAAGAAGATTAATAGGTGAAAGTAAAAGAGTAGAGTGCAACAATAAAAATAATATAAGGAGAAAATAGAAAGTGGGGAATATAAATAGGAGGACGAGGAGCAGATATAAAGAAGAATAGATGGGGAGTCGTAGTTAAGGAAGGAGAGTAAGATTAAGATTTAAGGAAGAAAAGTAGTTGAGGACTAAGAGTAAAAATGGATGAGGGAGATTAGTATAGTTGGAAAGTAGGAATGGAAGGAAAAATAGAAGATTATGGAGAATTATATTAGAGGAAGGAACGGTAGCACAGGTTAGAAAGTAAGAAGAGGAGGAAAAGTAAAAGAGAATGAAGAGCAGGAGTGGAAGCAGAAAAGTAGTAATGGATGGAAGAAAGGTTAGAATATGAAATAATAAAAGAGCATTGAGAGTAAAAATTGAAAAAAGAGAGTAGTATGCTGGGGAATATGAATAGAAGGAGGAAAATAGTAGATAAAGGAAAGAAAAAATATGAGGAAAGTAGTAGATAAAGGAAAGTAAAAGTAGAAGGAGGAAAGTAGTTGATGTTGAGCAAGAATAAAAGAAGAGTAAAAGAAATGAGAAGAGGAAGAAATAGAGGAAGAAAGCATTTAAAGTTGGAGGGTAAAATACAAATAATTTGAATAATAAAGAAAGAAGAAGAGTGAGAATTGATATAGGAAGAAGAAGAGATATTGAAACATAGAACAATAAAGAAAAATAGAAAAACTGGACAGAAACCATTTCTCTAAAACTGGGACATTGCACTGCTGCCCTTTGTACTATAGTTCGTTCAGAAATTCGTGCCCACAGAGTTTATTAATTATCTCGGAAACTGTTTGATGGATTTCTGTCATTCTTTTTCACGAAATCTTATTTTTTCACCGACCTTCAGTCTGAGTTTTTGCCCTACTGTCATGCATTTAGGAAAGATTTTTACTTATTTGAGGTATGTAAAAATATGATTTTCTTGCTTGTCCTAAATTTTAGGATTTTACAATACCCGCATTTGTTGTAATCAACTCACCAAGTAAAAAGGCAAATTTCGCACAATTTTTGCACCGTTTCTGTTTTTTAAGTTGTAAGACGGTGCGCCACCCGAGTTTTTTGTGTGATAATTTCATTTCCGGTTTCTTGTTAAATTGGTCCAGAAGCGTATTTTGACAAAATATTTAATACTAATTAAGATTCCTGTATGTGTGATAATTTGTAAGCTGTTGTGAAGTGACTACTTGATTTTTAAAACCATGAAGATTTTAAAGTGTAAATTCATCACTATGCAGAAGGTAACTGTTATTGTACATGCACTTTTGTAAGGAATTTAAAAGGGTTTCCGAGTTAATAAACCCTGTGGGCACGAATTTGTGAACGAACTATAGATTTCTAATCTTTCATAACCACTTCGATTGCCAAATGATCGGTTCAGAATAATTATTATGATTAGAATAGACGTGGAGACAAAATGACGTTTGTAGACAGACGAATAAGGAACAAGCGTAGAGACAGATAATAGAACAATAAGGTGAGAAAGGGAGATAAGTGTAAGACGTGAAAGATAGGAATATTAAATGTAAATAGAATCTGATCCATATTTCCTTTACTAAAAATAAAGTGTTTTTATCAACAGAACAAACGAGATGTTACTATGAAGATATAAAGTAAAAACATAATTAAAGGGCTATCCAAACCTTCAGATTTTCGCAAGAATGTTGTGTTAATGCTTATATATTTCAATATCCAATTAAAAAAATTTAGAGGTAATCAAGACAAAATCTCGTCATACCAACCTTACTTAAATGAAAAATATCAGGTACACAATATCTTGGGCCACTTCTTGGAATTCAATCGGGACATGTCTGAGCAGTAGCTAGCAAACTAACTACCCAACCGCATATACAAACATACTAATTCTTCACAACCACTCAACAACCGATCTAAACACGCTCATTCTCCACATAGCCATTCAACCACAGCTCAAAAGATGTTAATTCTCCCATAACCACGCAAACACCGATCGAAACATGTTAATTCTTCACTTAACCATCCAACCACATATAGAAACATGCTAATTCTCCACATAACCACCTAACACTGAGACCAAAATGCTAATTCTCCACATAATCACACAACCACTGAGGCCAATTATGTTAATTCTCCACATAACCATCCAACCACAGATAGAAACATGCTAATTCTCCACATAACCACACAAACCACTGAGGACAAATAACCTAATTCTTAAAACAACCTCCCAACCACTGAGGCAAAACATGCTGGTTTTCAACACAGCCACCAAACCAAAGAGGAGAAACATTTCTCCACATAATCACCAAACCACTGGGGCCACACATGCTAATTCTCCACATAACAGCCCAACCACATAGACCAAAATTGTTAATTCTCCACATAACCATCTAACCATAGAGGTCAAACTTGCTAATTCTCAATATAACCACCCAACAACCAATCCAAATTTGTAAATTCTCGACATAACCACACAACCATCGATTCAAGCATGTTAATTCTCCACACACCATCCAACTACTTATCCAAACATGATAATTCTCCACATAACCACTAAGGCTAAACTTGTTAATTCTCCATATAAGCACCCAACCGTTCAGGTGAAACATGCTAATTCTCCAAATAACCTTTCAACAACCGTGACCAAATTAGCTAATTCTCCACATAAAGACCCAACCACTTAGGACAAAAATGTTTATTCTCAGCATAAACATCCAACCACCGATCCACACAAGTTAGTTCGCTAGATAACCACCAAACCACTTATGTCAAACATGCTAATTCTCCACATAACCACCTAACCACCAATCCAGATATGCTATATCTCAACATAAACACTCAACTATCAGTCCAAACATGCTAATTCTCCACATAACTATTTAAAAAAAACCCAAAGATGTTAATTCTCCACATAACCACGCAAACACCGATCAAACATGTTAATTCTTCACATAACCATTCAACCACAGATCCAAAGATGCTAATTCTCCACATAATGACCCAACCACTGATACCTAACATACTAATTCTCCACACAACCACCCAACCACAGATCCAAACATGCTAATTCTCCACATAACCACCAAACCGGAGAGGAGAAACTCGCTGATTCTCCACATAATCACACAACCACTGAGGCCAAATCTGTTAATTCTCCACATAACCACCCATCAGCCGATCGAAGGATGTTAATTCTTTACATAACCATCCAGCCACAGATAGAAACATGCTAATTCTCCACATAACAACAGAAACCACTGAGGACAAACATGATAATTCTCCACATAACCACACAAACCACTGAGGACAAACATAATAATTCTCCACATAGCTACACAAACCATTGAGGACAAATAAGCTAATTCTCAAAATAACCTTCTAACCACCGAGGCCAAACATTCTGGTTCTCACTCAATCTAGCCACCAAACCAGAGAGGAGAACTCGCTATTTCTACACATAATCACCAAACCACTGAGAACAAACATGCTAATTTTTCATGTTATCAGTCAAATACCAATCCAAATATGTTAATTCTTAAAACAATCACTCAACCCTCGGTTCAAGCGTGTTAATTCTCCACCCAACCATCCAAATACTTATCCGAACTTGATAATTCACCACATAACCACCGAGGTGAAACTTGTTAATTCACCATATAACCACCCAACCATTGAGGCGAAAACATGCTAATTCTCCACATAACTTTTCAACAACCGAGACCAAACTTGTTAATTCTCCACACACTCACCCAACCACTTAGGCCAAAAATGTTTATTCTCCACATAACCACCCAACCACCCGTGCCAAACAGGTTAAATCTCCACATAACCATCCAACCACCTATCCAAACATGTTAATTCTCCGCATAACCATCCACCTACAATGCCAAACATGTTAATTCTCCACATAACCATCCAACCACCTATCCAAACATGTTAATTCTCCACATAACCACCCACCTACCAATGCCAAACATGTTAATTCTCCACATAACCATCCAACCACCGATCCAAACATGTTAATTCTCCACATAACCATCCAACCACCTATCCAAACATGTTAATTCTCCACATAACCACCCACCTACCAATGCCAAACATGTTAATTCTCCACATAACCATCCAACCACCGATCCAAACATGTTAATTCTCCACACAACCACCCAACCACTGAGGCCAAGTTTGCTAATTCTCCAAATAACCACCCAACCACTAATCCAAACATGTTAATTTTCCACATAACCTCCCAACCACCAATGCAAACGTGTTAATTCTCTACATAATGACCCAACTACTGAGGTCAAACTTGCTAATTCTCCAAATAACCACCCAAACACTAATCCAAACATGTTAATTCTCCACATAACCGCCCAACCACTGAGGCCAAACACGCTAATTCTCTACACCATCTACCCACTAGTTTTCACCACAAATATTTTGCAACAATTATGGTCTAATACAACGAGTGATACAGTCTAATGTTGAAAAGGTTGTGTCTCACCAAGAATTAGGTAAAACTCCCCAGGACAATGACACTTTGTTTAATTTAGACATAATTTAACCTTGTGATTATTTCTCATATCTTAATAACATTCAACATATATATAATTACTTGTGCTTAAGGTAAATTACTTGTTCACCTTCAGCCTAATTCTACACCTGGTATGTACTCATGCAAGTACATCACACAGTACAGGCATTAATTTTATGATCAAATATAGTATTGTTCAAAATAATTAATTCATTTTCATGGGTAATGTAACATATGTAGGAATTTTTTTATATGCTTGAGATATTGTCGAAGTATTAGAAGTGGTTTATGGTTTCTCTGTGAAAAGTATATATAATGTTTCTGACTGCCTAGAACAGCCGTTCACTCGTTTTTTTTGGTCATTGGTCGAAGTCAAACGGTACACAGACTAGAAGGCATACATTGCCAAAATGAAGCTTCTCGTATTTGTCTGCCTTTTGGGTAAGTTTGAGATGAAACTAAAGTGATTGGTGTATATTTATATTATTTTTTCTAGAGAAACGCATTCTTGAGGTCAGGAAGTCTTCGTGGAGAAGGGGTTAGTAAACAGGGGTCTGTGGAACGAGATGTCGGGTTAGATTGCGATCGAATTTTTGTGTGTTCACACCAAGCTTAAATGGGTACTGGAGATTTTTTTCTCAAAATGAAAGTCGCACTGGCGTGGTGCTCATCCATAGGCAACTGCAGAGGAGGCACAACCCTGCTGACGTGACGTTTTCATCTTTGCGAGCAGGAGTGGTTGTGGGTAGAGTTACGTCATTTGTCTATTGCTCCAGAAGGTGAACATTGACAGTGACGTCACTACACCATTCGAAATTGTTCCGATAATCTCAACAAAATATTGGCACTAAAACCAAAGTAATAAATAGGAAATTGAGATGGAATGGACACATCAAATGACCAAGAAGGCCAAGAATACACGGAGAAAAGGAATCATGGAAACATTAGCATATACTAGACAAAAGTAGAGAAAATGTCCATGAATATGGCAGACCTTGCCGATGACATATGCTCTAAGGAACGGATCTAAAGGATTTCAAATGATTGGAAACCATTTTGTGAACGTTAGAGATGTGGTGAGTGATCAGTCTTTCTTCTTAAAATAAAAACAACAGAATGTGCTCCTTGAAGAGGGAGAGATTTAAAAGAACCATTTATGAATTTGTATTTAACATGCTGAGCCAAATAGAAAATGATACATCGAGGCATGAGGAGTAAGGAACATTCGCTGTCGTCGAAAGAAAAGAAGAAAATCAAGAGACTTTGCAGATTGAAACTGTCGCATTTTCCTGTTCTTTGTCAATGAACATTAACTGGCTCAAGAGAAAAATGAACTCGCACGTCTATGCAAAGCTACACAGAAGAAGTGTAAAGTGGTCGGGTAATGGTAGTTAAAAGAAAAGTACCGCGCCATGCCGCATCGCATAGAGGAAATGTGGTGTTGTGCCAATATTTTTAAATATACCTTCACATGCTATTTCTGAATTCATGTTGTCAGTTTCACGCCCCTATTGCTTTTTTCCCCAGAACATATCCGATACACACTTAAGGCTTGATGGACCGAGAGGCCGTCGATCAGGATAGAACAGGACCATATAAGAAAGATGGACAATAATTACATTCCTAGGCTGTTACTGTTTGAATAGCATTTCGATGAAAATAGATTTAGATCAGACCATACATTAATACAGAGAAATGTTTGTAAATAATCAATGAGACTTTTTAAAATCAGTTGTTAATTCTCCCATAACCACGCAAACACCGACCCAAACATGTTAATTCTTCACATAACTATCCAACCACATATAGAAACATGCTAATTCTCCACATAATCACCTAACCACTGAGGCCAAAATGCTAATTCTCCACATAAACACCCAGCCACCAATCCAAACATGCTAATTCTTCACAAAACCACACAAACCGCTGAGGACAAATATGCTAATTCTCAAAACAACATCTCAACCACTGATGCCAAACATGCTAGTTCTTAACATAGCTACCAAAGCAGAGAGGAGAACATATTCTCCACATAATCACAAAAACACTGAGGCCAAACATGCTAATTCTCCACATAATCACCAAACCACTGAGGCCAAACATGCTAATTCTCCACAGAATCACCAAACCACTGAGGCCAAACATGCTAATTCTCCATATAATCACCAAACCACTGAGGCCAAACATGCTAATTCTCCACAGAATCACCAAACCACTGAGGCCAAACATGCTAATTCTCCACATATAACAAATGAAGATAAAGAACACTTTTAAAGTTACATTTTTTTTTCAATGATTAACAAATCTTTTGGCACTTCATCCCAGCCACTTGTTTGGCAGATCATGTACCAGAGAAACGCATAGTGAATGGAACACCAGCCGCCCTTTTCTCCCATCCACACCAGGCCTCGCTTCAGGTGTTAAAAGACAACGTTTATTATCACATCTGTGGAGGTTCTGTTATTGCCAAAAACAAGGTAATTGTATAAAACAATAGAGTACGGGTTCGATCCTGCTTCGAACCATATATTGTTCTTTGTTTTTTTTTCTGTTGTTGTTTATTTGTCACTTTTCTGAGTGCTGTAAAAGATACCTCTTCCTCCTCTGATTCGCTGAATTATCGCCTCGGAAGTTTCCCTCTATAATAATATTCATTTATTATTATCTGTCTCCTTTATAGCAAAACCTCACTTCAACGTTATTCTAACGATAGCAACGAAGGCTAAAAAGTATTTCCTAACTCTGAGTTCATGTATTGTAGCATGTTAAATAGTTTCCGGTTGTAACCAAGATGGAGGGATTATTCTTCTCCGGCTTGGTATAAAACCGTTGATCAGAGGTTTAACATGCCTTCATCATATATATGGACAAAATAAATCAAGAAACAACCAACAATAAGGACAAATCAAATAATAAGATAGAGGTAGAAAACTCCAACATCAATGAGCTACTCTTCGCAGATGACCAATGCCTAATATATGAGGATGAAAACCTGCTACATCAGCATTTAACATCTCTAGATAAAAGCTGCACAAACTACAGTATGAAAATTAACACAGCAAAAACAGAGGCTATAAGAATAAGCAAATTAAGACACCCATTAAACATCAAGATCAAAGATAAAGAAATAAAACAAGTAGAGGAATTCAAGTATTTAAGCACAATGTTCACAGATGATGGAAAACTAGACAGAAATTGACATTAGAATACAAAAAGCAAATGCTGTCACATACCAGCTTTCACCATTGTTAAGACATCCAAACATTTCTGTGCTAGCTAAACAACTAATAATAAATAGCATCTTCATACCAACTTTGTGCTATGAAAGTCAAACATGGAACCTTTCTAAATCACATTTAAGAAAGATCAATACATGTGAGATGCGTTGCTTGAGAAAAGTAACAAACAACACAAGAAGAGATAGAATACCAAATGAAACTATAAGAAAAATTGTAGGAACAAAACCCTGCCAAGAATATATAGAACAACAACAATTTAAATGGTTTGGCCACCTGGTCAGAATGAATCCTTACCAATCACCATCAAGGGCGTTCTTCTCAAGAATGCATGGAAAAGACCAAGAGGAAGACCCAGAAGAAGATGGATAGATGCAGTGACAGAGACATGTAACAACAAAAGAAAAATCACTAATTCAGACAGTTCGAGCAGCTCAAGAACGACAAATGATATAAACCACGACACCTTTTATGTATCAGTGAAAGAGAAAAGAAGGAGAAGAGGAAGTAGAGAAGATTGGTTACTTAGCTAGTTATTGAAGATATTAAATAGTCAAATAATAAATTTGTCAATACTTAATTAGTAGCTACCTAGTTATTTTACTTGGTAATGAGTTGGTTAATTAAGTAATTCATTGTGTACATAATACGTTTTTTTATGTTTATATTTGTTCTGTAAGTTAAACAGCAAGTTAATTAATTATGTGATTATCTAATTGCATTTTCTTTAGTGAAATAGTTAATTTATTTAATAATCTTCAAAATTCTTAATATTCTAAATTACAGACCGAAACAATATGTGACATTTAATACTGTATCAAATGGCAATTTTAAAGTTATAATTGGAAAGTAACCACTTATGTGATGTAATTGGGACATTGAGACATTGGTTCCAAACATCGTTGACTTTTAGCAGTACCCAGACAGTAATTGATTGGAAAGATACAACGTCGAACATATAGGAGTGTTAGCTAAAAAAATGTGGCTAGGTGCGTGCACAACCAGCGAGGTAATGGAATTTAACCATATGTGTACATAACAAGGAGGTAATAAAACTTAACCGTATGTGTACATAATCAGCGAAGTAATGGAACTTAACAATATGTGCACACAACCTGCGAGGTAAAAGAACTTAACCATAAGTGTACACAACCAGCGAGGTATTGGAACTTAACCAAAATGTGCACACAACCAGCGAGGTAAAGAATAGTTAACCATATGTGTACACAACCAGCGAGATGATAGAACTTAACGATATGTGTACACACCCAGCGAGGTAACCGTGAACTTAACTAACCATATGTTTATACAACAGCTAGCAAGCCAGCGAGGTAATAGAACTTAACAATGCGTACACAACAGCATAGTGTGTAAAGAGAACTTAACCATGTGTGTACACAAGCCAGCGAGGTAATAGAACTTAACCATATGTGTACACAACCAGCGAGGTAATAGAACTTAACCACATATGCACTTAAACTTCGTCACACGCGTGTGGATACCATGGCTCTGACCACGGTGAGGGGAGAATAGAAGGAAGCTACTGTCGCCTACCATGCATGTCGATAGAGGCCATTAAAGAGATTGCACACAAGTTCTTCATAAGTGCTACAGAGTTCGTGTTGTTCGTGTATCTGGGCTGAAACCATCTTCAGTGATTTCTCCAGTGAGTGGCGGATATGTTTAATTATGGGGAACTTGCTGAGGAGGAGATATGACCACTGTGGACTTTTCCGTTGTGTAATGAAGATAATCTTTCTACCAAACTAAAGTAAAATCACAATTACTCTACACTAGCACGCACGAACAGTAACTGTATTGTGTAGGTAAACTTAGAGAGCATGAGGCAGGCGGGTCACAGCAGTTAGACGTCACACACAGACACTTCAACCACATTTCTTTTAATTGATCACACAATCAACGTAATCCTATTCAAACTTCGTTGTGATATTTTCATCGGTGTTAGAATTCATCATCATCGAGTGCCGTCTCCGTATCGAAGGTTGGCTAACATGGAGCGCTATTCCCCTCTGTCTCTTGCTTTGATGATGCACGTTGTCATAGGCTGATTTGTCCATCTTTTGATGTTACTCGACTAAGTTAGTCTTGGTCTGTCTCTGCCTCTTTTACCTTGTATTTTCCCTTTCAAGATTACTTTTAGTAGGCTGTTGTGTCTTTTCACATGTCTCAAAAATGTAATTTTTCCATTTTTCTCTGTGTTCGAATTACTGAGAAAATATCAGGTTTGGTAGCGAGTGAGACACCTTGTTTTTGTTAACGTAACAGAGAAAATACATACAAATGTACAATTGTATTTTAATGCTGTACGAACCTAGGACAAAGTAACTAACCTTTCAACTACAAAACCTTCATCTGTAGATAGGACCAAATGATAGACATATCAATTAATACTTATCTGTACATTGATGAATACTGCAGTCGATAGGTGCAGGACTAAACGTACATTTGTGAACGTAACAGATAAATAACTTCTATATTAATCAATATCAAGAGACAGTCATCCGATGTGGGGACTACTGCAATTCTTACCCGTTGTTAAATGTTTTTTCATGACCCAAAGAACGGACGATAAAGAGCTTAAAATGGTTGGTGTACACTCGTGAAGGGATTATGGAATTAGTCCAAGACAATAATTGTGACTTCTGTTAGCGACTTTATTTTGTCGAAAACGACGAAACGGAATTGAGCGGAATTGATAACTAACCCTAACAGTTTTTCTCAGTTCAGGTACATTTTAAATTGATACCAGCCAAGCCAGTTCGTGTTATTGTTTAAATCTGTTAGTAAGTCTACATTCCTGGGCTACGTCACCCAGCAAGGCAGTAAAATTAAAAGTTTACTGAGGGCATGTATCTTGTGGATAACAACATGTGGCTGTGAATTTTAGACTATTTCGCAAGCAGTAAGTAAGACAATTGATTCATTCGTCACAAAATGCCTTACGGTATCTTGGATAACGAAAAGAGCAATGAAGAGATGCAAACAACTTAAACATGACAAAGAACTGGTTTATAAACACTATTCTGCAAAGGAAATTATAATACTATGGCCACGTCAAAAGACAGCGAGCTAGAAAGAACAATGTTGGAAGGCATGTCAACTGAGCAATGCATTTGGGGCAGACCAAGATAAAGGTGGTTTCAAGACATCAGGGAGACCTTGAACATGACATCAGAAGTGGGAGATCTGACTAGAACCAGAGATTCTTTCAGACCGGCTGTGGTGATTGCAACGTTCAACAAAGGACATGCAACCTAATGATCACCAACCCAAAATATAACAAAACTTGTCATATCATCATACAGCTGTCACCACTCAAGAACAATAAGAAAAAACCTCCAAGATGCAATGTGTTAGACGGATAATAAGAAATAGTCTGAGAGATAAGATAAATCAAAAAAAAAAAAAAGAAGAAATGAGAAAAAAAGCAGAAAATAATTCCCGCCATAGAATTCATAAACAATTACCAGATAATGTGTTTGTCCACGAGATAAGATTTAAAAAAAAAAAACATAATGACCATTTAATAAACGTTACGAGAACACAAGAATCAAGGGCCGACCACGAAAATGATGAATTGATGGAATATTACAACTAGGAAACATAACAACAGCAAAAGCCAACAGAAAAGCAAAAGACCGTAAGCTGTGTCACCCCTCGACGCTGAAAGGTAAATAAAAAAGGAAAAAGAAGATACCAGCCAAAAAAGTATTGTGGTTGAAAGCGGTTCAGCGACTCATAACTGACTGCTTTAAGCCAGGATCAGAGAACAAAAGCTGATAAAGATCCTTCTCCTTGCCATTTGGTGGTCCCAGAAACAGAGAGATCGAAGACTGGAGGCAATTATGTACCCAAATATGTTGCTCTGAAATCATACGTGTTAGACCGAGAGGCGCAGATATCGCAGTTTCAAGCACGACACAAAGTATCTACACCCATTTAGTGTCTGGTTATGGTTATGGTTAGTCGAAGGCTCCGGTATTACTGCAAACGAATTAAAATCATAATATGGGGCAATCGAATTGCTTAAACAGACAGCTGACTTCATGAGAGAGTCTGGAATCCTATTCTGATTGAGGCTTGATCGCAGAGAGAGAGAGAGAGAGAGAGAGAGAGAGAGAGAGAGATCCTAATTGCTCAACCGCCCGTGCCAGTGGAGTCATCCAATTAATATCTCTTCTCATTGAAGGGTCCAAACGAAGAAAGGCAGCTGCAGTCCCCATCATAGCATCTACATCACACGCCACATTACACAAGGCCAAGCGGCACCGAAAGTGAACTCAGCTAGTTTGTCTTTCTTCATACGATGTCATCATTCATCGTAAGCAATCGGAATATCAAACACAATCCAGATGAAACACAGCTCACGGTGTGCACAGAGCACTAAACTCAGTAGCTCCGGTAGCAAGCCGGACTTTGAATGTGAGGAAACTGCAACAAGGAACACTTTTCAGACTGAACCTCGATTGTTCTTGCCGCCTATCCGCCATAATGACCGCTATTCAAATGATAACGTATATTACAATCAACACAGAATACACTATTGCGCCCATTGTAGAGGATTTCGGATCAAATGCACGTAATACTCTTCAACAGCAAATATTCATTTAGTGTCTTTCCAATTGCAGAGTTAAAAATACTACTGTACGATTAAAAACAGCATCAGAAGATGACATATCTATACAACAACTATTACCTTCTATCTATACAAAAATTACATTTTTATCTGTGCAAAAAATTCTGCCTTCTATCTATACAACTATTATCCTCTATCTATACAACTCGGATACTTTGTATAACCAGACTGGCTAACAGAAGCTAGGATCGCCGTATTCCCCGTAGTGTTGGTTGTTACTGATATAAAGGACCCAGTATTGCAGTACCTCTGGGCTGGACTAGTAGTTTCCCAGCATAGCCTGGGACAGACGAAATCCAGCCTCTCCAGTAAGAGCCGGGAATGTCAAGAAAGCCATTACGACCCGCCATATCTTATGAGTCAAAGGGCAACATGCTCGCATCAACTCGTGGCAGTCCATCAACATCTATACAACTCTTACTTTCTATATATACAACTACTACTTTCTTTCTCCACAACTATTACCTTCTAATATATACAATTATTACCTTCTATCTTTTATTACCTTCTTATACACGTTGATCCGACCAATCTCACTTTTACTATCAACAGATCCTCACCGCCGCCCACTGTCTTGATGGCCAAACCGCCTCGCTACTGCGTATAAAGGTCGGAGCCATGAACTTGTACGATAGTCCAAACGAATACGAGCAAGTCGTTGCCGTCAAATCGTTTGTTATCCACGAGAACTATAACCCAAACGGTCCTGGTATCCCCAACGATATCGGCATCGCTACTCTGGAGACTGACCTGACTCTGAACCAGAACGTACAGGTGAGTTCAGGATGTCTAACTGTTGGACAGGTAAATTTGGAGACTAAGTTTTGTACAGATGATTTTTACAAATTCTATTGTTAGGTAGATAAGTTCAGAAAATAATTTGTATACGCCTGAGTTCAGTGATAACTATTGGATAGGTGAGTTCAGTGATAACTATTGGATAAGTGAACCGCAGCATTGCAATTATTTGCCTGGTCCCTTCAGAAACTATAGTTCGTTCCAAAACTTATGCCCCTCTTAAAAATAATTTAACTTGTCAACCGTTTGGTTGCAATTATGGAAATTTTGTATGGAAACTATTTATTGTCAGGACGTTATATATATTTAAAAAATATCGTTAGAAACAAACAGGTGGCTTTAATTTTGTCTTGTTTGCGGCATATAAAAGCAAATACACATAACAATACTTGTCAAATAGAATATTTACAGTTTCTACCAGTCAACATCACAAGCGAAATGAAAAAAAAAAATTGTACGGATTTCTCACACGGATTGCGGAACTTAACCAAGTCCTGCAAATTTTGAATACTGGCCTGTGTAAAGGTAAAGGTAAATACGGGACTTGAATCGGCGTCTTAAAACACCAGGTTTCACCTGTATATGCTCCGTCGCATTTCCAGAAGTGATCGGAGATTGTCGGAAAGTATCGCTTCAAGCATCGAAACTCACGATGCGAGGAGGCATTCCTCATCTTCCCAGAATAATATCCTGGTACCCACTTCTGTAAGCGGCTGGGTCGACAGCAGGGGTATTTTTTTTACAACCAATAGTACAACTCACACTGTTTCCAGGGGGAATCGAACACAGGTTGTCCGAACGTCGGTAGCCCAGTCGGATGGTTTCCCCAAATAGGCTACCGTAGCCCTTTTTAAATACGTAGAAAAGTCGTCTGGAACCCGACGGCGGTTACACCGTTATAGAATCCGGGCACATAATTTTCTTTTTTTTTTCAATTACGCGTGTAATGTTGATCGGTAGAAACTGTAAATATTCTTTGTGACTAGTATCATTATGTGTATTTGTATTTATATGCCGCAAATAATACAACATTAAAACCATCTATTTGTTTCAAATGAATTTCTTTTTACATAACGTCATGACAATAAACAGTTTGTAAACAACATTTCAACAATTGAAACCAAACGGTTATTAAGTGAAAAAAAAAAATAAATAAAGAGCCCCGTCACGCCAAGTGGCGTGTAGGGAATATGGTGTTAGTGACCATAATTTTTTAACAGACCTTCGACACATGATTTTTGGGGTAATGTGTTCGGTATTACGCCCGTGCCGCTTTACTTTCCCAGAAAATATTCGGTTCCCATTTAAGGTTGGGTGAACCCGGAAGCTGCGGATCAGGATCGAACCCTAAATCTTGTCCTCTGCAGCTCAGTTCACTAACCACTGAGCAATCGCGGCTCCTAAACGGTTATTAAGTTATTACATTTTGAAGAGGTGCTTGCGTTTTGGAACGGACTGTAATTGCAGGACAAGCTTCTTCGACGTTCTAGTCTTGTGATCATGCGGACTTGATTCTTTGTCCTGTAAAATGATGGAGGGGTAAGAACAACATCACGACACACTATGAACTGGTCGCATGGTCAGTACACGTTTATGCGTCTGTCCTAATTATGTCCCGTAAAGATGCGCCATGGCTGACACACTCCGTCTTCGGCAGGCTGGGTTTTGGTTTGACATAGGAGTTTTCCTTCTTGGTGCTGCAGCACTGTTTCAAAGGAAGGTAATACTCAAATGTGGAAGTTGGTCAGCCGAGCCAATATCCATTTGTACAGGGCTGCCACAAGGCTCACCATTGTCACCAGTTCTATTTAACGTGTACACAATAACGATCACGGAACAACAGCTGGATGGGAGGGGAAGAACTATGACTTTTGCTGATGATATTCTGGTATATCGACAGGGAAGAAACAGAAGTAAAATCGCCTTCACAATGCAAGACGAAATCGAACGCATCTCTTTGTGGTGTTGAGTATCAGGTGCATTGGTTAATCCTAATAAAGCATCAGTTGCATGGTTCTCACTTAACAATCATATCGTTAACACGGAAACACCGGTGGTACGAATGGGAGCTGATGAGGTGACCATTGACCGGGTGATGATGTACCTCGGAGTTAAGTTTGATCGCAGCCTATGTTTTCTAGACCACGTCGACCATGTGATAACAAAATCTCGCAAAGGATTGGCAGCCTTGAAGGTCATGGCAGCTGCCAACATCGAGTCCAGGCTTCTTACCCTTCTGTTCCAGTGACTAGTCCTTGCACCAATCGAGTATGCCTTGGCAGTTCTTACAGTCAGTAAGACGCAAATTGACAAGCTTGAGAAAATACAGAATGAAACTATGCGCATTATTTTGGGATGTACAAGGGACACACCCTGTGTAGCAATGAGGTATCTTCTCGACTTTCCAACCATGGATGACAGGATCAAGATCTGGAGGGCACGAGCATACCTGAAGATTAGTGCAGATAAAGAGCATCCATTGCATCATGAGCTCGAAACAAGGAAGGGTGTCAGGCTAAAAAGAGGCAAATCATGAGTGGGCCGAGCAGAAGATGTTATCAAACAGGTCTGTGGGCTTACCAACATCAACGCTGGCGAGGAGTGGATACCTGTGCCTACGTCATTCAAAGGGACATTCTCGTGTATTGTCACACTCGACAGGAAATGTAGGGAACATAACTCAGTCTTGGTCAATGCGGAGGTCAACGGTCTCATCTGGGATAACACCGATGAGAAAGATGCAGTCATCTATACAGACGGATCTGTAAGACGACACCAAAAAAGTGCATGGGCATTTACAGCACGCTCGGCAGGCAGAATAGTCAAGGAAGACAGTGGTGCATACGTCATGACTATGAGTAGCATGACGATGGAGGTGATGACAGGGACCAAGGCATTCATCTGGCTAGAGTAACAAGACTACACCCACGCATGTATACTGAGTGATTCGATGAGCATGATACGAAAAGTGGAGGCGGGATCTGTACGTAGGCAATGGGTAGAGTCATTTCAGAAGTAAAAAATACGTAAGGTCACCTTTGTCTACGTCCCAGGACATGCTGGAGTACGGGGAAATGAAAGGGCGGACAGGTTGGCTAGCTGCGCTATTGTTGAGGACGGTCAACCAATGGATCGGGCGGACATCATCAATGCCCTCCGGGAAGTGGGAAGGACACAGGACTTCGATAACAATGAGTCCACGTCACTCCTTCGGATGAAAGAGATGGGAGTTAAGATGGGTACAGCCAGAAACGAGAAACTAAGTGGGCGTGTAAGAAGACTAATCAACCAACACAGAACTGGAGTTGTCAGTCGCTGGACACTTCGAGACTTGCTGAGGAGGGGATCTCAGTATCTATGGATATGTTAGGAGTGCAATGATGATGACCCGCTAATAACTCAATAACTCAATAACCTGGGTCGATTTACCTTAATTTCTAATCATGGAAGTTAATCAACTTTAAATATTGAAAAGTGATTTATTAAATTTCTAGAAAAGTGAGTTACTGTAGAGGGAGTGTTTAAATATAATTGTTTGAAAATGATTATTTAAATCAAACTGCTTTAAAAGTGTTTCGTTAGTTTTAATTGTTATAGATGTGAACTGTTACTTCTAGTTGTTGGAAAGGCACACTGGTAATAATAAATTCGAACTATTTTACAGGGAACAAATTCTATTCATTTTACGGGAAAGAAATTCGTCTATTTTACAATGAAGAAATTTTTGATACTTTACAGAGGAGTAAATTCTAGATACTT
This sequence comes from Megaustenia siamemsis, assembly GCA_032433765.1. NCBI lineage: Eukaryota > Metazoa > Mollusca > Gastropoda > Stylommatophora > Ariophantidae > Megaustenia > Megaustenia siamemsis. The sequence goes on from JAVIAB010000139.1 coordinate 41,101,135, forward strand.
TACAGAGGAGTAAATTCTAGATACTTTACAGAGGAGTAAATTCTAGATACTTTACAGAGGAGTAAATTCTAGATACTTTACAGAGGAGTAAATTCTAGATACTTTACAGAGGAGTAAATTCTAGATACTTTACAGAGGAGTAAATTCTAGCTATTTTACAGAGGAGTAAATTCTAGCTATTTTACAGAGGAGTAAATTCTAGATACTTTACAGAGGAGTAAATTCTAGCTATTTTACAGAGGAGTAAATTCTAGCTATTTTACAGAGGAGTAAATTCTAGATACTTTACAGAGGAGTAAATTCTAGCTATTTTACAGAGGAGTAGATTCTAATATAAATGGTAGATTTGATCAGAAGTGTTGCGCAGAATACGTTTAGTTATTACACGCCGAATATAGTGTGAGTCTTAAAGTGCAATGCAGCAGAAGGTCGACGACTGGGAGTCATGACTCTCAGGAGGGCCCACCTCCCATAGAGTGTCAAGATGCTGAAGGGTTGAAACACTTGCTCGACGAAGGTATTTTAATTTTGCTGAAGATCAGATTGCCTCCTGTTGTGAAGTTGTGTATAGTTTCCTGCAACTGTTAATGCTATTTTACAGAGAAGTAAATTGTAGCTTTTCCTGCGGACCGGTTTTGAATTGATCCCAAAGGAAAAACAACATAGGGGCAGAATAAGGTGAACAAGGGCACCTTGCGAAGCATGGTCACAGGCGTCCTGGATTGCACCGTACAAGACGTCAAAAGATGCCCAGGACACTGACATGTATGCCAACTGTCATCCATAAATCAAGATGAAGAGCAAACTACACACATTAATTGTCAAATACGATTTGTTGATTAGTTGAGTTGATAGATATGTTTAGATAAAGGTGAGTTATTGGACTCTAAATATTGTATAGAATGTGTAATGTATGTCTTTTCTGTGTCTTTGTTTATACTTACGTGTATGAAACGTATTTAATTTTTCACGAAAGTCGAAATTACAGATTTAAAATGTACTGCAGTATTTTCCATTTACATGGTTTTAAAGTATTCCCTTATTTACTATAATCTCTTCTTATAAGCAGACCTTTTGTCGCCAATATTAACGATCTCAAAGAAGCATTGGCCGACTGGCGATATCTGCAAACATCGTGTCCAGGAATGATATTGGCGATGGTTACAAGAACTTTCTCGTCTCTCTGTATTGATCCTAGGATCCTCTGTATTGGTCGATGAATTAACAGTAATTAAAAATAGGATTTCTGTATTGATCCCAACCAGGGTCGAAGAATTAACAGTAAATAAATCTTGGATCCCTGTATTGATCCCAGACAGAGTCGATGAATTAACAGTAAATAAATATCTACCTTGCAGATCATATACATCGAGCCACACAGCTCCCATCTTTATTGTGCTAGATAAATGATACTTCTATCTATTAAAATCTGTTCAGAAACACGAAAACGTGTTCACATTTATTCTGCAGATCGCTACTCTGGCTCCCAAGGGTTCCTCTTTCGCCAACACCAAGTGCGTCATCAGCGGATGGGGTCTGACTTCCGCTACCGGCTCAGTCTCTCCCGATCTCATGGAGGTTGCCATCACCCAGATTACGACATTGCAGTGTCAATTGAGATGGCTGCTCCAGAATATCAACAAGAAGCACATTTGTGTCTATGAGGCTTCTGGTAGGTATTGAATTATACAAGCTAGTCACGCACAAACATACATTCGCACACTTATATTACATACCTACATATATGTGTGAGCCCTGATAGCACAGTGGTTAGTGAACTGGACTACAAAGGACAAGAGGTAGGGTTCGATCCCAACCGACGGCTTCTGGGTACACCCAGCCTTAAATCGGTACCGGATTTTATCTGGGAAAGTAAAGCGGCACGGGCGTAATTACCCCAAAAATCATGTGCTGAAGGTCTGTAAAATTTATGGTCACTAACACCATATTCCCTACACGCCACTTGGCGTGAGGGACTATTTACTTATTTTACATACATATGTATAAATTCTTACATACTTATTTACACTAATACATACATACATACATATATACATACATACATACATACATACATACATACATACATACATACATACATACATACATACATACACACACACATACATACATAAATACAGATACATACATGCATACATACATGCATGCGTACATACATATTACATACATAAATAAACATATACATTCAGCTCGTCAGAAAATTACGGTGTATCTAACGACTGGGGTTATTAATGTATAGGTGATATGTAGTAATATTTATAGTAGTAGAATTCTACCATTTTAATTGACAATAGATTCGGCGTCCCTTGTAAGAAACCTCTAAAATGTTGTTTATTTCTTCCTTTGTGAGCGTCTAGAATCGACAACCTTTCTCAACTTGAGCTCGTATACTTTCAGGATGCCGTTTTAATGTGTCTCCCCCTGTTTGGTTATGACAAGCTTTTTCGTTGTTAACTATGTTTATATAAACACCCCTCCACACATCCCACTTTTCATGCTATTTTTACAGACGTCTTTGTAGCGTAGAAGATGTTTTTATTTATTTGTTTTGTGGAAGACTTTCATTTCATATTGGCTGACCGTGGGACCCCGTCTATCCTGCACTAGAGTGCTACCTCTCGCTCTTCTAGCAGTCACAATCATTGTCATGTTTTCCTGTTGTAATTCATTTAAGTTGCCTTTCTGCCTTCCTCTTGGTCTTCTACATGTCATGCTTCCATTTCTTCGTTTGTATTCACGTCTTGCATGTTTTGGAATCACAAGACATTTCCCTAGGTGGACAATCCATTTTATTTGTTGTTTCTACAGCAGCCTTAAACAATACTTTCATTCCATTTGCCTAGACATGCTTTATAGGTGTTCACTTACATTAACAAAAAAAACAAAAATAACTGTCTGCTAAAAGTAGGATTAAGATTTTCTATTTATAAAAGAGAGCAATTGCCCTGTCGTCAATAGTATACAAACTAGCAAACCCCTCGTCATGCCTGGAGTGTGGGATATAAGGAATATTAAGACAGTAAATATAAAACTATACAAAAAGTGCCAATTTTTATTGACCAAAGGTAACACCACACCAATGCCACCTTTTTTTGTTCTTTCTTTCCACAAAAAAATGTCTGGTCTACATTTGTATACCGAATGAGTTTAAAATCCGTCGATCGAGATAAACCAGGGGACAAGTTCATAAACCTCTGTGCTACCGCTTCTTGTGTCTACTGCATGTCTAAATTGAATTCATTAAATAAAGAGCTGATAATTATTGTTTTTAAATCACTGCCTGATAAAATTTGTGTTCAATTACATTTTGTCTACAGCTCCTTCCGGCAGCCGACCCTGTGCCTGTAATGGTGACAGTGGTGGCCCCATGGTGTGCGGACCAAACAAGGAATACCTGGCTGGTGTCACTTCCTGGGGAGTCTCCAACTGCAGTGGTAATTTACCTTTTTCTCTCCTAAATCACACTGTGACGTTAAAGTTTCTCTCGTTGAAGTAATAAATGATAATTACTAAGACGGTTCACAGACATGACGGCGAACGTGCGATGAAAGTAATCAGCAACGTATAGCTGAATGTTGGCTTAGGACCAACCTCCACTCAGGATAACCTACATGTCAAAGAAAGGGTGGGACGCGGTAGCACGAAGGGAGAAAGTAAGAAAACATCGTCAGTGGAAAAGAATGCTACACAACGTCAATTCGTTAATGACAGGAATAATTAGTGTACGAACATTTCTTTGATTCCTGGAATGGGCGGCAGAACGGATATGGGAATACTCAGAATCCTGTGATTCTTCTCCGAACTAAAGACAAAAGACTCCACAATTAACAATGAACCTTATCCATCTACCTGGCATGGTTCTTGAAACAGGCTAACTAATCTGGTAAAGAAAGAAAGGATCAATGACGGAAAGGTATACACAAATGCGGGAATTAGATCGAATGTGTTTGGTCGAAAGAAACAGAAAAAAAAAACAAATAGCAAACTATAGTACTATGACACTATACACAATACGCCCAAATAAAATGTTCTATGTTCGATCAATTTTTATTACTAAATTAATGTGCCCCACAAAGGCACAGTGAAAAGTTTAGTAATATTGCCCAACATCTATAGATGAGTCATGAATTGCTAGATTTCTTCATAGTAACAAAAAAAACTTACTTAAGTCAACCCTGTTTAGGGTTGAATGTTGTCACGACTGGTGTTTATTTTAGTGCATTTGTTACTTCAGGTTTATGAATAATAACTCTTTCTTATTGGTGATGTCGTTTGAAATTGTCGCCCACTCAGCCGACTTGGCTTGCACAATAGTCAGACCTTGCTAACGCCAACCAACAATCTATTGACCTTTCGAGCCGTAACCGGCCCATAGGGCGTAGACCAAGATACACCTTCTCCTATATGAATTTTTGTTCTAGCAGTTTTCTTTTAAAGATATTTTATCAAATCTCGCCATCTGTCTCTGTTCTGTGCAAGCAGTTCTATCTCATTGAGGAGCCGATTCCTGCTGCTCTTGCCTCTCTCATCAATGTTCTTCTCAGTGTCTCCCTGGGTCTTCCTCTTTTTCTTTTACCTGTTGTTTCCCATATGAGGGCTTGCTTTGCTATTCGATTATTATCTCTTCTCATCACATGTCCAACGTATGACCATCGTCTTTTCTTTATTACTGAAGATATTAGTGGTTGATTGGTGATTTCTCTAATTTCCTCGTTAGTTTTGTATTCGTTCCATTCTATACCAAGTATTTTCCTTAGACATTTATTTTCGAATGCGTTCAACTTTGTTTCTATATCTCTTGTTGTTTTCCAGCTTTCACACGCATACGTAAGGGTTGATAGTACATTTGATTTGAATAGCCTAAGTTTTGTGTTTGTGCTAATGAGTTTTGATTTCCACAACTTTTCAAGGCTTCTGAAAGACATTGCTGCTTTAGCCAGTCTGATTCTAATTTCTTTGCTCGTATCCCCTTCTCGATCAATGTGACTTCCAAGATAGATAAAGTGATCGATCTCTTCTACTGGTTTGTTTTCCATGTATATTTTGTCACTTGTTGGAATTAAACTTTTCATGACTTTAGTCTTTTCATGATTGACCTCAAGCCCAATTTTGCTGGCTATTGATGATAGTTCATTTGTGTTTTCCTGCATCGTTTTTATCTGACTGCTGATGAGAACTATGTCATCAGCAAAGTCGAGGTCCTCCAAATGGTCTCCTTGTATCCATTCGATGCCTTTATTACCAGTGCAGCATTTCTTCATTATGAAGTCCATAACAATTCCAAATAACAAGGGCGATAAAATACATCCTTGTTTAACCCCAGTTTCTATTGGAAACATTCGCTCAGTCCTTCCTCTGTTCGAACTGCACATGTGTAACCATCATACATGTCTTTGATAATATTTATGATTTTTGATGGTAAGCCATATTGCTTCAGAATTTTCCACAAAGAATCTCTATGAATACTATCAAATGCTTTTTTGAAGTCGATGAAGTTAAGTACAAAAGGTTTTTGCTTTTCAATGTGTTTCCTCCAATATAAGTCGTAGAGTGAAAATGTGGTCAAGACAGCTTCTCCCTTTTCTAAACCCAGCCTGTTCTTCACGCATCACTGTATCTATGTGTATCTATGTATCACTGTATCAACCAACAATACAGAATCAAAAATGGCTTCACGTCGAACTGTTTTTGTAGACTAATTAGTTGCTTACCATTTCGATTGTTTTATTTGCTTTAAATAAGTGAAGCGGATATGTGGAATTTTTGACTGCAGTTATACTGATTCCATAAACAAAATAGAATGAAAGTTGGTTTTTTTTGGAAGCGGTACGTAATAGTAATGAAAGCGAACATAAGATGGTAGTGAATTTTATTTCTTTTTTTTCTAACGTTTCAGTTACTTATGTTCTGTAATTGTCCATCATTATGTTTCGCGATCCTCACACGCTCAGAATAGATCGCAACAGGAGATTGCTCCTGAAAGTATGAGCTGTTGTTCGATGTTTGTTGAGGATAATCCGACGACTAACACACAAACTCAGTGTTACACTAAAGACTAACACTAACACTCTATGTTACACTAACGATGAACGCTAACACTACATGTTACACTAACGACTAACACTAATACTACATGTTACACTAACGATTAACGATAACACACAGTGTTACACTAACGACAAATACTAATACTCAGTGGTACACTAACGACTAGTACTAACACTCAGTGTTATACTAACGACTAATACTAATACTCAGTGTTACACTAACGACTAATACTAATACTCAGTGTTACACTAACGACTGACACTAACACTCAATGTTACACTAACACTTTATGTTACACTAACGACTGACACTAACACTCTATGTTACGCTAACCACTAACTCTAACACTCAGTGTTACACTAACGACTAACACTAACACTCTATGTTACACTAACGACTGACACGAACACTCTATGTTACACTAACGACTGACACTAACACTACATGTTACACTAACGACTAACACTAACACTACATGTTACACTAACGACTGACACTAACACTCTATGTTACACTAATGACTGACACTAACACTCAATGTTACACTAACGACTAACACCAACACTCATTGTTACACTAACGACTAACACTAACACTCAATGTTACACTAATGACTAACACTAACACTATGTTACACTAACGACTGACACTAACACTCTATGTTAAACTAACGACTAACACTAACACTCAGTGTTACACTAACGACTAACACTAACACTCTATGTTACACTAACGACTAACACTAACACTCTATGTTACACTAACGACTAACACTAACACTACATGTTACACTAACGACTAACACTCTATGTTACACTAACGACTAACACTAACACTCTATGTTACACTAACGACTAACACTAACACTCTATGTTACACTAACGACTAACACTAACACTACATGTTACACTAACGATAACATACAGTGTTACACTAATGACTAATACTAACACTCAGTGTTACACTAGCGACTATAGCTTGTTTCATAAGTCGTGCCCAACTTTAAAAATCAATATCTTTTAAACCGCTTTTTGTATTTTTTTCAAAATTTGCATGTATAGTTATAATGATTAGAACCCAACAGGGAATTAATTTCATTAAAAACAAACATTTGGTTATTATTATTGCTTATTTGATTTATATAAATTTATAACGACCCATTGATGTAGTCAAAACTTAGTGTTTACAGTATTTAAGTTAAAAATAGCGATTACAAATCTATACACGCTCAAATTTACGATTTTTCACGCTTTCCGCGTGAGTTTACTGACACAATTAGACACTTGTAGTAAACACGAGGCATTGTGTGTTCCATTTCCGTTAATTCAGCGGCGTAACGTGGAACAATAACATTTATCATGAGTCTTAAAATGAAATTCTGCAGTTTACAAAACATCGCAATAAAAATGTATGACTATTTTTGCAAAGAGGCTAAACGAGGAAGATTATTTCATTCTTTAGAAAACCCTGAGAATAGGACAAGACACATTTTGGATTTATCTAAACGGTCATTTAATCGCTGGATTCAAGCACGTGACCGTCAATGTTCCAAATATCCAAAATCACAAGGAAGAGCAAAAATGTTGGATACTTTCGACAGTGAACTTATTAGAAGTGAAATTCGCAAAATGTTGGGTATGAATGAAACTGTTACAATAAGAAAATTAAAAGTATCGCTGAAAAAGAACAACAGTATTGAAATATCAAAGTCTACATTATGGAGGAATGTGAGAGCTGCAGGCTTTACATTCAGAAAGTATTCCAATGGACGAAACATCATCTGTGAGAAGCCACATATAGTAGTCATGAGAAGCAAGTACTTACGTGAAGTAAAAGAGGTGCGCAAGCAAGGTTATGATATTGTGTACTTGGATGAAACATGGATCAATGCTCACCACACTAACCAAAGGGAATGGCAGTCATCAGATGGAAAGATTAAGAGATTAATACCTAGCAGCAAAGGACAGCGCTTGATAATTGCTCATGCAGGTAGTCGACAACATGGACTAATACAGAATGCAGAGCTCCTTTTTCTTTCAAAATCTATAGACAATCGGGATTATCACTCTGAGATGAATGGTCACATATTTAGACATTGGATTGAAAATTCTGTTCTCCCAGCACTAGATCGACCATCTTGCCTAATAATGGACAATGCAGCGTACCACAACATTGTTGCACTTGAAGATAAAGTGCCGACGTCATCCAGTACAAAAGATGCTATTAAATATGGCTCACAAAGGAGCACATACAATTTAATAACATGTACTTAAAACCTGAATTACTATCTCTAGTAAAGCAAAAACAGAGGACAAAGATTTTTCAAATAGATAAGATTATCAAAGAGCACGGTCATATAAGTTTGAGGCTGCCACCTTACCATGCTCATTTAAATCCAATAGAACTAATCTGGGCAAAATTAAAAGGACAAGTGGCAGATGAAAATACAACATTCAAAATATGCGATGTAAAGACTCTTGCTAATCTCGCTTTATTAAATATAGACAAAGATTATTGGGCTAAATGTGAAGACCACGTCTTAAAACAGGAAGAGGAATATTTGAAAAATGATGGTTTGTGGAATGTTCAACCCCAAACAGTTATTAATCTTTTAGACTCGTCTGATTCAGAATGAATGTATATAGCCCCCACAATGTTGGCCCCTATATTACCTTAAATTATTTCAACAAACGGTCCTTTTCAGGACCACACAACTATGAAAATTGGACATACAGGTATACCTTGATATTATTATCGTCCGTCCTCGAACTGAGCAGACAATAATTCTCCTGGTGTTTTGTTTTATCCAGTTATTTCCCCATTACGGCCACGCCTTTACCTAGTGAAAATTAATCGTAGACCAGCAACTACGGTAATTTCTATTCTTTAGGGCTTCACAATTTACAATTCTGACAAACATCAAAGAAATATCGCCGCTTTAAGAAAACTACAGCTGCAAGATATTTGTTAAATATACATTTAAAGGGTCTTTTGCATTCTAATAACATTTGGAAAATTTCAAAAGTATTTAACAAACGGTTAGAGAGTAATAGCGTTTTGAAGTTGGGCATATGTTTTGAAACGAGCTATAACACTAACACTCTCTGTTACACACACGACTAACACTAACACTCTGTTACACCAACGACTATAAAATATGCGATGTAAAGACTCTTGCTAATCTCGCTTTATTAAATATAGACAAAGATTATATGCTAAATGTGAAGACCACGTCTTAAAACAGGAAGAGGAATATTGGAAAAATGATGGTTTGTGGAATGTTCAACCCCAAACAGTTATTAATCTTTTAGACTCATCTGATTCAGAATGAAAGTATATAGCCCCCACAATGTTGGCCTCTATATTACCTTAAATTATTTCAACAAACGGTCCTTTTCAGGACCACACAACTATGAAAATTGGACATACAGGTATACCTTGATATTATTATCGTCCGTCCTCGAACTGAGCAGACAATAATTATCCTGGTGTTTTGTTTTATCCAGTTATTTCCCCATTACGGCCACGCCTTTACCTAGTGAAAATTAATCGTAGACCAGCAACTACGGTAATTTCTATTCTTTAGGGCTTCACAATTTACAATTTTGACAAACATCAAAGAAATATCGCCGCTTTAAGAAAACTGCAGCTGCAAGATATTTGTTAAATATACATTTAAAGGGTCTTTTGCATTCTAATAACATTTGGAAAATTTCAAAAGTATTTAACAAACGGTTAGAGAGTAATAGCGTTTTGAAGTTGGGCATATGTTTTGAAACGAGCTATAACACTAACACTCAGTGTCTCCATCGAAATATCTTTCCTATTATTGGCTCCACTAAAATATATTTCCTTGTATGGTCTTCATTGAAGTATTTCCAGCACTAACATGCAAATATCTGTTCCTACAGGTAACTATCCAAGTGTCTACACTAACGTCTCTGAGTTCAATGACTGGATTTTACTTCATATTTAGCTGGTCTCCAGTAACTGTGTTGTTCCAATACTTTCATCTATTTGTGATCATGTTACACACCGTGAAATGGAAACTACAATAAAAACTTACACAAGATACATCATGTTATTTGTTATATTAGTTTGTAACACTGAATTTACTTAATTTTGTTACATCATAGATTTTGGATGATGTCTTCAGTTGTTATTCTTGGTTTTCATCGTTCTTTCTGTGTAAGTACCTCAATGTCATAATCATTGTAACATCGGGGATCGCTCTTACATCAAGATTCCTCTACCGTCCATTTATTAATGTTATTATATAATCACATATACAATGTTGTGTGAATGTGTTGGTGATGAAATAATGATACTGGTTACATAGATCCCCTATTCCTTGTCCATCCTCATTTCTTTCGCTGTATTTGACTGCACGTGGCAAAAGAACTGTTTATAATCTTGTCTGTTAGTACCCACATCCTTCTGTTGAAGTCTCCCATTACGTAAAGTGGGCAATCTACTTCTACTTTCTTTAACACTTCAGACAGGTCATCAAAACAACCAATGTTTTGCTATTCATGTAATTAGTTGTCATTCATGATCATCAAGTACCATGTCTGCTGGCGTAGGTGATCATGTCTCACCACAACTTTCGATTTCGATAGTTATTTAACATTTCTAGTGTTGACTTTCTGCCAAGCTATTCTCTTGAGCTATTTAGTATATTTTCTCTTTGATTCCCTCTATCTCTTCGACTTCAATTTATCCAGTTGTCACAATATATTCCAGCTGTTCCCTTTTTATTTTTTTGGCCAAAAATGGTAATTGTATTTTTTCCCAATATTGGAAATCAGTTCGCCGTTTTGCTTTGGTTAGCTGATATTCATCATCATCATCAAATACCAGGCCTGCTGGCGTAGGTGATCATGTCTGTCCACAACTTTCGATCTCGACAGTTGTCGTTACTTGGACTATATAACTGTATATAGATTTTTGGCTGCTTAACTAATTTGGCTTTTCATGTTAATATTTCGTCTGAATAAATGAACTAATCCCAGACCAGTCTTCCAAGCTTTCCCTCCTGAGTAAATTAACAAGCGGCCTCTGTGATCTTTCTTGCCACCGTTTCTTTTGTATCTTATAACAGCTAACCCAAATATCTTTATTTTTTCACTATTATTATTCTATAATTTCTTTTCTCGTTTTTTTTTCATTTTATTTTATTTTCCAAGTCTGCAGTTTTCAGTGTTCCTATTTTGTTTTGTATTTCGCTGTTATATCTCTTAGTCCTTTAACGTTACCACGGTTATTCTCCTTTTCATTGATTAGTTTGTATCTCGATATATTTCTCCAGCTATATACTATCCACTAACGGCATGCAGTGCCTGTCTGAGCTTCATCCAAGTTCAGTTAGCCTGAACGTGTTGAGATGAGAAAGGATGGCCTTCCAGACTCCCGTAGCGATCATGTGACACAAGGCTAGGATATACTACGCCCAATCCCCTACTTTCTTCTTTTACCGTCCCTTGTGACAAGGAAGTGGGGGTGAACATTGAGTGAACAAAAACATTCAATTTGGCTGTCACAAAATGGAATAGAAAACTACCTGGCTTTTATAACAGAGGTTCTATGTCTGTGATAAAATAAATTAGCAGCTTGCTGAACTATTACTGCGGCTGTTCAGAAAGTTCCTGGATCGATATTTATTTTCCGGGAGTTTATTGTGAGAACAAAATTGGCACTAAGATAGTACACGTGACACTTATGTACCAGATTAAAAGGCAACACATGTGTACGAGAACGATATGTTAACATATGATACCTGCTACATATTTCTTACCGTTATGCGCACCGCCCCTATATATGTGTGTTTATTTGTCATCACGTTTACTGCAAATTTGGACATCTTTTGGTGCTTTTTATGTGCTTTGTGGTATATACATACTTTGTATATGAATGTATGGTTACGAACGCTTGCGTTTGTGCACTTATTTTCGGTCTGCACACCCATAGTTGCAGATATACACAGATTTATGTGTTCGCTTGGGTACGCCAATATTACTTTCCATGTGGATTTACATATTGGGAATCAACTCATATTAACGTTTCCAGCCTTAGCGGAGTCTGGGTCCTTACACTCACCTACATATATTTTAGAACTCTTCCCTTTTACTGTATTTCAACCTGTGCGCCACCACCCTGCCATGCCAGCCCGCCCTATCCACCCATGCTAGCCCGCCATATTAATTTTATTGCAGTCGTTGCCTGACCAAGCTATACCTGACCAAGGAAAAATTGAAAAAAAAAAAAAAATGGTATGTTAGAAGCTTTACGTGATTAGTAGACGACACAGATTCGAACGACGTTTCGGCTCAATAGGCCTTCAGCAGGAACAAACAAAAAACATACACACACAGATATGTGAATAAATAAAACTAATCCTACATAGCTAACTAGTAATGAAACATCAAAAACAAAATAATAGAAATATGTTGACTTCCCTGTGTGTCGTGGACAGAGGTCAGGCTATGAAAGGAATTTCTCCCGGGTGTAGCTGTAATTTATACCCTGTGGTCAGAGGTGAAGGGTTCTAAAAATACACGAGTGGGGGGAACTCAATCTAGGTACGTCGACTACAAAGGCACAGGCAATATCTGAAAGTATCTAAGGGCCCATAAATACATGTATACACACACACAGATGCGTGTATACATATGTACACGTGCAAGAAGAAGTGCACATACTAATACATATCAACATACACATACATATACACACACATCCATGTGTATGCATACAAGCAAGAGCACATATACATGCATGTATATGCGTATACATATATATACCAATACCCGTGCCTATGGACACATACATGCATGTGCACGTCCATACGGGACAATCGTATGTGTGGAAGGGTTCAAACCGGGGTCAGTGTGCAAACTCGAAGGAGAAGGAATAGAACAGTGGAATGACAGGTACTCAAAGGCGGAAAGAGTGAGATGTATGAGGGTGTGGTGCAATAAAAACATATGAGGGCTAAGTAGCGCAGAAAAAAGGTATATAGGAGAACACCGAAGTGCCTCAACGGGGACTAGTGGAGAAGAACTAAGAATAGCGTGGCATAGTGGATAGACTAAAGAGCCACCACATGGGTGGTAGAGAGGGCTATGCAAGAGGGAAGGAGCAGCCGAAAGGAAACTATGTGTATGAGTGTGATACATTCATGCCTCGTGGGGTCAGCGAACCATACTGGACTATGAGGCGATTTTCCAAAGTATAGCGGCTGCGGTCGCCAGAGTGACAGAGGACAATACCAGTGACACGGATGTCGTCTTTGCCCTTGTGATCTGGGGAGTTGAAATGGGAAGACACTGGAGTGCCAGTATTCTGTTGGACATCACGTAGATGTTCACAAATCTTTCCGCTAATCTTCTACCAGACTCGCCTATATAGGCGTTATATGCCAACGATGCCACATGACCTATATAGGCGAGTCTGGTAGAAGATTAGCGGAAAGATTTTGTGAACATCTACGTGATGTCCAACAGAATACTGGCACTCCAGTGTCTTCCCATGTCAACTCCCCAGATCACAAGGGCAAAGACGACATCCGTGTCACTGGTATTGTCCTCTGTCACTCTGGCGACCGCAGCCGCTATACTTTGGAAAATCGCCTCATAGTCCAGTATGGTTCGCTGACCCCACGAGGCATGAATGTATCACACTCATACACATAGTTTCCTTTCGGCTGCTCCTTCCCTCTTGCATAGCCCTCTCTACCACCCATGTGGTGGCTCTTTAGTCTATCCACTATGCCACGCTATTCTTAGTTCTTCTCCACTAGTCCCCGTTGAGGCACTTCGGTGTTCTCCTATATACCTTTTTTCTGCGCTACTTAGCCCTCATATGTTTTTATTGCACCACACCCTCATACATCTCACTCTTTCCGCCTTTTGAGTACCTGTCATTCTACTGTTCTATTCCTTCTCCTTCGAGTTTGCACACTGACCCCGGTTTGAACCCTTCCACACATACGATTGTCCCCGTATGGACGTGCACATGCATGTATGTGTCCATAGGCACGGGTATTGGTATATATATGTATACGCATATACATGCATGTATATGTGCTCTTGCTTGTATGCATACACATGGATGTGTGTGTATATGTATGTGTATGTTGATATGTATTAGTATGTGCACTTCTTCTTGCACGTGTACATATGTATACACGCATCTGTGTGTGTGTATACATGTATTTATGGGCCCTTAGATACTTTCAGATATTGCCTGTGCCTTTGTAGTCGACGTACCTAGATTGAGTTCCCCCCACTCGTGTATTTTTAGAACCCTTCACCTCTGACCACAGGGTATAAATTACAGCTACACCCGGGAGAAATTCCTTTCATAGCCTGACCTCTGTCCACGACACACAGGGAAGTCAACATATTTCTATTATTTTGTTTTTGATGTTTCATTACTAGTTAGCTATGTAGGATTAGTTTTATTTATTCACATATCTGTGTGTGTATGTTTTTTGTTTGTTCCTGCTGAAGGCCTATTGAGCCGAAACGTCGTTCGAATCTGTGTCGTCTACTAATCACGTAAAGCTTCTAACATACCATTTTTTATTTTTTTTTTCAATTTTTCCTCGAATTCAGCTTTACTGCAGCTTCGCATTTTTATGCATTCATTTGCATTTCTTTGCCTTAACCCCTATACCTGACCAAGCTTTACTTGACTAAGCTTTACCCGACAGAGCTTTACCTGACCGAGCTTTACCTGACAGAGCGTTACCTGACCAAGCTTTACCTGACCGAGCTTTACCTGACAGAGCTTTACCTGACCGAGCTTTACCTGACCAAACTTTACCCGACAGAGCTCTACCCGACAGAGCTTTACCTGACCGAGCTTTACCTGACCAAGCTTTACCTGACCGAGCTTTACCTGACTAAGCTTTACCCGACAGAGCTTTACCTGACCAAGCTTTACCTGACCGAGCTTTACCTGACCGAGCTTTACCTGACCAAGCTTTACCTGACCGAGCTTTACCTGACCGAGCTTTACCTGACCGAGCTTTACATGACCAAGCTTTACCTGACCAAACTCAAGACCACAGGGAAGTGACTTATTTTTCTTTTTTTGAGAGTCTATCATATTATAGCGATGTAGTTAGATTTCTGTGTATATCCATATATTATATATATATATATATATATATATATATACATATACATATTGTGTCATTATTTGTCGTTCTACCTTAAGGCCTTTTTACCAGAAACGGTGTTCCATTTCTGTTTGGTTTCTCACCTAGGTATAGCTGTTACCATACAAGTTTTTCCTTTTTAAAAAAAAAAATTCATCACCATCTTCAGTGTGATATGCTTCCTGTGACGGACGTTACAGCGACCCGGATGTGTTTATTACTGTACGCCATTTGCGCAACGTTCAGAGCGTTCAATATCACGTTTTATTGTGCGCATCAATTAGCACACCATTTTCACAGAACGCAACTTGCTCTATGGAACAGCATGAACTACCAGGATTGACATTTTTTTGGTTGCCGGAACGGGTGCTGAGCGAGTATGGGTTTGCCCCGTCTGCAGCGAAGTCGTTCCGTTATAAATTCAAAGTTTTTTTTAACATCCGACGAATGTTCGTGTCTAGTTGTAGACGTCCACGTGGCATATGCGTGTTGCCTTTTAATCTGGTACATAAGTGTCACGTGTCACGTGTACTATCTTAGTGCCAATTTTGTTCTCACAATAAACTCTCGGAAAGTAAATATCGGTCCAGGAACTTTCTGAACAGCCGCAGTAATAGTTCAGCAAGCTGCTAATTTATTTTATCACAGACATAGAACCTCTGTTATAAAAGCCAGGTAGTTTTCTATTCCATTTTGTGACAGCCAAATTGAATGTTTTTGTTCACTCAATGTTCACCCCCATGTCACAAGGGACGGTAAAAGAAGAAAGTAGGGGATTGGGCGAAGTATATCCTAGCCTTGTGTCACATGATCGCTATGGGAGTCTGGAAGGCCATCCTCTCTAATTTCAACACGTCCTGGCTAACAGAACTTGGATGAAGCTCAGACAGGCACTGCATGCCGTTAGTGGATAGTATATAGCTGGAGAAATATATCGAGATACAAACGAATCAATGAAAAGGAGAATAGCCGTAGTAACGTTAAAGGACTAATAGATATAACAGCGAAATACAAAACAGGAAGATTGAACACCGCAGGCTTGGAAAATAAAACGAGAAAAAAAACGAATGAGGAAATTATAGAATAATAATAGGGAAAAAATAAAGATATTGGGGTTAGCTGTTATAAGATACAAAGGAAACGGTGGCAAGATAGATCACAGAGGCTGGGGAACTGGCAACTAATTGCAGTGCTGCGGTAAAGCTGGTAGCGAAGAGCGAGTAGTGGGGTGTGGTGTACACTCCAAGGTAAGGTGAGAGCTTTACAAAATAGGAACACAACAAAATACTGACGTTTCGGCCTGCGGCCTTCTTCAGAAGACGGAGACAACGACAGTAAACGGCGAGGCACAAATATCTAAAGCTACATGTCAGATGATACAGTTAGGGAGAGGTGGACGGAGAGATGTGAGATAGGATGGTGAGATGAAGAGATGTGTTACATATGGGAGGATAGGTGAAGTGTAGAGATATAAAGTCTTAAATATAGAGAAAAGATGAAGAGCTGAAAACTAAAAAAAAAACGAGGAATAGAAAGTTAAAGTATATTATATGTGAGAATCTATAAAATGTATATTAAAAATTACAGTTGGAGTGACTTGGCTGTCCCCGTTGGGCAAATGCATCCAAATGAAAATTGGAGACAAGCAACATGGAGAAACAGTCACGTGATATGACGGAGGTAAGACAGACGAGATACAGACTAGGGGTCGTAAAACTGGCCAGGCAATAGGAACAAAGCCCGGGGTTTGTAGGTGATAAATGGGTATAAGAAGACCAGGTTGGGAGATAGACGTGCTGGCTAGACAGGTGCGTAAACAAAAGGTGTTGGACAATGGATGAGTCAGTAGTAGAATACACTAGCCCGAGGGAAACATGTCAGGAAGGAAACAAACGATCAGAGGAGGGAAAGAGGGATGGAAAAGGACCAAAGATAAGTGGCCAAATCAAGGGACCGGAAGTAGCTACTTGTCTATTACTGCTCTCCTGACCTTATCTCCATAACTTCGCAAGTTATCTCCACCCGGGTTATCTTCCCTCAGTGTTTCAGTCCCTTGATTAGGCCACTTATCTTTGGCCCCTCTCCCTTCCTCCCTCCCTCCCTCCCTCCCTCTTTCCCTCCCAATTTTCATTTGGATGCATTCGCCCAACGGGGACAGCCAAGTCACTCCAGCTAAGTCATTTTAATATATTTTCATAGATTTTCACATAGTACTTTTAACTTTCTATTCCTCGTTTTTTTCAGCTTTTCATCATTTCTCTATATTTACGATTTTATATTTCTACATTTCTCCAATCCTCCCACATGTGACACATCTCTATTTCATCTCACCATCCTATCTCACATCTCTCTGTCCACCTCTCCCTAACTTTAGCATCACAGAGGCCGCTTATTAATTTACTCAGGAGGGAAAGCACAGGAAAATGGTCTGTGATTAGTTAATTCATTCAGACAAAATATTAACATTGAAAGTCAAAATAGGTAAGCAAACTGAAATGTATATACAGTTATATTCTCCAAGTAATGACAACTAGCCAAAGCAAGAGATGAACTGATTTCCAATATTAGGTAAACATAATCATCACTTTTTTGGTAATGTAATGAGAAGGGATATATATCTATATCGAAGAAACAACCATCACCATCATGCAGCATAAAAATAAACGAGACAAATCTGAAACAAGTGCAACGTTTCAAATACTTGGGCACAATAATAACATCAGATGGGAGATGCACCACAGAAATAAAAAGCAGAATAGCTCAGGCCAAAATAGCATTTCAGAAAATGAAAAATATCTTATGCAGCAAATCTATGTCAATAACGATGAGAAAGAGAGTTCATCGGTGCTATATAGAACAAATTCTGACATATGAAGCGAATCATGGGCAGTAGACAAACAAATGAAAAGACGATTGGAGGCCACAGAGATGGGATTTCTCAGAAGAATGTTGAAAGTTCCCTGGACAGCTAAAAAGACCATTGAGGAAGTTCTCAAAGAGGCCAACACAAAAAAGGAGCTCTTAAAAAACATCAGAAAGAAGCAATCAACATTTTTCGGGCACATCATGAGAAGAGGACAGTTGAAATACTTGGTTACAACTGGCAAAATAAAAGGAAAGAGAGATTGCGGACGACAAAGAGAGAAAATACTGGATAGCTTGGTGTCATGGCATGGAAAACAGTCAAAAACAGAACTGATACGATGCACTGTAGATAGAGGATTGTGGAGGGACATGATCACCTACGCCAACCGGTATGGCACATGATGATGACGAATAAGAAGGGAAGAGCTGAAATATATTGTGACAACTGGACACATTGAGGGACGAAGAGATAGAGGGAAGTAAAGGGAAAATATGCCAGATGGCTTAAGAGAATGGCTAGGCAGAAGGTTAACAACAGAAATGATAAATAATTGTCGAAATCGAAAGTTGAGGAGAGACATGATCACCTACGCCAGCAAGCATGGTACTTGATGATCATGAATGATAACTAATTACATGGAAGAGCAAAACATTGGCTGTTTTGATGACCTGTCTGAAGTGTTAAAGAAAGTAGATGTAGATTGCACACTTTACGTAATGGGAGACTCAACAGAAGGATGTGGGTACTAACAGACAAGATTATAAACAGTTCTTTTGCCACGCGCAGTCAAATACAGCGAAGGAAATGAGGATGGACAAGGAATAGGGGATCTATGTAACCAGTATCATTGTTTCATCACCAACACATTCACACAACATTGTATATGTGATTACGTATTAACATTAATAAATGGACGGTAGAGGAATCTTGATACAAGAGCGATCCCCGATGTTACAATGATTATGACATTGCGGTACTTACACAGAAAGAACGATGAAAACCGAGAATAACAACTGAAGACATCATCCAAAATCTATGATGTAACGAAATTAAATAAATTCAGTGTTACAAACTAATATAACAAATAACATGATGTATCTTGTGTAAGTTTTTATTGTCGTTTCCATTTCACGGTGTGTAATATTATCACAAATAGATGAAAGTATTGGAACAACACAGTTAATGGAGACCAGCTAAATATAACGTAAAATCCAATCAATGAACTCGGACACTCTTGTGTAGACACTTGGATAGTTACCTGTAGGAACAGATATTTGCATGTTAGTGCTGGAAATACTTCAATGAAGACCATACAAGGAAATATATTTTAGTGGAGCCAATAATAGGAACGATATTTCAATGAGAAAAATATTAGGAAGGGTCAATATGGTGGATAGGCGACAGGAACCATTAAAAGCTATGCCTGAAAAGTGTTCCTTGTTGCAGTTTCCTCATATTGCACGTACGGCTTGTTGCAGGAACTACTGAGTTAAGTGCTCTGTGCACACTGTGAGCTGTGCGTTTCATCTGTTTTGATCATGTTTCGATATTTCGATTGTTTATGATGAATGATGATATCGTATGATGGAGAACAGATGGCTGTGTTTACTTTCTGTGCGGTTCCGCCTTATGTCTATTGGCGTGTGCTGAGACTGCTCTGATGGGGACTACAGCTACCTTTCTTTAGTTGGGAGATGAGATAGTAATTATGATTATTCCACTGGCACGGGCGGTTGAGCAATTATGGATTTTAATTCGTTTGCAGTGATACCAGGGCCTTCTATAACAATAACCATAACAATAATAGGAAATATATTTCAATGAGAACAATAACATTAAATATATTTCGAAAATATAATGAGAAACTAATAGTAAATATTTGTTTGCAGACAGAATATTAAAATATCGTTAAATCTGCATAAATTGGCTGTGTTGTCGTTTAAGTTCAGTTGTTATATCTGCGACATTCGACCCAATATATAAGACAGAGTGATACTTTTGACTTTCTCTCTCTCTCTCTCTGTCTGTCCCTCCTTCCGTCGGTCCGTTCGTCCGTCCCTCCCTCAATCCATCCATCCATCTATCCATCTAATCTATCTTTCTATCTGCCTGCCTGCTTGTCTGTCTGTCTATCGGTCTGCCTGCCTGCCTGCCTGTCTGTCTGTCTGTATTTCGGTCTGTCTGCCTGTCTGCCTGCATGCCTGTCTGTCTGTCTGTCTGTCTGGCAAACATTCCTGTTATCACGTGTCAGACCTTGCTTTAAGACCTGCATTGAAGGTCGTCACACTTCAATGTTCTGGTCGAGCCACTCAATCTCGGCAAGATAGTTTATCCCTACTGTTGTTGCCTCTCAGCTCAGTGTTCATGTTAATGTTTTTCTATGTTCTCCCCATCTTGTTTAACCCTCTGATTCCCATATAAGGACTTGCTTTAAAATTCTCTTGTCTCTTCTCATCACTAAGTCAACATATGACCATCTTCATCTTCTCTTGGTTATAGTAAATATTTGTGGAGGTTGTGTCATTTTTATTTCTGTACTAGTCTTGAATGAATCCCATAGTATGCGAAGTATTTTACTGAGGTCTTTGTTTTCAAATGCATTTAATCTGTGTTATAATATGAAGTAAACAGATTATTTGAAATGCATCGAGCAAGTATGTCCAACTATTGTTATTGTTCTGACACTCTACTATAGACTGTGAGGTAGGGTTCTCTGTTAGTGTAACACTGATTGTTATCGTTAATCGTTAATGTAACATGCAGTGTTAGTGTTTGTCGTTAGTGGAACACTGAGTGTTAGTGTTAGTCGTTAGTGTAACACTGAGTGTTAGTTGTAGTCGTTAGTGGAACACTGAGTGTTAGTGTTGGTCGTTAGTGTAACACTGAGTGTGTTGGTCGTTAGTGTAACACTGAGTGTTAGTGGTAGTCGTTAGTGGAACACTGAGTGTTAGTGTTGGTCGTTAGTGTAACACTGAGTGTTAGTGTTGGTCATTAGTGTAACATGCAGTGTTAGTGTTGGTCTTTAGTGTAACATGTAGTGTTATTGTAACACTGAGTGTTAGTGTTGGTCGTTAGTGTAACACCGAGTGTTAGTGTTGGTCGTTAGTGTAACACTGAGTGTTAGTGTTGGTCATTAGTGTAACATGCAGTGTTAGTGTTGGTCTTTAGTGTAACATGTAGTGTTAGTGTTAGTCGTTAGTGTAACACTGAGTGCTAGTGTTGGTCGTTAGTGTAACACTGAGTGTTTGTGTTAGTCGTTAGTGTAACATGTAGTGTTAGTGTTGGTCGTTATTGTCACACTGAATGTTTGTGTTAGTCGTTAGTGTAACATAGAGTGTTAGTGTTAGTCGTTAGTGTAACATCGAGTGTTAGTGTTGGTCGTTAGTGTAACATCGAGTGTTAGTGTTAGTCTTTAGTGTAACACTGAGTGTTTGTGTTAGTCGTCGGATTATCATCAACACACATCAAACAACAGCCCATACTTTCAGGTGCAATCTCCTGTTGCAATCTATACTGAGCTTGTGAGGATCGCGAAACATAATGATGGACAATTACAGAACATAAGTAACTGAAACGTTAGAAAAAAAAGAAATAAAATTCTCTACTAGGTTATGCTCGCTTTCATTATTACCTATCTATATATTGACCTTTCAAGCCGTAGCCGGCCCATAGGGCGTAGACCAAGATACTCCTTCTCTTATCTGAATTTTTGTTCTAGCAGTTTTCAATTCTTTTAAAGATATTTTATGAAATCTCGCCATTTGTCTCTGTTCTGTGCAAGCAGCTCTATCTCATTGAGGGAGCTGATTCCTGCTGCTCTTGCCTCTCTCATCAATGTTCTTCTCAGTGTCTCTTTGGGTCTTCCTCTTTTCCTCTTGCCTGTTGTTTCCCACAAGAGGGATTGCTTTGTTATTCGGTTATTATCTCTTCTCATCACATGTCCAACATATGACCATCATCTTTTTTTTATTACTGAAGATATTTGTGGTTGATTGGCGATTTCTCTAATTTCCTCGTTTGTTTTGAATTCGTTTAACGCTGTACCAAGTATTTTCCTTAGACATTTATTTTCGAATGCGTTCAACTTTGATTAATTTTATGACCTGCTATTAAAAAAAACAACAACTATCATTCGATTCTGTTCATGGGATCAATATAATTGCAGTCGAGAATTCCACATATCCGCTTCACATATTTAAAGTTGAAATGGTAAGCAATTAATTAGTCGAACAAAACAGTTCGACATGTAGCCATTTTGATTTTGTATTGTTTGGCGTTAGCAAGGTCTGGCTATTGTGCAAGCCAAGTTGACTGAGTGGGCGACAGCTTCAAACGACATCACCGATAAGAGAGAGTTATCATACATATACCTGAAGTGACAAATGCACTAAAATAAACACCAGTCGTGACAACACTCAACCCTAAACAGGGTTGACTTAAGTAAGTTTGTATTTTTTTTTTGTTTCTATGAAGAAATCTAGCAATTCATGACTCATCTATAGATGTTGGGCAATATTGATAAACTTTTCACTATGCCTTTGTGGGGCACATTAATTTAGTAATAAAAATCGATCGACCATAGAACATTTTATTTGGGCGTATTGTGTATAGTGTCTTAGTACTATAGTTTGCTATTTTTTTCTGTTTCTTTCGACCAAACACATTCGATCTAATTCCCGCATTTTTGGATACCTTTCCATCATTGATCCTTTCTTTGTTTACCAGATTAGTTAGCCTGTTTCAAGAACCACACCAGGTAGACGGATAAGGTTCATGGTTAATAGTGGAGTCTTTGGTCTTTAGTTCGGACAAGGATCACAGGATTCGGAAAATTCCCATATCCGTTCTTCCGCCCATTGTAGGAATCAAAGAAATGTTCGTACACTAATTGTTCCTGTCATTAATGAATTGACGTTGTGTTGCGTTCTTTTCCACTGACGATGTTTTCTTACCTTCTCCCTTCGTGCTACCGCGTCCCACCCTTTCTTTGACATGTAGGTTATCCTGAGTGGAAGTTGATCCTAAGCCAACAATCAGCTATTTGTTGCTGATTACTTTCATTCCATGTTCGCAGTCTTGTCCCTGAACCGTCTTAGTAATTATCATTTATTACTTCAACGAGAGAAACTTTAACGTCACAGTGTGATTTAGGAGAGAAGGAAGGTAAATTACCACTGCAGTTGGAGACTCCCCAGGAAGTGATGCCTGACAGGTATTCATTGTTTTGTCCACACATCATGGGGCCACCACTGTCACCCATACAGGCACTGGGTCGGCTGCCGGAAGCAGCTGCAGACACATTTTAATTGAACACAAATAATATCAAGCAGTGATTAAAAACAAATAATTATCAGCTCTTTATTTAATGAATTCAATTTAGACATGCAGTAGACACAAGAAGCGGTAGCACAGAGGTTTATGAACTTGTCTCCTGGTTTATCTCGATCGACGAATTTTAAACTCATTCGGTATACAAATGTAGACCAGACATTTTTTTGTGGGAAAGAAAGAACAAAAAAAGGTGGCATTGGTGTGGTGTTACCTTTGGTCAATAAAAATTGGCACTA
This sequence comes from Megaustenia siamemsis, assembly GCA_032433765.1. NCBI lineage: Eukaryota > Metazoa > Mollusca > Gastropoda > Stylommatophora > Ariophantidae > Megaustenia > Megaustenia siamemsis. The sequence goes on from JAVIAB010000139.1 coordinate 41,124,800, forward strand.
TTTGTATAGTTTTATATTTACTGTCTTAATATTCCTTATATCCCACACTCCAGGCATGACGAGGGGTTTGCTAGTTTGTATACTATTGACGACAGGGCAATTGCTCTCTTTTATAAATAGAAAATCTTAATCCTACTTTTAGCAGACAGTTATTTTTGTTTTCTTTTTGTTAATGTAAGTGAACACCTATAAAGCATGTCTAGGTAAATGGAATGAAAGTATTTTTGAAGGTTGCTGTAGAAACAACAAATAAAATGGATTGTCCACCTAGGGAAATGTCTTGTGATTTCGAAACATGCAAGATGGGAATACAAAGGAAGAAATGAAACCAGGACTGGTAGAAGACCAAGAAAAAGGCAGAAAGACAACTTAAATGAATTACAACAGGAAAATGACAATGATTGTGACTGCTAGAAGAGCGAGAATTAGAACTCTAGTGCAAGATGGACGGGGTCCCACGGTCAGCCAATATGAAGAGAAAGTCAAGTAAACAAAATAAATTAATAAAAAAAACATCTTCTACGCTATAAAGACGTCTGTAAAAATAGCATGAAAAGTGGGATGTGTGGAGAGTTGTTTATATAAACATAATTAACAAGGAAATAGCTTGTCATAACCATACAGTGGGACCGACATTAAAACGACATCCTGAAAGTAGACAAGTTCAAGTTGAGAACGGTTGTCGATTCTAGACGCTCTCAAAGGGAGAAATAAACAACATTTTAGAAGATTTTTACGTAATCATCATCAAGTACCGGGCTTACTGGCATAGGCGATCATGTCTCTCCACAAGTTTCGATCTCGACAGTTATTTATCATTACTGTTCCTGACCTTCTGCCAAGCCATCTCTTAAGCAGTCTTGCATCTTTTCTCTTTGCTTGCTTCTGTCTCTTCGTCCCTCAATTTTCCCAGTTGTTACAATATATTCCAGCTGTTCTCTTCTATTAACATATCCAAAAGGTGATGATTGTTTCTTCCTAATATTGGAAATTAGCTCTGTTTTTGCTTTGGATTCTTTCAGAACGTTTTCATTACTTTTCTTAGCTGTCCATGGTATTCTCAACATTCTCCGGTAAAACCACATTTCTACAGACTCCAGTGATTTTCTTGTCTGTTGTCAGACTGGCTCTACATAACATTTAAAAGCTTTTTTTTTCTTGTTTCTATTGTCAAAAATGGATTGCATAATATCTTCCTCATTTTTTGAAAAGCTGCTTTTGCCGGAGCCATTCTGCATCTCATCTCTGTTGTTTATCTTCCGACTGAGGTTAACAAAGTTCCCAAATATTTTAATTCATTTACCTTTTTTAATATTGTTCCACGTGTCTTTATTTTTCACTGTGGTGATTTTACCATTACTTTTGCTATTAATGCTGAGTCCTTTATTTTTATTTTCTTTCAATATAATGTCTAACATTTCTTGTAACTCATTTTCACTCTTAGCTATTATGTCTGTACCATCCGCATACTTTAGTTTATTTATATTATGACCTCCGATTGTTATTCCAGGCATGCCCTTATGAATCTTAAATTAATATCACTCTATATATTAAACAAATCTGGTGACAGCACACAACCTTGCCTAACGCCCTGTTTTATTTGTTGCAACATTCCCAATTGATTTCCAGTTCTTATAGACACTGTGCTGTAACAGCACGTTCGGCAGGCAGAATAGTCAAGGACGACAGTGGTGCATACGTTATAACCACGAGTAGCATGCCAATGGAGGTGATGGCAGTGACCAAGGCATTCAAATAGTTAGAGTCACAAGACTACACCCACGCATGTATACTGAGTGATTCGATGAGCATGATAAAAAAAGTGGAGGCGGGCTCTGTACGCATGCAATGGGTAGAGTCGTTGCAGAAATCCAAAATACGCAAGGTCACCTTTGTCTATGTTCCTGGACATGCGGGAGTACGGGAAATGAAAGAGCGGACAGGATGGCTAGCTGCGCTGTCGTTGAGGACGGGTAACCAATGGATTGGGCGGACATCATCAATGCCCTCCGAGATGTGGGAAGAGCACATGACTTCGACAAACACAGATCCGCGTCACTTCTTCAGATGATGGAAATGGGAGTTAAGATGGGCACAGCCAGAAATGAGAAACTTAGTGGCCGTGTAAGAAGACTTATCAACCAAAATAGAACTGGAGTTGTCAGTCGCTGGACACTGAAGGAATTGCTGAGGAGGGGATCTGAGCACCTATGGACATGTTCGGAGTGCAATGATGATGACCCGCAAAATAACTCAATAACTCAATAGGCACTGTTTGTTGCCATTACATGTTCTTTATTATTCTTATATCTTTGCTGTCTACGTTTATGCCTTCTAAAATTTTGATTATTTTTCGGTGTTTTACTTTGTTGAATGCTTTGTTATAATCTATGAAACATAGGTATAGATCTGTTTTCATCCACATGACTCTTTCTACTAAAGATCTTATGAAGTATATGACATTGCTCGTTCCTCTACCTCTAACAAAAACACATTGTTGATCACTAATTTCTAGACTGATTTTGTTTCGCACTCTTCACATGATGATTCTCGGTAATATCATAGTCATTTGACCCATAAGGCTTATTGTGTGATGATTATCGCATTCAATCGCACCAGATGTTTTTGGTCAGGCTATGAATATTGATTTGAGCAGTGGTCTGACATAATTCTTACAAGGGACGCTGAATCTATTGTCAATTAAAATCGTAGGATTTGATCACTATAAATATTACTACATGGCACCTATACATTAATAACCCCAGTCTTTAGATATACCGTAATTTTCTGACGAGCTGAATGTATATGTTTGTGTGTGTGTGTACGTATGTGTGTGTTTGTATGTAAGTATATATGTATATATATTTATATATGTATGTATGCATGTATTATAAGTGTGTATGTATAAGTGTATAATGGTAACAACAAAGAAAACAAATATCACCTCAGTGCACAATAAGGAAAAGTGGAACAATATTAAAACAGGTAAATGAATTTAAATATTTGGAAACTTTGTTAAACTCATTAACCTCCGACGATAGACGTACATCAGAAGTTAGATGCAGAATGATCCAGGCAAAAAAGCTTTAAAAAAATGAGGACGATACTATGCAATCCATTTTTGATAATAGAAATAAGGAAAAGAGTTCTTAAATGTTATGTAGAGCCAGTCTTAACATATGGATGTGTATCAAGGACAATAGGCCAACATACAAGAAAATCACTGGAGTCTGTAGAAATGTGGTTTCACAGAAGAATTTTGAGAATACGATAGACAGTCAAGAAGAGAAATGAAAACGTTCTGAAAGAAGCCGAAGCAATAACAGAGCTAATTTCCAATATTAAGAAAAAACAATCATCACTTTTGGCCATGTAATGAGAACGGAACAGATGGAATATATTGTAACAACTGGGAAAATTGAGGGAAGAAGAGATAGAAGGAAGCAAAGAGAAAAGATACAAGACAGCGAGAATGGCTTAGCAGATGGTCAACAACAGAAATGATAAACAACTGTCGCATTCAAAGGTTGTGGAGAGACATGACCACCTGCGCCGGCAGGTCCGGTACTTGATGATAATGTATGTATATATGTATATATATTTATATATGTATAAATTGGTGTATATAAATATGTATGAATGTGTACATATGTATGTCATCATCATCGAGTGTCGTCTCCGCAACGAAGATTGACTACCATGGAGCGCCATTCTGCTCTGTCTCTTGCTTTGATGGTGCAGGTTGCCATAGGCCGATTTGTCCATCTTTTGATGTTACTCGTCCATGTTAGTCTTGGTCTAACTCTGCCTCTTTTACCTTGTATTTTCCCCTCCAGGATTACATTTAGTAGGGTGTTGTGTCTTTTAACATGGCCCAACAATCGCATTTGCCTTGTTTTAATTGTGTTTAGTAGTTCGCTTTTTCATTTTTAGTCGTTTTAAGACTTCGTCGTTTGTTTTCTTTTCCTTCCATCCAATTCTACCTATTCTTCTATATATCCACATTTCAAAGGCTTCAATTCTCTGTTCTGTTTTCTTGTCTAATGTCCATGTTTCAGCATCATATAGAAATATTGAGAAGATGTAACATTTTGCTATTCTTAGTTTTAGCCCTGGTGTTATTTGTTTTGATGTTAGTATGTTCTTCATGGCATTAAAATGACTTTTTACCATTCATATTCTTTTGTTTATTTCAGTTGTACATTTTCCATCACTGGTTATAGTATGACCAAGGTAGTTGTAGTTCTGAACTGTCTCCGGGTCTTTTCCTTCAATTTTGATATCCATTTGTAGGTTTTGAGTATTTCTTTTGTTTATGATCATTGATTTAGTCTTTTTGATGTTCATATATAGTCCATACTTTTTGCTTATCATGTTTATTTCATTAAGTAATTGATGTAGATCTTTAGGATTTTCTGCTAGTAGTACAGTATCGTCAGCATATCTTAGGTTATTGATTATCTTTCCATTAATTTGTAGGCCTGGCATCTCTATGATGTTTTTAAGATTTGCTCAGTGTATAGATTGAACAAGCTTGGTGATAGGATGAGTCCCTGTCTTACTCCTCTTTTTATATCAGTGGGTGTAGAGTTCTCTTTGTTATATTTTATTATTGCTGTTTGCTCCCAGTATAAATTACATATTAGTCGTATGTCCATGTCATCTAGATGTATCTCTTTTAGGCCCACTATAAGTTGTTTGTGGTGTACTCTATCAAAAGCTTTGGTGTAGTCTATGAAGCAGGCATATATTGGTTTGTTTACTTCTGTGTACTTTTCGATTAATGTTCTCATACAGCATATGTCTTCTCTTGTCCCGCTATTTTTCCTAAATCCAAATTGCTGCTCATTTAATTCAGTATTGATTTTATTCTGAATCCTTCATTGTATAACTTTAGCAAGATGTTTGTAACATGATTCATTAGGCTTATTGTTCTAAAGTCACTGCATTCAACTGCACCTTTCATTTTAGGCAATGCATTGAAAGTTGATGTTTTTAGTTCTATTGGTATGTATCCAGTGTGGTATATGTCGTTGCATATGTCTGTAATCACTTCAATGCCAAAATCTTCTATTGCCTGTATCATCTTTATCTGTATGCTGTCAGGTCCTGCTGCTTTTCCCTTTTTCATTGTTTTTATAGATTTTTCCCCCTCAGATTTTATAGCCTGATGTACATTTTATAACTGGTTTCTTGTCCCTTTGATCATGAAATAGTTCTGTTATATATTCCTGCCATCTATTTATAATATCTTTTTTGTCTGTTAGCATTTTTTTCTCTTTTGTCTGCAATGCATCCACCTTCTGTTGCTTTTTTATTTTTATTAGTCATTCTCGTTTTTTCTGTGTGCATTCCTCTTAAGTCTTATTTGCTTTCCATAGTTTCTATTTCTATACATTTTTGGCTGAGCCAGTCTTCTTTTGCCTTTTTGCACATTTTACGTATTTCATTATCTATTTTATTGTATTGGGCAGTGTTCTTAGCTTGTCTCCTTTCTTCCATTTTTTATATGATTGTGTTAGTTATCCATTTTTGTTTTTTGTTTTTTTCTCTTTTGGGCAAGGTGTCGCAGGTTTCTTGTATGCTTTTCTTTATGCATTACCATTTTGTTGCTACTTTTTCATCAGGATTTTCTCTTCTGTATTGCTCAATTCCTTCTTCTAGTAGCTTCTGGTATGTATCTGTTCTTTATTTGCATTGTATAGGTATATTTAATATCTTTTTTGATTTAAAGCTGTTATATCTAGTGGATTTGTTGATGAATTAGATTTTTGCTTGTTTCTCTTTAGTTTGATTTTCATTTTAATCTAATAATATGTATGTAGATTTGTATTATAAGTGTATGAATGTATGTATATTCTTGAATAGCTTGCCTAATTCAGTACCTACCAGAAGCCTCAAAGACACAAATGTGACTCTTGTTGATGTTTTGGAACAGCCATCTCATTTGACACTGAGACGTCGTAATCTTGGTAATGGCAACCTCCATGAGAACGGCAGAGACTGAGCCTGTACCGGAAGTCTGACCCCATCCAGTGATGACGCACTTGGTGTCGGCGAAAGAGGAACCCTTGGGAGCCAGAGTAGCGATCTGCGGAATAAATGTGAACACATTGTCATGTTTCTGAACAGATTTTAATAGATAGAAGTATCATTATCTAGCACAATAAAGATGGGAGCTGTGTGGCTCAATGTATATGATCTGCGAGGTAGATATTTATTTACTGATAATTCATCGACCACGGCTAGTATCAATACAGAGATCCAAGATTAATTTGCTGTTCATTCATCGACCCTGGTTAGGATCAATACAGAGATGCTAAATTTGTTTACTGTTACTTCATCGACCCTGGTTAGGATCAATACAGAGATCCTAAATTTGCTTACTGTTACTTCATCGACCCTGGTTAGGATCAATACAGAGATCCTAAATGTGTTTACTGTTACTTCATCGACCCTGGTTAGGATCAATACAGAGATCCTAAATGTGTTTACTGTTAATTCATCGACCCTAGTTAGGATCAATACAGAGATCCTAAATTTGTTTACTGTTCATTCATCGACCCTGGTTAGGATCAATACAGAGATCCTAAATGTGTTTACTATTTATTCATCGACCCTGGTTTGGATCAATACAGAGATCCTAAATTTGTTTACTGTTACTTCATCGACCCTGGTTAGGATCAATACAGAGATCCTAAATGTGTTTACTATTTATTCATCGACCCTGGTTTGGATCAATACAGAGATCCTAAATTTGTTTACTGTTACTTCATCGACCCTGGTTAGGATCAATACAGAGATCCTAAATGTGTTTACTATTACTTCATCGACCCTGGTTAGGATCAATACAGAGATCCTAAATTTGTTTACTGTTACTTCATCGACCCTGGTTAGGATCAATACAGAGATCCTACATTTGTTTACTGTTCATTCATCGACCCTGGTTAGGATCAATACAGAGATCCTAAATGTGTTTACTATTTATTCATCGACCCTGGTTAGGATCAATACAGAGATCCTAAATTTGTTTACTATTTATTCATCGACCCTTATTCTTCTCCTTCTGCTTTTCTCTTTCACTGATACCTAAAAGGTGTCGTGGTTTATATCATTTGTCGTTCTTGTGCTGCTCGAATTGTCTGAATTAGTGATTTTTCCTTTGTTGTTACATGTCTCTGTCACTGCATCTATCCATCTTCTTCTGGGTCTTCCTCTTGGTCTTTTTCCATGCATTCTCGAGAAGAACGCCCTTGATGGTGATTGGTGAGGATTCATTCTGACCTGGTGGCCAAACTATTTAAGTTGTTGTTGTTCTATATATTCTTGGCAGGGTTTTGTTCCTACCATTTTTCTTATGGTTTCATTTGGTATTCTATCTCTTCTTGTGTTGTTTGTTACTTTTCTCAAGCAACGCATCTCACATGTATTGATCTTTCTTAAATGTGATTTAGAAAGGGTCCATGTTTGACTTTCATAGCACAAAGTTGGTATGAAGATGCTATTTATCATTTGTTGTTTAGCTGACATAGAAATGTTTGGATGTCTTAGCAATGGTGAAAGCTGGTATGTGACAGCATTCGCTTTTTGTATTCTCATGTCAGTTTCTCTGTCTAGTTTTCCATCTTCTGTGAACATTGTGCCTAAATACTTGAATTCCTCTACTTGCTTTATTTCTTTATCTTTGATCTTGATGTTTAATGGGTGTCTTAATTTGTTTATTCTTATAGCCTCTGTTTTTGCTGTGTTAATTTTCATACTGTAGTTTGTGCAGCTTTTATCTAGAGATGTTAAATGCTGTTGTAGCAGGTTTTCATCCTCATATATTAGGCATTGGTCATCTGCGAAGAGTAGCTCATTGATGTTGGAGTTTTCTACCTCTATGTTATTATTTGATTTGTCCTTGTTGTTGGTTGTTTCCTGATTTATTTTGTCCATATATATGATGAAGAGGAGTCTGAAACAGCACAAGAACGCTTGAATTTCTTTTTCCACGGGCATTGAAATTCACCTATAACTCAAATTTGACTCCCATCGAAAATTGTGTCGTGTTGCCAGCACAGTCACACACCGGAAGGGTGTTCATCGACCCTGGTTAGGATTAATACAGAGATCCTAAATTTGTTTCCTGTTTATTCATCGACCCTGGTTAGGATCAATACAGAGATCCTAAATTTGTTTACTGTTTATTCATCGACCCTGGTTAGGATTAATACAGAGATCCTAAATTTGTTTACTGTTTATTCATCGACCCTGGTTAGGATCAATACAGAGATCCTAAATTTGTTTACTGTTTATTCATCGACACTGGGTAGGATCGATACAGAGATCCACGATTTGTTTACTGATAATTCATCGACCCTGGCTAGGATCGATACAGGGATCCACGATTTGTTTACTGATAATTCATCGACCCTGGCTAGGATCGATACAGGGATCCACGATTTATTTCCTGATAATTCATCGACCCTGGCTAGGATCGATACAGGGATCCACGATTTATTTCCTGATAATTCATCGACCCTGGCTACGATCGATACAGGGATCCACGATTTGTTTATTGATAATTCATCGACCCTGGCTAGGATCGATACAGGGATCCACGATTTGTTTACTGATAATTCATCGACCCTGGCTACGATCGATACAGGGATCCACGATTTGTTTACTGATAATTTATCGACCCTGGCTACGATTGATACAGGGATCCTAGATTTGCAGAGCCACCTTCATTTATGTCCCTGGTCATGCTGGTGTCGAGGGTCACAACAGAACAGACTGGTAGGTTCGGGAATATCACCTGGTCGACAGTTAATTGATCGGGCAGATATCATAAACAATCTACGAGAGAAGGGTCGAATAAATGTCTTTGATAGATCTACAAAGACCCGCTATTTTGACTGTGTGAACTGGGAGTGAAGACCAGTGTTGTCAGAACAGAGCGATATTCTTGACAACTGCGAGAAACTGTCAATCAAAACCGACATTGAAAATTAATCGCTATGATCAACGTTTGATGGGCACAGCCAGAAATGAGAAACTTAGTGGGCGTGTAAGAAGACTTATCAACCAACACAGAACTGGAGTCGTCAGTCGGTAGACTCTGCGGGACTTGCTGAGGAGTGAATCTGAGCACCTATGGACATGTTCGGAGTGTAATGATGATGATCTACAAATAACTCAATAACTCAGACAAAGACACTGAAGAGGCATAGATTACACATACTATACAACATTTAGAGTTCAATAAATCACCTTTATCTAAACATATCTATCAACTAAATTTTCAACAAACCGAATTAGTGAATTTTCTCCAATCCATGACACTCGTGACCATCTTCACATGGCGCCCTTGTCTGGTACACTCTGCACATACTATATTTCACTAGACTGTCCCTGCTCTGTCTCTATGTTGTTTTTTCCTTTGAGAATCAATTCAGAACTTGTCCGCAGAAAAGCTACAATTTACTTCTCTGTAAAATAACTAAGGGAGGTTCCTCGAAGTAAAACAACACCACCGCCTTGTGGGTGAGGCTTTTTTAGTCGAAGGCAAGCTGAGCCAATCGTAAACAAACCGACGGAAGGCAACAGAAAACTACCGTCGTAACTTCTTTGTACAATCATGAATCGAGGGCTAATTTTCAATATTAGGAAGAAACAATAATCATTGTTTGGCCATGTAATGAGAAGAGAACAACTGGAATATATTGTAACAACTGGGAAAATTGAGGGACGAAGAGATAGAGGGAAGCAAAGAGACAAAAATACCAGACAGCTTAAGAGAATGGCTTGGCAGAAGGTCAACAACAGAAATGATAAATGATTGTCTAGTTCGAAAGTTGTTGAGAAACATGATCATCTACGCCAGCAGGCCCGGTACTTGATGATGGTGTAAAATAGCATTAACAGTTGCAGGAAACTATACACAGCTTCGCAACATGAGGCAATCTGATCATCAGCAAATGTAAAATACATTCGTCGAGCAAGTGTTTCGGCCCTTCAGCATTTTGACACTCTATGGAAGGTGGGTCAGCCTGAGAGTCATGACTCTGTCGTCGACCTTCTACTGCATTGCACTTTAAGGCTCACACTATATTCGGCACGTATTAACTAAACGTACTCTACGCAACACATCTGATCAAATCTACCATCCATAATAGAATTTACTCCTCTGTAAAATAGTTAAAATTTATTTAGTCAAGTATCTAGAATTTCTTTCCTGTAAAATATAATTTCTTCCCTGCAAAACATATACAGCTTCTTCACTGTAAAATAGATAGAATTTGTTCCCTGTAAAATACGTATAATTTCTTCCCTTTAAAATGGTAAGAGTTTATCCACCGTAAAATAGATAGAATTTCTTTTCAGTAAAATAGATATAATAATTTCTTCATGTAAAATAGATTTTTTCCCTGTAAAATAGATAGAATTTCTTCCCTGTAAAATGGATAGAATTGACTGCATTGCCTGGAACAATAGGGAAGTCTACACAGTACAATTGTTTGCTGATTATAAGTTTTCGGTGCGATTCCGATCGACAATTTCTGGGTCCATGCAAAACACACCAGCCAGAAGATGTGTCAAGATCGATACATGTTGACACTTCAAACACCATATTCCCTAAGGCTTCACTCGAGGCTTACAAAGTGTTCTTTCTTTCTTTCTCTCTAACAAACAATTCAAATAGATCGATTCATTTTACCAACAATTCCCCTTTTCAAATAATTACTGTTAACAACACGCTTTTTCTTACAAAAATTGAAATGAGAAACTCTTCTTTCAAAGAGTCACTGTTAACATCGTACGCTTGCTGAGAATTTAATTAACAGTGTACCTATTTATAAAATTGGGAGCCGCGATAGCTCAGTCGTTAGTGAACTGAACTACAAAGGACATGAGGTAGAGTTCGATTTTAACCGACGGCTTCCGGGTTCACCTAGCCTTAAATGGGTACCGGATTTTTTCCCTGGAAAGTAAAGCGGCACGGGCGTAATACGGACCACATTACCCCAAAAATCATGTGCTGAAGTTCTGTAAAATTTATGGTCACTAACACCATAATCCCTTTAGCGCCATTTGGCGTGACGGGGCACTTTACTTTTTTTAAAATTCATAATAAAATTAAATTAACAACATACCTCTCCACGAATTAAAGTTAAGAAGTAATTTGTGTTCCAAATTTAGAGTAATGAACTCATCCTTCCAACAATCGATGCAAACAACGCATTTGTATTTAATGGCTAATTACCAGCGTACGTTTCCAACAACTAGAATTAACAGTTCACAACTATAGCAATGAAAATAAGCAACACTCTTTTAAAGCAGAGTGACTGACTTAAATATTCATTTTCAAACAATTAGATTTAGACACTCCTCTGCAGTAAATCACTTTTCCAGAAATCTAATAAATACCTTTCCAACATTTAAAGTTGATTAACTTCCATGAGTAATTAAGGTAAATCAGCGTGTTCTCACGTGTTCAACAATTAGATTCCGATCTCAACTGTTCAAAAATTCGTCATTGAACAATTAGCCTGTGGTCTCATCTGTCCAAAGATTTATCTGTGATCTCACCTGTCCAACAATTAGTCTATGAACTTACCAGTCTAACAATTAGTCTATGAACTTACCTGTCCAACAATTAGTCTATGAACTTACCTGTCCAACAATTAATCTCTGCCTTCATCTGTCCAAAAGTCTTTGATCTCACATGTCCAACAATTAGTCTCTCATCTCACCTGTCCAACGGTTATTCTCTTATTTCACCTGTCCATTAATTAGTTTCCGATCTTACCTGGTCAGCAATTAGTCTCTGCACTCACCTGTCGCACACTTAGTTTATGATCTACCTGTCCTACAATTAATTTATGATCTTACTTGTCCAGAAATAAGTCTATGATTTCACCTATCCATTAATAAGTCTATAATTTCATCTGTCCAGCAATTAGTCTATGATTTCACCAACAATTAGTCTTTGAACTCGCATGTCACACCATCGCATGTTAAAATCGGGAAAAGAAAGGTTATGCGAGAACACCCAGACAGAAACTACGGGCAGGGTTGACCCAACAACCCTTGACGGCTCCACTCTACAAGAAGGACAACTCCTATGTCAAACCAAAATCCAGCCTGCCGAAGACGGAGTGTGTCAGCCATGGCGCAGGTTTAGGGGACATAATCAGGACAGACGCATAAACGTGTACTGACCATGCGACCAGTTCATAGTAGGTCATGATGTTGTTCTTATCCCTTCATCATTTTACAGGACAAAGAATCAAGTCCGCATGATCACAAGACTAGAACGTCGAAGAAGCTTGTCCTGCAATTACAGTCCAGTTTTTGTAACCAAACTGTTTATTGTCATGACGTTATATAAAACAATTAATTATAATTGGAAACAAATAGATGGTTTTAATGTTATCTTATTTGCGGTATATAAATATAAATACACATACTGATACAAGTCAAATAGAATATTTACAGTTTCTACCGGTACAACATCATAGGCGTAATGAAAAAAAAAATATGTGCATGGATTTCTCGTACGGTCTAACCGCCAGACGACTGTTTCTACGCCTTTGAAAGTGGCCTCGGTAGTCTGGTTGGGAAAACTACCCGACTGGGCTACCGACGTTCAGACAACCCGTGTTCGATTCCCCTGGAAGCTGTGTGACTTGTTCTCTTGGTTGGAAAAAAAAATACCTCCACAGTCGACCCAGCCTTCTGGCAGAAATGGGTACAGGATAGTACTCTGGGTAGAGGAGGAATGCCGTCTCGTATAGTGAGTTTTGATGCTTGAAGCGACGCTAACCAGAGATCTCCAAACACTTCTGGATAAGCGGCCGAGCACCACATATGGATGAAGACTCGCGTGATATGACGCCGATTCAAGTCTCGTACTTTACATGTACACAGGCCTGTATTCAAAGAAGCACGACTTGATGAGTTCCGCACGAATCTGTATGAGAAATCCGTACAAAAAATGTTTATTTTTTCATCTCGCGTGTAGTTTTGACCAGAAGAAGTCAATATTCAATTTGACAAGTATTTTTGGTGTGTATTTCTTTTTATATGCCGCAAAGAAGACACAATTAAAGAAATCTATTTGTTTATTTATATATTGTTATATGTAATTGTTATTTGTTTCTAACGATATTTTTTTCACATAACGTCCTGACTATAAACAGTTTCCGTACAAAATTTCAACAATTAAAACCAAACGGTTAACAAGTTAAATTATTTTGAAGAGGGGCATACGTTTTGGAACGAACTATAGTTTCTGAACTCACCTATCCAATAGTTATTACTGAACTCACCTATCCAATAGCTATCACCGAAATAACCTATCCAATAGTTATCACTGAACTCACCTATCAAATATTTATCACTGAACTCACCTATCCAATAGTTATCACTGAACTCACCTATCCAATAGTTATCACTGAACTCACCTATCCAATAGTTATCACTGAACTCACCTATCCAATAGTTATCACTGAACTCACCTGTCCAATAGTTGTCACTGAACTCACGCATCCAATAGTTATCACTGAACTCACCTATCTAATAGTTGTCACAGAACTGACACGTTTAAAAATTATTTTCTGAAACTATCTGCCTAACAACAAAATTCGTAAAATCACCTTAGTAATTAAAATTAGTCTCCAAATTCCCTTGTCAAACAGTTAGACTTCCTAAACTCACCTGTACGTTACGGTTGAGAGTGATGCGTTTCTCCAGAGTAATGATGCCGATATCGTTGGGGATTCCTGCGCCGTTAGGGTTATAGCTCTCGTGGATAACAAACGATTTGACGGCAATGGCTTGCTGGTATTCATTTGGACTATCGTACAAGTTAAGGACTCCGACCGCTACACGCATTAGCGAGGCGGTTTGACCTTGAAGACAGTGGGCGGCGGTGAGGATCTGTTGATAGTAAAAATGAGATTGGTCGGATCAACGTGTATAAGAAGGTAATAGTTGAAAAGATAGAAGGTAATAATTGTATAGATTAGAAGGTAACATTTGTATAGATAGAAGTTAACAGTTATATAAATTGAATGTAGATTGTTTTATAGATAGAAGGTAGAAGTTGTATAGATAGAAGGCAATAGCTGCATAGATAGAATGTAATAGTTGTATAGATAGAAGGTAATAGTTGTGTAGATAGAAGGTAATAGCTGTATAGATAGAGTGTAATTGTTGTATAGATAGAATGCAATAATTGTATAGATGGAAGGTTATAGTTATTTAGATAGAATGTATTGGTTGTATAGATAGAAGGTAATGGTTGTATAGATAGAAGGTAATGGTTGTATAGATAGAACGTAAAAGTTGTATCATCATCATCATCATCAAGTACCGGGCCTAGTGACGTAGGTGATCATGTCTCTCCACAACTTTCGACCTCGGCAGCTATTTATCATTTCTGTTGCTGACCTTCTGCCAAGCCATTCTCTGAAGCTGTCTGTTATTTTTTCTCTTTGCTTCCCTCTGCCTCTTCGTCCCTCAATTTTTCCAGTTGTTACAATGTATTCCAGTTGTTCTCTTCTTATTACATGGCCAAAAAATGATGATTGTCTCTTCCTAACATTGGAAATTAGCTCTCTTTTTGCTTTGACCTTTCTCAGAACCTCTTCATTACTCTTCTTAGCTGACCATGGTATTCTCAACATTCTTGTGTAAAACCACATTTCTACAGACTCCAGTGATTTTCTAATGTTGTGGTGATTCATGATTATACAAAGAAATTACGACGGTGGTTTTCTGTTGCCTTCCGTCGGTGTGTTTACGTTTGACTCCGCTAGTCTTTAACTAAAAAGTCTCACCCACAAGGCAGTGGGGTTGTTTTACGTCGGGGTACCCTCCCTTAGCCTTTTACTTTCCCGAGCTTACCTGCAAGGCAGCAGGGCAGCCACAGGTTGTACTGTTTACTGCATACATTCGCAGGTAAAATTACCCGACCTAATAGTTGTATAGATAGAAGGTAATAGTTGTATCATCATCATGTGCCATACCGGTTGGCGTAGGTGATCATGTCACTCCACAATCTTCTATCTACAGTGCATCGTATCAGTTCTGTTGTTGACTGTTTTCCATGCCATGACACCAAGCTATCCAGTATTTTCTCTCTTTGTCGTCCGCGATCTCTCTTTCCTTTACTTGTATAGATAGAAGGTAATAGTATAGATTTTTCACGCTCTGCCAATAGACAGACACTAAATGGGCGTGGTTACTTTCTGACTTGCTTGACAACAAACTGAAACATCTGCGCCTCTCGGTCTAACACGTATGATTTCAGAACAACATATTTGGGTACATAATTGCCACCAGTCTTCGATCTCTCTGTTTCTGGGACCACCAAATGGAATGGAGAAGGATCTTTATCAGCTTTTGTTCTCTGATCCTGGCTTAAAGCAGTCAGTTATGAGTCGCTGAACCGCTTTCAACCACAATGCTGTTGGACGTTTTGGGCTGGTATCTTCTTCTTTCCTATTTTATTTAACTTTCAGCGTCGAGAGGAGATACAGTTGACGGTCTTTTGCTTTTCTGTTGACTTTTGTTGTTGCTAAGAAATCCTAGTATATCTAATATTTCATCAATGGATCATTTTCGTGGTCGGCATTTGATTCGTGTGCTCTCGTAACGTTTATTAAAAGGCCAATATGTGTTTTTTAAATCTTTCAATCTTATTGTGTGGACAAACACATTATCTGGTATTTGTTTATGTATTCTATGGCGGGAATTATTTCTGGCTTTTTTCTCATTTCTTCATTTTTTTAATCTTATCTTTCAGACTATTTCCTATTATCCGTCTAACACATTACATCTCGGAGGTTTTTTTTTCTTAATGTTCTTGAGTCTAGCGACCAGACCTGGCATTGGCAGCAAAGGTTGAGATGGGAATTGTGTTGTAGAGTGACCGTTTTGCCTCTAGTGTTGTTTTCTTGTTGGATAGCAGTGGTGACAGCTGTATGGTGATATGACAAGTTTTGTTATATTTTGGGCTGGTCATCATTAAATTGCATGTCCTTTGTAGAACGTCGTAATCACCACAACCCGTCTGAAAGAATCTATGTTTCTAGCCAGATCTCCCACTTCTGTTGTCATGTTCAAGGTCTCCTTGATGTCTTGAAACCACCTTTATCTTGGTCTGCCCCAAATGCGTTGCTCAGTTAACATGCCTTCCAACATTGTTCTTTCCAGCTCGTTGTGTCTTTTGACGTGGCCATAGCATTATAATTTCCTCTGTAGAATGGTGTTTATAAACCCGCTGAACAATCAAAGCAAGAGGGAACTGGCGCTCCATGTTAGCCAACCTTCGATACGGAGACGGCACTCGATGATGATGAATTCTAACACCGATGAAAATATCACAACGAAGTTTGAATAGGATTACGTTGATTGTGTGATCAATTAAAAGAAATGTGATTGTAGTGTCTGTGTGTGACGTCTAACTGCTGTGACCCGCCTGCCTCATGCTCTCTAAGTTTACCTACACAATACAGTTACTGTTCGTGCGTGCTAGTGTAGAGTAATTGTGATTTTACTTTAGTTTGGTAGAAAGATTATCTTCATTACACAACGGAAAAGTCCACAGTGGTCATATCTCCTCCTCAGAAAGTACCCCAGAATTAAAAAAGCCGCCACTCACTGGAGAAATCACTGAAGATGGTTTCAGCCCAGATACACGAACAACACGAACTCTGTAGCACTTATGAAGAACTTGTGTGCAATCTCTTTAATGGCCTCTATCGACATGCATGGTAGGCGACAGTAGCTTTCTTCTATTCTCCCCTCACCGTGGTCAGAGCCATGGTATCCACACGCGTGTGACGAAGTTTAAGTGCATATGTGGTTAAGTTCTATTACCTGGCTGGTTGTGTACACATATGGTTAAGATCTATTACCTCGCTGGTTGTGTACACACATGGTTAAGTTCTATTACCTCGCTGGTTGTGTACACACATGGTTAAGTTCTATTACCTGGCTGGTTGTGTACACATATGGTTAAGATCTATTACCTGGCTGGTTGTGTACACATATGGTTAAGATCTATTACCTCGCTGGTTGTTTACACATATTTTTAAGTTCTTTTACCTCGCTTGTTGTGTACACATATGGTCAGGTTCTTTTACCTCGCTGGATGCGCACACACCTAGCCACATTTCCTAAGCTAACACTTCTATATGTTCGACGTGGTATTTTTCAAATCAATTACAACCTGGGTACGGCTAAAGGTCAAATTTTCGAACCAATATCCCAATAAAATCACATAAGTGGTTCTTTCAAATTCTAACTTAAAATTTGCGACCTGGTACAGTATTAAACATCTCACATATTGTTTCTGTTTGTAATTTAGAATATTAAGAATGATGAAGATTATTGAATAAATTAACTATTTCACTAAGGAAAATGCAATTTTCATAATAATTACATAATTAATTTACTTGTTTATTTAATTCACACAATAACTATAAATATAACAAACTTTATTTTTAAACAATGAATTACTTAATTAACCAACTCATTAACAAGCAAACTAACAAGGTAGCTACTAATTAAGTATTGACAAATTTATTATTGGACTATTTAATTTCTTCAATAACTAGGTAATTAATATTATAGTTAATTGATAAATTAATTTGGAATATAACTAAATAAATAATTATACAATTACATAATTAATTAGATAATTAATTAAGTAACGAACTCAACTAGCTACTTAACCAGGTAAAGAAATATTGCTTTACGTTTAGCTCTATTAGGAGACACATTTAACATGCTACAATACATAAACACAGAGTTAGGAAATACTATTTAGCCTTCCTTGCTATCGTTAGAATCACGTTGAAGTCAGGTTTAGGCTATAAAGGAGACAAATAATAATAAATGAATATTATCCTAGAGGGAAACTTCCGAGGTGATAATTCAGCGAATCATAGGAGGAAAAGGTATGCTTTACAGCACTGAGAAAAAAATGACAAATAAACAATAACAGAAAAAACAATATATGGCCCGAAGCAGGATCGAACCCGTACTCTGTTTGTTTATGCTATAAAACAATTACCTTATCTTCGGCAATAATAGAACCTCCACAAATGTGATGATAGTTATTGTTTTTGAACACCTGAAGCGAGGCCTGGTGGGGATGGGAGAAAAGGGAGGCTGGTGTACCATTCACTATGCGTTTCTCTGGTTCATGATCTGCCAAACAAGTGGCTGGGAAGAAGTGCCAAAAAAATTGATTAATCATTGAAAATAATGTAACTTTAAAAGAGTTCTTTCTCTTCATTTACGTTTTAAATGACATTTTGTAGGATTGCCATTTTTTTCCGATATTTGCGCTTCTATGTAAATGTCATATGCACTTTTCGACGAACAATTTCTCTCATGGCTTAATCTGTGAATATTACATTATATACTGTATCAATATCCTCAGTTTTGTCCGCACCAAGAGCATAATTGAGTTGTAGTTTTATATTTATTGTACCGGAATATTTTTCATTTGGTATTTGTCTTCAGAATCTACTATATAAGACGATTCTTCTTATACCTTTCGGCTCCCAGTGGAGCATAGGTCTCCAACAAACACTTTCCAAATCGTTATGTTTCTTGCCATTCTTTTAAGATCATTCCATGTCTTTCCCAACATCTTCATCTCTGCTTCTATCTGTCTTCTCCAAGAATTCCTTGGTCTTTGTCTTTTTCCCTGGGGATTATAAAAAAGGGCATGTTGTGTAATACTGTCAGATTACTTCCGCAGTGTGTGTCCTATCCATCGCCATCGTCTTCACAGTATCTCTTTATCCACTGGTATTTGACTGGCACATTTCCATAATTCTATGTTAGTGATTTTGTCCTGCCATTTCCATCCTTTTATTCTGCGTAAGCATCCATTAATGAAAGTCTGTATCTTCATGATTGTCAATTTTGTTGTTCTCCATGTTTCACAGCCTTATAATAGAACTGACTTAACATTGGAGTTTAAAATTTTTATTTTTGTATTTAACCTAATTTCTTTGGACTTCCATATTTTTCTCTGTGCAACAAATGCTCATCTTGCTTATGATATCCTTATTTTGGTATAATTTTCTGTTCCTCCCTCTTTATCTATATTACTACCCAGATATATGTAAGATTGTACGTCTAGTATCTAGTATTTCTCCTAATTTTATTTGGCTATTGCCAACAGCATTAATTCTCATAATGTTGGTCTCATCTCTATTAATTCTCAGTCCTAGCTATTGTGATCTCTCATCAAGTGTGCTTATTTTATCCTGCATCTGTTGATGGCTGTGTGATAGGAGAGCTATGTCATCAGCAAAGTCTAAATCATCAAGTTAAGAACCTTTCACTGATAAAAAGAAAATCTCATTGATTGTTTACAAACATTTCTCGGTATTAATGTATGGTCTGATCTAAATCTATTTACATCGAAAGGCTATTCAAACAGTAACTGCCTAGGAATGTAATTATTGTCTATCGTTCTAATATGGTCCTGTTCTCTCCTGATCGACGGCCTCTCGGTCCATCAAACCTTAAGTGTGTATATGATATTTTCTGGAAAAGAAAAACAACGGGGACGTAAAAGTGACAACATGACCTAACAAATAACATGCCGATGGTCTATTAAAAAAGATTGGCACCTACACCACAATTCCTATATGCCACGTTGCGTGGCTCTTTTCTTTGACTACCATGACCCGACCACTTTACACTTCTTCTGTGTAGCTTTGTATAGACGTGCGGGTTTGTTTTTCTCTTGAGCCAGTTAATGTTCATTGACAAAGAACAGGAAAACACGACAGTTTCAATCTGCATAGTCTCTTGTTTTTATTTGCATTAGACGACAGCGAATGTTCATTGACAAAGAACAGGAAAACACGACAGTTTCAATCTGCATAGTCTCTTGTTTTTAGTTGCATTAGACGACAGCGAATGTTCATTGACAAAGAACAGGAAAACACGACAGTTTCAATCTGCATAGTCTCTTGTTTTTATTTGCATTAGACGACAGCGAATGTTCATTGACAAAGAACAGGAAAACACGACAGTTTCAATCTGCATAGTCTCTTGTTTTTATTTGCATTAGACGACAGCGAATGTTCATTGACAAAGAACAGGAAAACACGACAGTTTCAATCTGCATAGTCTCTTGTTTTTATTTGCATTAGACGACAGCGAATGTTCATTGACAAAGAACAGGAAAACACGACAGTTTCAATCTGCATAGTCTCTTGTTTTTATTTGCATTAGACGACAGCGAATGTTCATTGACAAAGAACAGGAAAACACGACAGTTTCAATCTGCATAGTCTCTTGTTTTTAGTTGCATTAGACGACAGCGAATGTTCGTTGACAAAGAACAGGAAAACACGACAGTTTCAATCTGCATAGTCTCTTGTTTTTATTTGCATTAGACGACAGCGAATGTTCATTGACAAAGAACAGGAAAACACGACAGTTTCAATCTGCATAGTCTCTTGTTTTTAGTTGCATTAGACGACAGCGAATGTTCATTGACAAAGAACAGGAAAACACGACAGTTTCAATCTGCATAGTCTCTTGTTTTTATTTGCATTAGACGACAGCGAATGTTCATTGCCCCTCATGCCTCGATGTATCATTTTCTATTTGGCTCAGCATGTTAAATACAATTTCATAGATGGTTCTTTTAAATCTCTCACGCTCTCAAGGAGCACATTGTGTTTTTTTTTAAGAAGAAAGAAGAAAGACTGAGCACACGCCACATCTCTAACGTTCACATAATGGTTTCCAATCATCTTAAACCCTTTAGATCCGTTCCATAGAGAATATGTCACCGACAAGGTCTGCCATATTCATGGACATTTTCTCTACAATTGTCTACTATACGCTAATGTTTCCATGATTCCTTTTCTCCACGTATTCTTGGCCTTCTTGGTCAGTTGATGTGTCCAGTCCATTTCCATTTCATATTTATAACTTTGGTTTTAGTGCCAATATTTTGTTGAGATTATCGGAACATTTTTGAATGGTGTAGTGACGTCACTGTCAAAGTTCACCTTCACGAGCAATAGACGAATGATGTAACTCTACCCACAACCACTCCTGCTCGCAAAGCTGAAAACGTCACGTCAGCAGGGTTGTGTTCTGATCTTCTCTGCAGTCGTCTATGGATGAGCACTACGCCAGTGCGACTTTCATTTCGAGATAACAATCTCGAGTACCCATTTAAGCTTGGTGTGAACACAAAAAATTCGATCGCAATCTAACCCGACATCTCGTTTGCACAGACCCCTGTTTACTAACCCCTTCTCCACGAAGACTTCCTGACCTCAAGAATGCGTTTCTCTAGAAAAATAATATAAATATACACCAATCACTTTAGTTTCATCTCAAACTTACCCAAAAGGCAGACAACTACGAGAAGCTTCATATTGGCAATGTATGCCTTCTAGTCTGTGTACCGTTTGACTTCGACCAATGACCAAAAAAACGAGTGAACGGCTGTTCTAGGCAGTCAGAAACATTATATATACTTTTCACAGAGAAACCATAAACCACTTCTTATACTTCGATAATTTCTCAAGAATATAAACAAATTCCTACATATGTTACAATATCCATAAAAGTTATTTAATTTTTGTGCACAATACTATATTTTAGACACAATTTATGTCTGCACTGCGTGAGGTACTTGCATGAGTACATACCAGGTGTAGTATTTATTGGGCTGAAGGTGAACAAGTAATTTACCTTGAACATATATAAGTGTTATTGAGATAAGAGAGAATCACAAGAATAAATTATATCTGAACTAAACTACATAGTGTATGTTATTGACCTGGGGAGTTCTACGTTCTTCATAGTGAAATACCACCTTTTCAACATTAGACTGTATCAACATTACACTGGTTGTATTAGACCATAATTATTACATCATAATTTGTGGTGAAAACTAGTGGTTGATTGGTGTGGAGAATTAGCATGTTTGGACTGGTGGTTTTGTAGTTATATGGGAGAATTAACATGTTTGGACTGGTGGTTTTGTGGTTATGTGGAGAATTAACATGTTTGGACTGGTGGTTTTGTGGTTATGTGGAGAATTAACATGTTTGGACTAGTGGTTTTGTAGTTATATGGAGAATTAACATGTTTGGACTGGTGGTTTTGTAGTTATATGGAGAATTAACATGTTTGGACTGGTGGTTTTGTGGTTATGTGGAGAATTAACATGTATGGCCTCAGTAAATTAAAAAAAAAAACCAAAAACTAAAGAGCTCCGTCACGCCAAGTGGCGTATAGGGAATATGGTGTTAGTGACCATAAATTTTACAGACCTTCAGCACATGATTTTTGGTGTAATGTGGTCGGTATTACGCCGGTGCCGCTTACTTTCCCAGAAAAAAAAATCCGGTACCCATTTAAGGCTGGGTGAACACGGAGCCGTCGTTTGGAATAAAACCCTACCTCGTATCCTTTGTAGTCCAGTTCACTAACCACTGAGCTTTCGTGGCTCACTGTTTGGCCTCAGTGCTTGGGTGCTTATGTGGAGAATTAGTATTTTTGGATTTGTGGTTGGGTGATTATGTTGAGAATTAGCAGGTTTGGACTCGGTGGTATGATGGTTATGTGGAAAATTAGTATGTTTGAATAGGTGATTGGATGGTTATGTGGAGAATTAACATTTTTGTATCGGTGGTTGCGGGTGTGGGGGGGGGGGGTTGTTATTTGGATATAAATAAATAAAAATAATAGAAAAAAATGGTATGATAAAAGCTTTACATGGTTAGTAGACGACACAGATTTACATTCCATCATTACATATTTCGATTATTTTGTTTTGGATGTTTCATTACTAGTTAGCTATGTAGGATTAGTTTTATTTACTTACATATCTGTGTGTGTGTTGTTTGTTTGTTCCTGTTGAAGGCCTATTGAGCCGAAACGTCGTTCTAATCTGTGTCGTCCGTCTACTAACCACGTGAAGCTTTTACCATACCATTTTTTCTATTTTTTTTTTCAATTTTCCCCCAATAAAAATACCACCAGTTCTGAACCCGATTCGACTAAACATCCATCTTGGCCTTCCACACCAACCAAAAGTTCCGTATTTGAAAGTAAATTCTGTGGCATGTCCGAAAACTGCTTGAACTACATGAAGTTCCGGTTATAGCTACCATTGTACAGGGTGTTTCTAAAGTCGCAGTGCAGTGAATTTCTACTCTCGGAAGAAAAACGTCACCAGAAATGCGGTTAACTAATGCGTCACACAAATTGTAAAATAAATGGTATTATTCAAATATACTTGACTGCTATCGGCGAGCTTATAATGGGTAATGTTGGTATTAGCACAATAAAGTTGTGCTTAAACTCAAGACATGTCGTGATTCGTCTTTCCATATTTGCGAAAACCTTCAGAATAATGTCTGGTGATATTTGTTTAATCTTGTCTACTATTTCAGTCTTTAGGTCATTAATTGTCTGCGGATTATTTTCATAAACTTTCCCCTTCAATGCCCCCCACAGATAATAATCTGGGGGTGTTAGATCTGGTGAACGAGCAGGCCAGTTTCCGCGTGAAATAATGCGATTTGCAAATATGCTTTCTAAATAATTGAGTGTTGTTGTGGCTGTGTGTGCTGTTGCCCCATCCTGC
Source organism: Megaustenia siamemsis (assembly GCA_032433765.1). NCBI lineage: Eukaryota > Metazoa > Mollusca > Gastropoda > Stylommatophora > Ariophantidae > Megaustenia > Megaustenia siamemsis. The sequence continues at coordinate 41,148,444 of JAVIAB010000139.1, forward strand.
TGAAACCAGGATTCCATAATTTCCCGTTCTGTAAGGTGTGCTATGAACGGTTCCAGAATTAAAGTACGGTAACGTTCTGCATTTATTGTTTCATTAAAAAATATAGGTCCTATTATCCGCATACGACTTATAACGCACCACACTCCGACTTTTTGAACGTAAAGCGGCACTTGATGAAATTCATGGGGGTTTTCACTGCTCCACAGCCGATTGTTCTGGCTGTTCACATAACCGGATAAATGAAACCAGGCCTCATCAGTGAAAAAAGTGACGTCAAGGATGGCAGCGCCATGTTCATAAATAAAATTCTGAAACCACATGCAATAGTTTAAACGGGATTCATAGTCTCTTTCTTGGAGTTGAGACACTTCAGTTAATTTGTATGGACGATAGTGTAGTTCACTTCTTAAAACCTTGTGAACAGAACTCTTAGATATTTGCACCTGTTGAGACAAGTGGTTTAAAGATGCATTTGGACTCATTGTAATTCTGTCTTGGAGTTCCATAATTTGGTCTTGTGAAATTGGAGGTCTTCCAGATCGGTATGCATCTACCACACTACCGGTTTCACGAAACTTTTTGATCAATTTTGTAACAGAATTTCGGTGAGGGACTTGTGAGTCTGGAAATTTCCTCACGAATTGTCTAATGACCTCATCCGTTTATTTACCGCCATTACGAAAGACATGCTCAACCAGAAATACCCTGTTTTCAATCGTCAACACCATTGTAAGCCAGACCTATCATGTAGCAGTGATGTTTAAATGAACACGTAAATGGTGCTTGAACTATTACGTCATACATAGATACAATTTTGGTGCGTAATTATTTCAACAACAAAAAATGCACAGTCATTAAAGAGACACCCTATATCTTCTTCATCATAGCCGCATAAAAGTATATTGCTTGTATGGCTTATCAGGGCAAAAGTTCTGTATTTGAAAGGAAATTCTGTGTCATGTCCGAAAACTGCTTGAACTACATGAAGTTCCGGTTATAGCTACCATTGTATCTTCTTCATCATAGCCGCATAAAAGTATATTGCTGGTATGGCTTATCAGGGCAAAAGTTCTGAATTTGAAAAACAGCTTCTTCAGATTTCCTTTCTTTGTAATGGTTATGTACACTCACATTTCCCTGGCTTTTGATCAGTCTGCATTATTACAGATATTCACACACAGTACATTGTAAATACGAACACTGGCCTCCCCTCCAGCTTGGATGAATTCAGTTCGGAATATCGTCACTTCCTGGTGACTTTCATCTTTTCAGATTTTTTTTTATAGCAAAACAACTTCATGTAGTATAGATTCTTGTTTTTTTTCTTAACTTACTACTAATATATCTGAGTTGTTGGAAGTATCTTCATACCTCGTTGTGTATTTGCTTTCAATTCGAAAAAAAAAAAACACTGGTTGTGAAAGTTGTAGTAGCAGATTAATGAATATTGTTTTTAATGTTCTTATCTAAGAATATATGGCGTGGGTTTACCTCTCTACCATTTCTCTCTCTCTCTCTCTCTCTCTCTCTCTCTCTCTTTCTCTCTCTCTCTCTCTCTCTCGATATATATATATATCTTATCGTAGTTTCGAGATGTTGGTTTATTTTATTTCTTCTGTCGTTCGATTGCGCAAAAGACACATACACTGACATGTTGTCTATGGCATGTAAACTGTGGACTGTAGTCTGTAGCATATAGACTGTGGTATGCAGTCTGCGATATGTAGACTGTTGCGTGTAGTCTATGGTATGTAGACTGAGGCATGTAGTCTGTGACCTGTAAACTTAACCATGTAGTATGTGACCTGTAGTCTGTTGCATGTATTCTATGACATGTATTCTGTTGCATGTAGACTGTGACCTGTAGTCGGTGGCATTTAGACTGTGAATTGTAGCCTGTGGGCTGTAGCCTGTAGTATGTAGACTGTATTTATGTAGACTGTGGCATGTAGACTATGGTCTGTAGTATGTGGCCTTTCGTCTGTGGGAAGTGGTCTGTGGCATGTAAACTTTGACACGTAGTCTGTGACATGTAGATTGTGGCCTGCAGAGTGTGGCATATAGTCTGTGGTCTGTACACTGTCTGATGAAGTCTGTGGAATGTAGTCTGTGGTTTGTAGTCTGTGGTTTGTAGTCTGTGGCATATAGTCTGTGGTCTGTACACTGTCTGATGAAGTCTGTGCAATGTAGTCTGTGGTTTGTAGTCTGTGGTTTGTAGTCTGTGGCATATAGTCTGTGGTCTGTACACTGTCTGATGAAGTCTGTGCAATGTAGTCTGTGGTTTGTAGTCTGTGATTTGTAGTATGTGGCATATAGTATGTGGTCTGTACACTGTCTGATGAAGTATGTGGAATCTAGTACGTGGTATGTAGAATTTGGCCTGTAGTCTGTTGAAATAGTCTGTGGCCTGCATACTGTCCCATGTAGTCTGTGGCATGTAGGCTGTGGTATGTAGACTTTGGCCTGTAGTCTGTTGTATATAGTCTGTGGCCTGCATACTGTCCCATGTATATTGTGGCATGTAGGCTGTGGTATGTAGACTTTGGCCTGTAGTCTGTGGTATATAGTTTGTGCCTGTAGACTGTAGCATGTAGTCTGTGGCCTGAAATGCGTGACATGTAGAGTTTGGCATGTAGTATGTGAGCTTTAATCTGTTGCCTGCAGTCTGTGGCATGTAGCCTGTGGCATGTAGTCTGTGGCATGTAGTCTGTGGCATGTAGTCTGTGGCATGTAGTCTGTGGCATGTAGTCTGTTGCCTGTAGTCTGTTGCATGTAGTCTGTGGCATGCAGTCTGTGGCATGTAGTCTGTGGCATGTAGTCTGTGGCATGTATACTAATCATGTAATCTTTGACTTGTAGTTATTTTCACGTAGATTGTGGCATGCGAGCTGTTGATTGCAAACTGTGGTATGCAGCCTGTAGTATGTAGTCTGTTGCATGTAGATTGCAGCTTGTAGTCTGTAACATGTACACAGTGGCGTGTAGTGTGTGGCCTGTTGACTGTGATCTATAGTTTGTGGCATGTAGTATGTAACATGTAGCCTGTATCATGTAGACTGTATGATGCAGTCTGTAACATGTACACAGTGACCTGTAAAGTGTGGCCTGTTGACTGTGATCTATAGTTTGTGGCATGTAGTCTGTAACATGTAGCCTGTATCATGTAGACTGTATGATGTAGTCTGTAACATGTAGCCTGTATCATGTAGCCTGTATGATGTAGTCTGTTGCATGTAGTCTGTAACATGTAGCCTGTATCATGTAGACTTATGATGTAGTCTGTTGCATGTAGTCTGTAACATGTAGCCTGTATCATGTAGCCTGTATGATGTAGTCTGTTGCATGTAGTCTGTAACATGTAGCCTGTATCATGTAGACTGTATGATGTAGTCTGTAACATGTACACAGTGACCTGTAGTGTGTGGCCTGTTGACTGTGATCTATAGTTTGTGGCATGTAGTCTGTAACATGTAGCCTGTATCATGTAGACTGTATGATGTAGTCTGTAACATGTAGCCTGTATGATGTAGCCTGTATGATGTAGTCTGTTGCATGTAGTCTTTGACCTGTCTTCAGTGGGAAGTTGGCTGTGGCATGTAAACATTGACATGTAGTCTGTAAAAGTAAAGTAAAGAGCACCGTCACGCCAAGTGGCGTATAGGGAATATGGTTTTAGTGACCTTAACTATTACAGACCTTCGCATGTAGTCTGTAGTCTGTATGTACTCTGTGGTCTGCAGACTGTTGCATATAGTAAGTGGCCTATATCTGCGCTGCTCTGGCCTGTAGACTGTGGCCTGTAGAGTGCGACATGTAGTCTGTGGCCTATAGACAGCCTTATGTAGTTTGTGGTATGTAGTCTGTGGTTAGTAGTCTGAGGTATGTAGTCTGTTGCGTGTAGCATATGGTATATTATCTGTGGTATGTAGTCTGTTGCGTGTAACTTAGGGTATATTTTCTGTGGTATGTAGTCTGTTGCGTGTAGCTTAGGGTATTATATTATTTGTGGTATGTAGTCTGTTGCGTGTAGCTTAGGGTATATTATCTGTGGTATGTAGTCTGTTGCGTGTAGCTTAGGGTATCTTATCTGTCGTATGTAGTCTGTGGCATGTAGCTTAGGTTATATTATCTGTGGTATGTAGTCTGTGGCATGTAGACTTTGGCCTGTAGTCTGTGGTATGTAGACTTTGGCCTGTAGTCTGTGGTATGTAGACTTTGGCCTGTAGTCTGTGGCATGTAGACTTTGGCCTATAGTCTGTGGTATGTAGTCTTTGGTCTGCAGTTTGTGGCATGTCGTCTATGACATGTAGTCTGTGGCCTTTTGTCCGTGGTATGTAGTCTATTACGTGTAGTGTGAGGTATGCAGTCTATGGCCTGTAGACTGTGACCTGCAGTCTGTGGCATGTCCTCTGTGGCCTGAGATCTATTGCATTTAGTCTTTTAGCTGTAGTCTGTGGCATATTGGTTGAGTGGACTTCACTCAGTCTAAACATTTTTAAGGTAAAAGAGGCAGAGGCAGACCAAGACTAATGTGGACGAGTAACATCAAAAGATGGACAAGGCAGCCTATGACAACCTGCCCAATAAAAGAATTAAACAGAGCGGAATGGCGCTCTTTGGTAGCCAACCTTCGATGCGGAGACGGCAATCAATGGTGATAAATCTTTGTTTCGCATTATCAGACATTCTCACATATAACCAGTCTTTCTGATGACATTACTGATGATGTGGACAGAATGCGTCCGACGTTAGAATCACCCCGCTGATTGGAAGTCGTTGTTTTTGTTTTAATGATACTTCATTATCCCTCCAATTACAATCGCGTCTTCTTCTTTCCTTCCTCATCTGCCTTTCAGCGTTGAGGGGAGATATAATTTACGGGTTTTTTACACTTCTGTTCGCCTCTGCTGCTGTTATGTTTCCTAGTGCTTCTAATATTCAATCGAACCATCTTTTTCGTGGTCGACCCTTGGGTCTGGTGTTTTCACAACGTTTGCTGAAGACTCGTTATGTTGTGTTTTGATCTTTCTGCCTTTTCACGTGGTCAAACCATTTTATCTGTTGTTTCCTTATATATATATATATATATATATATATATATATATATATATATATATTCTATGGGGGGGGGGGGGCGCTATCCCTAGCGCTTTTCTGAGTTCTTCATTTCTGATATTATCTCTCAGACTGTTTCCTGGCATTCGTCTAACACATTAGCTGTGGAGTAGAATGTGAAGTAAATAAACTAACAACAATACATAGCTTTCTGACTGATGAAAACACCAGCAAACATAATCTTGACATTTTGAAACAATCTCATCCTAACTACGCTATCGAAGGATCGCCCTATACTTTGGAGCAACTTTTACACTAATAAATCTTATTCTACGCTAGCGAAGGATCGCCCTATACTTTGGAGCAACTTTTACACTAATAAATCTTAATCTACGCCATCGAAGGATCGCCCTATACTTTGGAGAAACTTTTACACTAATAAATCTTATTCTACGCTATCGAAGGATCGCCCTATACTTTGGAGCAACTTTTACACTAATAAATCTTAATCTACGCTATCGAAGGATCGCCATATACTTTGGAGAAACTTTTACACTAATAAATCTTATTCTACGCTAGCGAAGGATCGCCCTATACTTTGGAGCAACTTTTACACTAATAAATCTTATTCTACGCTAGCGAAGGATCGCCCTATACTTTGGAGCAACTTTTACACTAATAAATCTTAATCTACGCCATCGAAGGATCGCCCTATACTTTGGAGAAACTTTTACACTAATAAATCTTATTCTACGCTATCGAAGGATCGCCCTATACTTTGGAGCAACTTTTACACTAATAAATCTTAATCTACGCTATCGAAGGATCGCCATATACTTTGGAGAAACTTTTACACTAATAAATCTTATTCTACGCTAGCGAAGGATCGCCCTATACTTTGGAGCAACTTTTACACTAATAAATCTTATTCTACGCTAGCGAAGGATCGCCCTATACTTTGGAGCAACTTTTACACTAATAAATCTTAATCTACGCTATCGAAGGATCGCCCTATACTTTGGAGAAACTTTTACACTAATAAATCTTATTCTCCACCAAAATCTTTCGTGTGAATCTCCACACATAGACTTATTCTGACCTAAAACTATCACACAGTTATTCTAACAATAGCAAACTCGTGAGGATCAATCCTCCTAGACTTCTGTTTTGGATAGTCCAAGCTGATTCTGACTCACCAAATTTATCACAAGCTCTATTCGTAGTTGGGAGCCGCGATAGCTCAGTGTTTAGTGAACTGGACTACAAAGGACAAGGGGTAGGGTTCGATCCCTACCGACGGCTTCCGGGTTCACCCAGCCTTAAATGGGTACCGGATTTTTTTCTGGGAAAGTAAAGCAGCACGGGCGTAATACCGACCACATTACCCCAAAAATCATGTGCTGAAGGTCTGTAAAATATAGGGTCACTAACACCATATTTCCCTATACGCCACTTGGCGTGATGGGGGTACTTTACTTTACTCTATTCGTAGTTCCTGTACATGAAAACATACGCGGAGAGTTTACACAAGTTGTTTGAAACAACAGTTGGAACGGGCTATAAATCCCAACTGAAGACATAGAAATAAATGAGATGGGTGTCAACAACACATATACCCGTCTGAGCTGACAAAAACTATCGCTTGTCACTTTTAGATGAACTTTGTGAACTAGCCCAAATAGAATAACCTTCTTCTCCTCGATAATCATCAATGGATGAAAGCTAGGTACATGGATATGACCTGGAAACATAGCAACAACCCTCCAAAAGACATATTCTTTTCCACCAAAGAAGGGATAAATGGTAATGCTCAATGTCAAGAATATGCAGATAGTGTTGTTCAACATTGATAGGCTGGTCCATCGTGAGCAATGTCCGTGAGGACAGAATATGGGCGATGAAGTCTAAAAATAACAGTCCTCCTGGACTTTCACGTCATCGTGCATAGACATCACCCTAAGACGTGTCACAATAACAAATGGATTTTGTCACGTGGTAATGGTGACATTTTCTTTGCTTATTTTGTTTTGATTCACTGATTTGGAGGAAAGTAATAGCAGCGAGGATATGCAATGCACCTGAAAATGACGTAACTCTAGTTGGGTGAGATATTTCACTAATATAACACGTGATTGTTATGGTACATAGCTTTATTAGAATTAAGATATCCACCGTTGGCTTGCTGGGTTAGTATATTGCCCTCTATAGAAGTAAGCCTGAAGCTTGAAAGGGAAATCCTGGAAACTTTCCTTCCAACTTTAAAAGGCACTGCTGATTTGGTTTAAATTTGGAAATAACGAAAGAATAATAAAGATCATAAGACCTAAAAAAGAGCTGATGGTCAAAATATTTATGATCACTAACCATCATTTCCATAATGAATCTGTCAGTCTTTGTTGTGCTAAATGGGAAAATAAAACTATCACTGATGGTCATTATAAAGTAGGCTCAAAATGTTCCGCTCCACCCAAAATGAACAGACACTTAAGACAGACTTAACAAACATCTTCTTCTTAACAAACACCTTCTTCTTAACAAACACCTTCTTCTTAACAAACACCTTCTTCTTCACAAACACCTTCTTCTTAACAAACTCCTTTCTCTTAACATACATCTTCTACAAGCGACTAGATTTATGGAGACAACACATCCCTTTCTCTAATCTTCCCAACTTTGAAAACTTTGCTAAAGAAAAAAAAAACATGTACAAAAGGGGAAAAACAGAAACAAACAGTGACAAAACACTTGCAGCCTCTGAATCATTTTAACATATTCAACAATAACAAAGAGTTTTATCAACTTTTGAGTTCCATCTTTATTGTTTGTAAAAAAATATTGTAACTTAAAGATGGAAATGGTATTAACGATGCCGTAACTCGTAATTGATTTACTGGCGATCCAGTCCAGATATTCAGATATTCTGGTGTAGACACTTGGCTAGTTAGTTACCTGTAGAGTTTACTATCATCATGTGCCATACCGGTTGGCGTAGGTGATCATGTCCCTCCACAATCTTCTATCTACAGTGCATCGTATCAGTTCTGTTGTTGACTGTTTTCCATGCTATGACACCAAGACATCCAGTATTTTCTCTCTTTGTCGTCCGCGATCTCTTTTTCCTTTCATTTTTCCAGAGTTTACTATAATGTTAATATTTTGTCACAGAAAATATGAAGAAAAAAAAACTAATTAATGTTATCAAAAATGTTAGTTTTATAAAAGAAAAGTAATTTAGAAAAATGCTAACAATTATGATTTTAAAAACTTTCTAATCATATTTGCTTTTTCGTACTCCAGTTGGAGGTCTATTTGGTTAAAGTAAATATGTAACATGCAATAAAAGTGTATGTTTCGAATTAAATTTACTAGCAACAACGACATATTTATAATTCAAAAAGATCTCTCCCTCTCTCTCTCTCTCTCTCTCTCTCTCTCTTTCTCTCTCTGCGAGCAAGACTCAATCAGAGTAGGATTCCAGACTCTCTCATGAAGTCAGCTGTCTGTTAAAGCGAATCGATTGCCCCATATAGTTTTTCTTCCAGGGAGGTGGGCGTGGACCACATTGCTCTTCTCAGGTCTGTGTACTGGGGGCAATCCTGTAGAACATGTTTTGTAGTCATATTGTCCAGTGTACAGTGGCATAGGCTGGTTATACCTATTTTGAATTTGGTGAACATGTGATTTCTCATTCTATTGTGGCCAGTGCGTAGACGAAGTATGATGACATGATCGCTCCTTGATAGTTGATGGTATCCGCCACTCTCGTTATGCTTTGTGTGTTCTCGTTTCCATTTTTCATGGAACTGACCCTTGAGGATGGATTTGGCTTCATCATAACTGAGCGGATGGTTCTCTTGTGGTAATCTCCCTCCCTCTTTAGCTAATTTGTCTGCGCGTTCGTTCCCTTGTATATTACAGTGTGACGATATCCACTGAATGACTACTCTCTGGAAGTTGTTGCATAGTTGGTCCAGGGTTGTTCTCAAGTCATCTAGTTCATTGTTCTTAGGGCTTTTTAGAGCTGATAATACTGACAGTGCATCAGTCAGAATCACCAATTTATTGTGCATGTTATTTTTGTGTTGAGTAACCAGTGTTGCAGCATCTCTGATGGCCTCAGTTTCTACTTTAAAAAAAGATCTAAGATTGCGTTTGTAGAAAGTAACAGTCGCGATAATTACCACTGCAGTTGGAGACTCCCCAAGAGGTGATACCAGCCAAGAGCTCTTTGTTTTGTCCGCACATCATGGGGCCGCCACTGTCACCCATGCAGGCACTTGGGCGGTTGCCTGAGGAAGCTGTTAACACAAATCATGTTTTATTTTGTCAAAAAGGATGCAAAATGAAGAAAATCAACATCTACACGCACAAATGGCACATCTATTCAAGAATGCAACTTATGAGATAATTTTTAAATAGACTTTGAAAATGACAACAATTTTCTCAATGCAACTGTGAAAAGAGTAAAATATTATTAGCTTTTAATTGAAGATTAAGCCTGTTTTTACAATGAATCTTGCATTCACAATTATTACTTATTCTTAAGCTAAGTATATTTTGCATAATAATGCATAAATATATGTTTCATAATGTATTTACTCATTGTTAGTATACGTTGTCATAGTTTCACCTGTTCATCTTTTGATGCCATCAAGCCACTTTAGCCTAAGGCTGCCTCTGTCTCTCAACTATCTTGTACCTTCCCTTCCAAAACGACTTTTATTAGGGCATTGTGTCTATTCACATGTCCCAACAATTTCAGTTGTCTTGCTCGAATGTGTTTAGTTCTTTCAAAATTTAGGAGGATAATAATGCGTTTCTACAACTAATAATAAATGGATCTCTCATTCAGTTAATTTGTCTATTACATGTCATAAGTAGATATTAAACTATGTATTATTTTATTTCGCTGTCGCTCTCAATCTATTTTCCAATAATATTATCATGTTTTTATTGCGTGGCCTGTCACTCTCCTATCTTATAGCAGCATGATCTGTAATACTGTTTTCATTTTCCGGAGAATAAGGTACATTTAATAGCATAGGTATTATTGTGTGCACACTCGGGAGTAAATCTGATACACTTTTCATTTGGAATTAAGGTTTCTATGTACTGAACCACCATGTAATTAATGAGCAATGGGAGAAATATAACTTTAACTAATCCTACATCAGAGAAAAGGTCACTATAATGATTAACTCTAAGGTAAATGAAAGGTTACTATCATAATTAAACCCACAACAGTTGAAAGATCACTACAATGATTACTTCTACATCAAATAAAAGGTCACTGTAATAATTAACCCTACATCAGAAAAAATACCAAGACTTACATTTGAAATACACTCTGGAAATAAACTAAAATTATTGTAATTGCAATCGCTATTTTCAGCCAGGAATTAAACATTTCAGTCAGTTTTGTATTCTCTCAATTTGCTCATTAATCTCGCCTTTGGGCCATTTTTGTAATTCTGACATCCCCCTTGAATGTATCGATTAAAAAAAAATAATAATAAAAAGCATAAAATAATAACAACAGAATTGGGTGACTAGTTTAGAATGATAATTTCATTGCAGGTACTTAATTTTGAGCTGAATTTTGAATTTTGTATATATATATATATATATATATATATATATATATATATATATATATATATATATATATATATGTATAAAAGGTTCCCTTTATAGGGTTCCTTATATACATATAAGGTTCCCTCCACGCCTTACTAGGCTTATGGGGATTGTGATGATAGCGACCACATTTTCCTATAAATTCGTCATATTTTTGGGTGATGTGGTCAGTATCACACCAGGCCGCCATTACTTCCCAGAAAAATATCTGATACCCATTTTTAGAGACTGACTGAATATCTGAGCATTGCCGATCCGAAAAAAAATCCTCTACTTCTCGCCTATAAGCGAACACAATAAGCACTCAGCCAGAGATGCTCCGTATATATATATATATATATATATATATATATATATATATATATATATATATATATATATATATTGAAAGCAGACAGGCCTGACTGATGATAAGTAAAAATCGATCTATGAGAATAACTCAAAACAACAGAAATGGAATCCAGTGGTCACAGACCAAGTAACTTAATGATTTAGACTTTGCTGATGGCATAGCTCTCCTATCACACAGCCATCAACAGAGGCAGGATTAAATAAGAATACTTGATGAGAGATCACAACAGCTAGGACTGAAAAATTAATAGAGATGAGACCAAAATTATGAGAATTAATGCTGTTGGCAAGAGCCAAATAAAATTAGGAGAAATACTAGATACCAGACGTACAATCTTACATATATCTGGGTAGTAATATAGATAAAGAGGGAGGAACATAAAATTATACAAAATAAGAATATTAAAAGCAAGATTAGCATTTGTTGCACTGGGAAACATATGGAAGTCCAAAGAAATTATGTTAAATACAAAAATAAAAATTTTCAACTCCAATGTTAAGACAGTAATATTATAAGGCCTGTGAAACATGGAGAACAACAAAATTGACAATCATGAAGATACAGACTTTCATTAATGGATGCTTACGCAGAATAAAAGGATGAAAATGGCAGGATCACTAGCATAGAAATATGGAACTGTACCAGTCAAATACCAATGGATAAAGAGATACAGCGAAGACGCTGGATAGGAAACACTACGGAAGCCAACTGAGAGTATTATACATCATCATCATCAAGTACAGGGCCTAATGGCGTAGGTGATCATGTCTCTTCACAATTTTAGATCTCGACAGTTCTTTATCATTTCTGTTGTTGACCTTCTGCCAAGACATTCTTTTAAGCTGTCTGGTATTTTTTCTCTTTGCTTCCCTCTATCTCTTCATCCCTCAATTTTCCCAGTTGTTACAATATATTCCAGTTGTTCTCTTCTCATTACATGGCCAAAAAATAATGATTGTTTCTTCCTAATATTGTAAATTTGCTCTCTTTTTGCTTTGACCTCTTTCAGAATATTTTCATTACTCTTCTAAGCTGTCCATGGTATTCTCAATATTCTTCTGTAAAACCACATTTCTACAGACTCCAGTGATTTTCATGTCTGTTGTCCTAATGTCCATGATTCACATCCATATGTTAAGACTGGCTCTACATAACATTTAAGAGCTCTTTTTCTTGTTTCTATTGTCAAAAATGGATTGCATAATATCTTCCTCATTTTTTGAAAAGCTGCTTTTGCCGGAGCCATTCTGCATCTCATCTCTGTTGTTTATCTTCCGTCTGAGGTTAACAAAGTTCCCAAATATTTAAATTCATTTACCTGTTTTAATATTATTCCACCTGTCTTTATTCTGCACTGAGGTGATGTCTTCTTCTTTGTTGTTACCATTACTTCTGTCTTTTAGCTATTAAGGCTGAGTCCTTTATTTTTGCTTTCTTTCACTATAATGTCCAACATTTATTGTAACTCATTTTTACTCTTAGCGATTAATACTGTATCAGCAGCATACCTTAGATTATTTATATTATGACCTCCAATTGTTATTCCAGGCATGCCCCTTATGGATCTTAAAATAATCTCACTATAAATATTAAACAAATCTGGTGACAGCACACAACCTTGTCTAACACCCTGTTTTATTTGTTGAAACATTCCCAAGTGGTTTCCAGTTCTTATGGCCGCTGTTTGTTGCCAGTACATTTTCTTTATTATTCTTAGATCTTTGCTGTGTACGTTTATGCTTTCTAAATTTTGATTATTTCTTGGTGCTTTACTTTGTCAAATGCTTTTGTATAATCTATGAAACATAGGTATAAATCTGTTTTCACCTCTATGGCTCTTTCTACTAAAAATCTTATGATATATAACATTTATTACATATATAGTATTACACAACAGGCCCTTTTTTGGAATTCCCATGAGAAAAGACAAAGAGGAAGACCAAGAAATTCTTGGAGAAGACAGACAGAAGCAGAGATGAAGATGATGGCATCATCATCTTTAATGTGTACCGGATTTTTACTGGTAAAGTAAAGTGGCACGGGCGTAATACTGACCATATTACCCCAAACAATCATGTGCCGGAGGTCTGTAACATTTATGGTCATTAACACAATATTCCCTGTACGCCACTTGGCATGACGGGGTACTTTACTTTTTTTTTTTTATTACTAAAATGTTTATCTCCTTCTTCCTTTTATCTTCTCTTTTTGTCGTTCGCGATATATCGTTCCCTTAATTTTGAAAGTTGCAACCAGTTACTCTGCTCATGATGTGTCACAAAACGTGGTTTATTTGATTCGGTTTTTTATGAGCTCCCTTTTTTTGTTGGCCTCGTTTAAAATGTAATTGTTGGTCCCTTCAGCTGTCCAGGAAACTCTCAACATTATTCTGAGAAATGTCATCTCTGTGGCCTTTAATCGTCTTTTCATTTGTTTGTCTACTATCCATGGTTCGCTTCCATAGGCCAGAATTGTCTCCATATAAGACAGATGGACTCTCTTTCTCACTTCTGTTTTCATAGACTTGTTGCAAAAGATGTTTTTCATTTACTGAAGTGGAACTTTGGCTTTTGCTATTCTGCTTTTTATTTCTGTGGTGCATTGTACTAAAATGTAAGTTCAAATTGGGATGACTTTGACATGAGTAACAGAATGTAAAGCTCTCAAATCTTAAAGGATCGTGATGACTGTGACATAAGTAACAGAATGTAAAGCTCTCAAATCTTAAAGGATCGTGATGACTGTGACATGAGTAACAAAATGTAAAGCTCTCAAATCTTAAAGGATCGTGATGACTGTGACATGAGTAACAAAATGTAAAGCTCTCAAATCTTAAAGGATCGTGATGACTGTGACATGAGTAACAAATGTAAAGCTCTCAAATCTTAAAGGATCGTGATGACTGTGACATAAGTAACAGAATGTAAAGTTCTCAAATCTTAAAGGATCGTGATGACTGTGACATGAGTAACAGAATGTAAAGCTCTCAAATCTTAAAGGATCGTGATGACTGTGACATAAGTAACAAAATGTAAAGCTCTCAAATCTTAAAGGATCGTGAGGACTGTGACATGAGTAACAAAATGTAAAGCTCTCAAAACTTAAAGGATCGTGTAAAAAACTGCTGACGTGTAAATAGAATTAGAGGGTTTGCTGGTTACTTTCGTGGTTTGTTATAATAAAAGCATTCATTGTGAGCAAAGGAAATATACGAAAGTTATACCGAGACAGATAACTGGATAAAAATACGTCATTTTCAACATCTTGACATTGCTAGGATTTGGAATGTAGTTTGGTAAAATTTGGGATTAAATGTTAAAGCGATAAATGAAAGACATGTTTATAAAATGAAGTAAGAAATGATAAATTTGTGAATAAAAATTAGCTACTCTAGTAATGCAACAGAGCCAAAGAAAACGGCGTAGATATATTTCTTAGAGCATCTATTTAATGGTTACATAATTACCTAATTATAATTGGAGTCTACGGTCAGAACATAAACAATTTGCGACATGCAGATGACACAGTCTTAATAGCAGAGACAGGGAATGAACTACAAGAAAAGATAGACATAATAGTAAAAGAAAGCAACAAGAACGGCCTTAGTCGGAATAGTAAGAAAGCAAAAATAATGGTCATATCGAAGAAACAAGTATCACCATCATGCAGCTTAAAAATAAACAGGACAAGTCTGAAACAAGTGCAAAGCGTCAAATACTAGGGCACAATAATAACATCAGATGAAAGATGCACCAAAGAAATAAAAATCAGAATAGCTCAGGCCAAAATAGCGTTTCAGAAAATGGAAAACGTCTTATGCAACAAGTCCATGTCAATAGAAGTGAAAAAGAAAGTTCATCGGTGCCATATAGAGTCAATTCTGACCTATGGAAGCGAATCGTGGACAGTAGACAAACACATGAGAAGACAATTCGAGGCCACAAAAGATAGGATTTCTCAAAAGAATGTTGAAAGTTTCCTGGACATATAAAAAGACCAATGAGGAAATTCGCAAAGAGGCCAACACAAAAAGGGAGCTCCTGAAAACATCAGAAAGAAACAATCAACATTTTTAACGCACATCATGAGAAGAGGAAAGTTGGAATACTTGGTAACAACTGGCAAAATATAGGGAAAGAGATGTCGCGGACGACATAATTATCATGTCAATAAGAGAAGGTAGAGGATAGCTTGGTGTCATGGCATGGAAAGCAGTCAACAACGGAACTGATGCAATGCACTGTGGATGAAGATTGTGGAAGGACATGATCGACTATGCCAAACGGTATGGCACTTGATGATAAATTACCAATGTTGCGACAATTGATGCCTTACACGGAATCTCAGGACGTCTAAATATCAAAGAAAATGCGGTGGATGATCTATTTCTATCGTGATCTGTTTAAAGAAAATCATCAACACAAGGTTGCGTGCCCTTTTCAGAACGTTACATTCACTACAGCCAGTCTGAAAGAATTTCTGTTTCTAGGCAGATCTCCCACTACCTTTCGAATGAACGAGATTGTCTATGATTCACAACTATATGTTTTGCTATGGGGAAGATATATGCTATCGGCAATTTTAATTTTACTGCCTTGCTGGTAGACTCCAACATGTTCTTAATGACGTTGTTTTGTGTTCCTATTGTTAATGTTCCTTTTATTGTTTTGTGGCAGACTCATCTGCTAGTTATTACAGATCTTCAATATTCATAGTTTGTTACAGTTTCAAGCTCTTCACGTTATTTTGGATGGCTTTTTGTTTTGTTAATGGACATTATCTTATTTTTCCTAAATGTTTTTTCTCAATTTTTCTAAATGGATAGAGATTTTGCTCTTCAATGTATTTTTTAACACATTCAATTGTCTCTAATACTTTTTGCACTATTTTAGAGCAGAACTGAAAAAAGTATAACATCGATACAGATAATGTGAATTCTCTATAAACCTCCATTTTTCTTTCCTGCTTCTTCGTCTTTAGTCCTACTAGGGGTGTTGGAAGGAAGTGAATAGTGCGGCTTCTTGGACTTCTCTAGTTGTATAGCCTGAGTTGTCATCTTCAATTTATTTAGTGACTTTGACTCCTTCTATTCAACTTTTTCCTGGATGTTTTAATAAGACGACAAATCCTGTAGCATATCTGTACCACATTATTAAAATATTCAAATGTACATTTCTTTAGAATGTCTTTTAGTGATCGTTGGATTCTGTTGGACACTTACACATTGCTGATTTGATCTCTATAGAACATGTAAACTTTCTGTCTATATTATCTCAGTCTCAGCACCTATATTCGTCTATGAAGATCAACGGCATTTGTTTACTATTTAATAATACTATATATTAGAGAACCACTAATAAATATGTGGAAGACAGTTCAAAGTAAAATTATTTAACAAAGACAAAACAAAGTTTGGATAATTTGTATTTTATTTCGAATGTCTCTTTCAACAATACCAGATTACATTTGTAGATTAATTGCACTTTACTCTATGCAAGTAAATTAGTTAGTAATCTGTACAGAATGTAATAGTTTATTTGCTTGCAATCCAGTCCACATACTCAGATACACGGGTGTAGACACTTGGATAGTTTCCTGTAATGTAATGATGTGAATATTATTGCAGAAATAATTTGTATTGCAGAGATAACATGGACAAGAACAAGTTAGTTTTAATTGTCTTTTTTGTTATATTAATACCACAGCACGCCAATGTTACTCAGTAGCTGTTGTATGTAACGAAATATGTGCATGTCTGGGGCTCGTTCCAGTAGCTCGTGGTATACACACCTAGCACGTCTATGTAAGTTACAAGACTTATAATTTCTTAATTGAGTTCCATATTGATGTAGATTCATTACTGCTTTCTTATAAGTCAATCACATTACGATGAGTATATCAATGAATGAGTGTAAGGAAGAAAGTAAGAAAGAGTGAGAGAGTGATAGTAAGAGAGAGAGAGAGAGAGAGTCAAAGCGATTATATTAAATATTTTGTGATATTTACTGTTTATTGATGTGTGTTGTCGAATAGGTTGAAGATAGACCTGCAACTATTTCATAATAGCCCACACGAAACTACGAACGTCCATTTATTTTTGGATGTACGATCACAAAGATAAAAAGAGAAGTTGCTACCAACTGTCTAACAAGCCACCTAAAAGCATGTCTATATTCTTCAACATCATCATCTAACAGTAAACTGATTTCTGCTGCTGTTTACAAATTGTTTCTCATTCTTTAACAAATAGAGCTGCTAGCATGCAACCCCTAACATTGGGGACAATGGTACATATTTCTGTCTGATCTACAGCTTCGTAAATATGTTCGGATTGGTAGGCATAAAGGTAGTCCTATAGAAATTGTGTTTACATAGTGAAGTATTCGTGAGTTCGTTGTAATAAGCCTAAACTTCATGAGGTGGACCAGATCGCTGCCTACCCCTCCTAGAGAATATATGTGGCAACCACATCACTAGATGAGGAGATCTCTGGATGAGAGGCAAATACAAGGAAGACCAATAACGACCTGGCACAAAACAGTGGACACAAAGACACTCAATGTAAACCAGAGTTAAGGAGCAACAGATGGCCACAGATCAAGAAAAGTGAATCAATTGCATTGCCGTACGATAAGAAGCTATAAGGCATTTGGGCTGTAGAATATTTTACCGTTATATGGCCAACGACTAAACAAAAACTATTTAATTATAAGGAATTTCGCCATCATTATGTAGCTTGTCCCAGTAGGACCTTCCAATAACATCTAAAGTGTTATCTGTTCTGCGAGAGTTGCTTAGCGTTACTTTAATCCTACCAGTCTGTCCGTGACATCTTGTATCTAGTTTTTCTTGGATTGACTTACTCTTATCATCTTGGTACCATGAGCATCGAATAATCTTTTCCGAGTTATTATATCGTTTAATGTAACAAAATTTTCTTTTTTTTTAAATATAAAGATCCTACAGATTGTATAACTATGTATTAAAATATAATAACTGTACTAGTTTTATAAGTAGCAATTTCTAGATACATATTGAAGCACAGAAATCATAACGACTATAAACTTCTTAAAAAATTGTTTAATGTAATGGTACCATGTTACGTCACTGTGGTGTAATATATGGTAAGTCCCAGTCAAGCACATACATTATTTAAGTTCGAAAGCGTTAAGTCCTTTTGATTATTCAATGGCTCTCTAATCTGTCATTAGAAGACCCCAGTTGTAGAGAAAAGAGAAAGAACGTGAGAGTAAAGCTAAACCCTCAACGCTGACATCATTGTTAGTAAGTGAGAGCCACTGTAGTTTTGCTGTGATGTCAACTAAGGGGAGATCACTTGTTTCGCTGAAAACAATATATGCATTTAAGCTAGGAAATTATTTAATGTATAAACACTAAAGTACTAGATTGCAGTATTTAAAAGGAAGTCAGATTTTGTTTCTATATCTTTGATATTATTCATGTAGACATAAGCTCTGTTTGAAATATTCTCTTGTTTTACTTTGTCTTTATTTGCCAGTGTGTGTCTAAAAAAAAAAAATTATTTGTACAAATGAACAGAAGCGATAATTACCACTGCAGTTGGAGACTCCCCAGGAGGTGACACCAGCCAAGAGCTCCTTGTTTCTTCCGCACATCATGGGGCCGCCGCTGTCACCCATGCAGGCACTTGGGCGGTTGCCTGAAGAAGCTGGGGATGCAAATTAGTTGAATATTTAATGCTTCTTCTCCTCAACCACTACTTGGCTTACTCCCACAACACACTGAGGTGTCGTGGTCTTCACATGCCACTACTTTCAGTTGTTGCTTACCGGATTGGTCTCTCATTGAAGTCTCGGAAACTTTAACAAAGGGAACAAGAAATCCATCAAACAATAATTGCTCAGAAAGGTTCCAACTAGAGGAAATCATCATCATCATGTGCCATACCAGGTTGGGAGGAAGATCATGTCCTTCCACAATTATCATAGAGCATGACATCAAATCCTTCAGTCTTTGCCGTCAACGGTCTCACTTTCTCTATATTTTGCCAGTTATAACCAAGTGATACCGAGGCCTTCTTTAACCAATAACCAATAACCAAGTATTTCAACTTTCCTCATCTCATGATGTGTCCGAAAAATGTCGATTATTTTTTTCTGATGTTTTTTAATGAGCTCTCCTTTTTTGTGTTGGCCTCCTTTAAAAGTTCATCGTTCGTTTTTTTAGCTGTCTAGGGATCTCGCAACATTTTTCTCAGAAATGCCCTATGATTGATATCTAATTGTCTCTACACTTGTGTGTCTACTTTCCATGAATCGCTCCCATAGGTCAGACTTATTTCGATATATAACACCGATGAGCTCTCTTTCTCACTGCTATTGGTATAAACGTGTAGGAGGAGATGCAAAGAAAAATAACAAACTGACGATGGAAATTAATAGATCATGTGATCGTAAGAGCTCCAGAAAAAATCACAAGAGTTATCAATGGAGTCCGGAGATAAGGCAAAAAGAGAAGCAGGCCAATGTAAATTTATCTCAGGATAGAGCAAACATGAATAATGTGTGCCAGACGTAGGCACTCTGTGCAGGAGGAATGCGACCAGCACGAAGTAGGACTTTGTTGTTTGTCCTAGCAACAAGATATCACAAGTCGCATCAACCCATGACTGCTTCTTGCTCTGCACCAAGTTAAAAAAGTTGAAGAAGAGGAAAGATATCACTGAAGACTGTGTTATTACTTGAATCTACTTTAGAAGTAAATCTCCTACGGTTCTTTTTATTCTGTGCCCGATCAACATTAGCTGATAAAACTGAACGCGAGTTATTGGAGACATATTTAAAATATTAATAAAAAATATGAGTTGTAGCAAGACTGAAATCTAAATAGTCCAACATTTCGATATCTTCGGTGATCCGATCACAAACATTGTATAAATCCAATATTAAATAAAATAAAAATGATTGCTACTGCAGCAATGAGATCTTAGAACTATACGGAATGTTGCAGAAACAATATCTGAAATGAGGATATTACCAAAAGGTGTGAAGTAACAACTGTACTGGATCAAACAAAACAAAAATCTCAAATAGTTGGACGAACAACGCAATAATTACGGGAGATCTCTAAAACAACGAGAAGAGAGGCAGACATTGAAGTCGATTAATTAATAAGAAAGAAAAAAAACACCAAGATGAGAACCACGAAGGAGGCAGCCACAGAGCATTGATCGAAACTCAATTTTTCCTCGATATCAAAAGGTTTTAGAGGCAGAAGAAACAGACAATAATATTATAAATAACACTCAGCTGTTCTACTGTTCTAGAACCCTGTCAAGAAGTAATAAAGACCTCGTTGTTTGCTACATTGGAAGACTGTAAAAGCTTTTCATAGTCTTACTAAAGACACAAGCTTTTCATAGTCTTACTAAAGACAAAAGCTTTTCATAGCCTTACTAAAGACAAAAGCTTGTCATAGTCTTACTAAAAACAAAAGCTTTTCGTAGTCTTACTAAAGACACAAGCTTTTCATAGTCTTACTAAAGACAAAAGCTTTTCATACTCTTACTAAAGACAAAAGCTTGTCATAGTCTTACTAAAGACAGGGTACAAATAATAATACATAAATATTATTATATGGGGAACTTCCGAGGCGATAATAGGGAATAATAGAACAAAGAAGTATGTGTTAGCACTCGGAAAAATTGACAGACAAACAACAATAGAAAAAAACGAAGAACAATATATGGTCCGAAGTGGGATCGAACCCGTACTCAGTGGCACCGCGCCTTGCCACTAGAAGCCGAACGCTTGGCCCGGTCTGTGATCGTTACCCTATGCTATAGTCATTGAGAACGTCATCGTGTAAGACACTGCTGCAATAGCCAATTTTTTGGTTGGCTGCGTGGCAGTGTGCCAAGCTTTCGGCTTCTCGTGGCAAGACGCGGTGCCACTGAGTACGGGTTCGATCCTACTTCGGACCATATATTGTTCTTCGTCTTTTTCTATTGTTGTTTGTCTGTCAATTTTTCCGAGTGCTAACACATACTTCTTACTAAAGACACAAGCTTGTCATAGTCTTACTAAAGACAAACGCTTTTCATAGTCTTACTAAAGACAAAAGCTTTTCATAGTCTTACTAAAGACAAAAGCTTTTCACAGTCTTACTAAAGACAAACGCTTTTCACAGTCTTACTAAAGACAAACGCTTTTCACAGTCTTACTAAAGACAAGATTGGTCAGATACAGATTTGTCATTAAACTCAGGGCGACTGCAGCAGCTGGAGAAGCTGTCAGCGATCAACAGCTGATGGCTTGCGACTTAAGAGGGGAACCATACCCATGAAGACCCTACTCCACCTCTTGGCAGTGTTTCTAGAAATAGACTAACCTGTCTAGTCTGGCCAAGAGATTAGGGATCGAAGAGGGAATGAAACCCAGTACTCAAAAAAATATAGTGCCGAAGTCGGATGTGTTGGGCTGAAAATAAACTACCACACATCGTATGTACACCCACTTAACGTCCTTCACAATGGATAGCGAAGAGGATAATCAACTCCTTTAGTAGGTATCGGGTGAAGGACATAAGGTAAAAAACATAGGGCCAAGATGTCGGACAACACGTGACCTAAAGACGGTCAGTTTGTCAAGGCTGTCTGCTGGCGGCGTCAGAATTAATTAACCATGACTGACAATTCAATATTATGGGGAACAAAAAATATTTGATATTCTATCAACGACATGCTCGCTCTGTATTTACCGGCAGCTTCGTAGACACAGATGTGTTTAATGTTGATGTTCTGGCCGGACCATCTGGACTGGCATTCTGCGGTCGTGATTTTGGTGATCTGAGCCTCCATCAGTGTCTGGGATCCTGATCCGGAACCGGAAGTCTGACCCCATCCGGTGATGACGCACTGGGAGTTGGCGAAAGATGAGCCTTTGGGAGCCAGACCTGCGATCTGCATGAGAGCAAACCTCGACATTTGTATTTTGGTTAAATTGTGAAGATGATTTGAAAGTTAAACCTAAACAAATATGTATAATTAAAGCTCATCGCTGTGTACGACATTCTTGTATCACCTGCGCTAAAACAATCTTGGCTATGATTGTCACTTTTTTTTTTTAAATAAAAAAAAGACATCTGTAGTCGTTCTTCTATAAGGGAGTACACTTATAGGATATATAGAATGTTGATAATAAAATAGGGGAACTTTGTGAAACCAAAATATTTCTTTGCACAGGAAGGTCGCGGGTTAGGTCCCCACAACAAACGGTGAGGTTCTTTTCATTTCCAATCCGTGATTTATTCGTAGCTGTACCCTTCCATGAAGTCCCATGTCTAGCAATCTCGAATAACAGAATAAACAGGACCCTCGTGTATTTGAACATGTTTAAAGAACTCTAGGCAGTCAGAAGGCGACAATAGTAGCCACAAATTGCAGCGGTGCGAGCAAAAATTGTTACATATACTCATGTCGAAAACCAAGGTGTTGGACTGAAAGGCGCAGGTGTTGTCCCTTTGCTTGAAACTAGCGACACAACGTACCCATGCACTTTTAACGTGTGAATGCTAAAGAAGAAAAAAATAATACAGAAGAAGAGGATAATAAAGAGGAGGATAATAATAAAGAAGAGGAAGATAATACAGAAGAGGAAGCTAATACAGAAGAAGAAGATAATAAAGCAGAAGAAGATAACACAGAAGAGGTAGAAGATAATAAAGAGGAGAAGCTAATAAAGAAGAGGAAGATAATAAAGCAGAAGAAGATAACACAGAAGAGGTAGAAGATAATAAAGAGGAGAAGCAAATAAAGAAGAGGAAGATAATAAAGCAGAAGAAGATAACACAGAAGAGGTAGAAGATAATAAAGAGGAGAAGCTAATAAAGAAGAGGAAGATAATAAAGCAGAAGATAATATAAAAGAAGATAATAAAGTAGAAGAGGATCATACAGAAGAAGAAGATAATAAAGTAGAAGTTAATAAAGAGGAAGATAACACAGAAGAAGAGGATAATAAAGTAGAAGAAGATAATACAGAAGAAGTTAATACAGAAGAAGAAGATAATACAGAAGAAGAAGATAATACAAAAGAAGAAGATAATACAGAAGCTTAAAATTGTATACTTTTTAAAAATGTTGCAAATCATTTTAACATATTTCATATGCTTTAACTAATAACTAAAATTTTGTTTGTATAACGTGACAATATGCGTAGACTCACCTGTACGTTAGCGTTGAGAGTCACCTGAGATATCAGGTAAATGATACCGATGTCGTTGGGGATGCCTGGAGCATTTCCGTTGTAGCTCTCGTGGATAATATAACGACTGACACCAACGGTCTGTTCGTAGGCATTGGGGGCCTCGTACAAGTTCAGGGCTCCGACCTCCACACGCATTCTAGAAGCGGTTTGACCGCTGAGACAGTGGGCGGCAGTCACGACCTGCGAGGGTTAAAGTTGGAACATATGTACATAAGACATCACCCAAAATATAACGGCTCAGTCATGGAGAAATCATCATCATCGAGTGCCGTCTCCGCAACGAAGGTTGGCTACCATGGAGCGCTCTTCTGCTATGTCTCTTGCTTTGATGGTGCAGGTTGTCATAGGCTGATTTGTCCATCTTTTGATATTACTCGTCCGTGGTAGTCTTGGTCTGCCTCTGCCTCTTTTACCTTGTATTTTCCTCTACATGATTACTTTTAGTAGGCTGTTGTTTCTTTTAACATGGTCCCAAAATCGCATTTTTCTTGTTTGAATTGTGCTTAGTAGTTCTCTTTTAATTTTTAGTTGTTTTAAGACTTCGTCGTTTGTTGTCTTTTCCTTCCATCCAATTCTACCTAATCTTCGATATATCCACATTTCAAAGGCTTCAATTCTCTGTTCTGTTTTCTTGTCTAATGTCCATGTTTCTGCACCATATAGGAATATTGAGAAGATGTAACATTTCGCTATTCTTAGTTTTAGCCCTGGTGTTATTTGTTTTGATGTTAGTATGTTCTTCGTGACATTTAAATTACTTTTTGCCATTCCTATTCTTTTGTTTATTTCAGTTGTTCATTTTCCATCACTGGTTATAGTATGTCTAAGGTAGTTGTAATTCTGAACTGTCTCCAGGTCTATTCCTTCATGGAGAAATACTGGCTACTAAAAAAAAAGTAGTAAAGTGCCCCCGTCACGCCAAGTGGCGTATAGGGTATATTGTTCCAGTGACCATAAAGTTTACAGACCTTCGGCGCATGATTTTTGGGGTAATGTGGTCAGTATTATGCCCGTGATGCACTACTTTCTCAGAAAAAAAATCCGGTATCCATTAAAGGCTGGGTGAACCCGAAAGCCGTTGGTTGAGATCGAACCCTACCTCTTGTCCTTTGTAGTCCAGTTCACTAACCACTGAGCTATCGCGGCTTACTGTCCATTAACGCTATATTCTAAATGTCCAGCATAGAGTGCTATGCCTGCTGGCGTAGGTGACCATGTCTTTCCACAACTTTCGATCTCCACAGATATTTATCCTTTCTGTTGTTGATCTTTTGCCAAGGTATTCTCTTAAGCTGCCTATAGCTCGTTTCAAATCATGTGCCCAACTTCAAAACGCTATTACTCAGAAACCGTTTGTTAAATACTGTTGAAATTTTTCAAATGTTATTAGAATGCAAAAGACCCTTTAAATGTATATTTAACAAATATCTTGCAGCTGCAGTTTTCTTAAAGCGGCGAATTTCTTTGATGTTTGTCAAAATTGTAAATTGTGAACCCCTAAAGAATAGAAATTACCGTAGTTGCTGGTCTGTGATTAATTTTCACTAGGTAAAGGCGTGGCCGTAATGGGGAAATAACTGGATAAGACAAAACACCAGGAGAATTATTGTCTTCTCAGTTCGAGGACGGACGATAATATCAAGGTATACCTGTATGTCCAATTTTCATAGTTGTGTGGTCCTGAAAAGGACCGTTTGTTGAACTAATTTAAGGTAATATAGGGGCCAACATTGTGGGGGCTATATACTTTCATTCTGAATCAGACGAGTCTAAAAGATTAATAACTGTTTGGGGTTGAACATTCCACAAGCCATCATTTTTCCAATATTCCTCTTCCTGTTTTAAGACGTGGTCTTCACATTTAGCCCAATAATCTTTGTCTATATTTAATAAAGCGAGATTAGCAAGAGTCTTTACATCGCATATTTTGAATGTTGTATTTTCATCTGCCACTTGTCCTTTTAATTTTGCCCAGATTAGTTCTATTGGATTTAAATGAGCATGGTAAGGTGGCAGCCTCAAACCTATATGACCGTGCTCTTGGATAATCTTATCTATTTGAAAAATCTTTGTCCTTTGTTTTTGCTTTACAAGAGATAGTAATTCAGGTTTTAAGTACATGTTATTAAATTGTATGTGCTCCTTTGTGAGCCATATCTTAATAGCATCTTTTGTACTGGATGACGTCGGAACTTTATCTTCAAGTGCAACAATGTTGTGGTACGCTGCATTGTCCATTATTAGGCAAGATGGTCGATCTAGTGATGGGAGAACAGAATTTTCAATCCAATGTCTAAATATGTGACCATTCATCTCAGAGTGATAATCCTATGGATTTTGAAAGAAAAATTAGCTCTGCATTCTGTATTAGTCCATGTTGTCGACTATCTGCATGAGCAATTATCAAGCGCTGTCCTTTGCTGCTAGGTATTAATCTCTTAATCTTTCCATCTGATGACTGCCATTCCCTTTGGTTAGTGTGGTGAGCATTGATCCATGTTTCATCCAAGTACACAATATCATAACCTTGCTTGCGCACCTCTTTTACTTCACGTAAGTACTTGCTTCTCATGACTACTAAATGTGGCTTCTCACAGATGATGTTTCGTCTATTGGAATACTTTCTGAATGTAAAGCCTGCAGCTCTCACATTTCTCCATAATGTAGACTTTGATATTTCAATACTGTTGTTCTTTTTCAGCGATACTTTTAATTTTCTTATTGTAACAGCTTCATTCATACCCAACATTTTGTGAATTTCACTTCTAATAAGTTCACTGTCGAAATTATCCAACATTTTTGCTCTTCCTTGTGATTTTGTATATTTTGAACATTGACGGTCACGTGCTTGAATCTAGCGATTAAATGACCGTTTAGATAAATCCAAAATGTGTCTTGTCCTATTCTCTGGGTTTTCTAAAGAATGAAATAATCTTCCTCGTTTAGCCTCTTTGCAAAAATAATCATACATTTTTACTGCGATGTTTTGTAAACTGCAGAATTTCATTTTAAGACTCATGATAAATGTTATTGTTCCACGTCTTCGCCGCTGAATGAACGGAAATGGAACACACAATGTCTCGCGTTTTTTACAAGTGTCTAATTGTGTCAGAAAACCCACGTTGAAGGCGTGCAAACACGTCAATTTGACCGTGTATGGATTTGTATTTGTAACGCCGAAAAATGCTGCAACGGAGAACCGAAATTAATCAGACCCTGGATGCACTTCCTGCAGCGATCGAGAGGACATTGGACTGGATCCGCCATCTTGGACTCGAATGAACAACTTAATCTAGCTGTTTTTTTTTTAGATTTCTTTACAACGAATGAACTTGAACTAGCAGTTTTTAATTCTGATTTCTTTTCAACGAATGAACTTAATCCAGCTGTTTTTCATTCAGATTTCTTTACAATGAATGAACTTAATCTAATAGTTTTTAATTCTGATTTCTTTACAAAGAATGAGCTTAATCTAATAGTTTTTAATTCTGATTTCTTTACAACGAATGAACTTAATTTAATAGTTTTTAATTCTGATTTCTTTACAAAGAATGAACTTAATCTAATAGTTTTTAATTCTGATTTCTTTACAAAGAATGAGCTTAATCTAATAGTTTTTAATTCTGATTTCTTTACAACGAATGAACTTAATCTAATAGTTTTTAATTCTGATTTCTTTATAAAGAATGAACTTAATCTAATAGTTTTTCATTCAGATTTCTTTACCACGAATGAACTTAATCTAGCAGTTTTTCATTCAGATTGTTGATATATTTAAGTGACTGTATTTTAAAATGTCTATTTCATTATTTAATTGTGCATGTCAACTGACCTTGTTTCTGGCGATGAGCGTGCCTCCACAGATGTGGCGCCACGTGGTGCCGGACAGAACCTGGAGCGAGGCCTGGTGAGGGTGGGCGAACAAAGCAGCGGGTTTGCCATTCACAATACGTTTATCTAGCTCTGGGGCTGCCAGGCATGTGGCTGGAGAAGAGAAATACAGTTGTAAGCTAGTTATACATGTTCTAAAATAGTTGTTAATGTTCTATGTTAGTTAATGTTCTAAGTTACTTGCTAATATTCTATGTTAGTTGATAATGTTCTAAGTTAGTTATCAATGTTCTACGTTATCTATTTATGTTCTAACTTAGTTATTAATGCTCTAAGTTAGTTATCAAGCTTTTCGTCATCACTTCCATTTATATACTTTCGGGTATCGAGGTAGATGATAGCATAACTTTCAATCCCCTGGAACGCTCTCCCCACAGTGTATTTCTGCTGTTGCAGAGCTTCCATGATATTATCATCTCATCTTACTCTGTGTCTGCCTCGCAATTTGTGCACCTCTCCTCAAAAATGCCTTGTATATGGTGTTATACAGAAGCTCCCAAAGTGTGGGTCGCTGTTCCAAGCAAAGACCTGACACCGAGGATAATGTCGTGTTAGCTACTCAGTGGTTAAAAGCTGTAAAATAACCACATAGGCTTCATATTTTTAGTACATAAATGAGTTTTGACAGGTTAATGTTAAATCTTTCGTCATTTATAATCTTATTTATCCGATCAACCAAAGAGTCTTTACATAATTTGTACGATTTGAATTACCTGGAAGGCGCTTTAGTGTATGATCAGGAAGGAAAGGGAGCGACTAATGTTAAATGTTTGTGAAGCGGAATGTTTGGCAGTGTTCTCTAGCGTTCG
Organism: Megaustenia siamemsis; assembly: GCA_032433765.1. Taxonomy (NCBI): domain Eukaryota; kingdom Metazoa; phylum Mollusca; class Gastropoda; order Stylommatophora; family Ariophantidae; genus Megaustenia; species Megaustenia siamemsis. The sequence continues at coordinate 41,176,435 of JAVIAB010000139.1, forward strand.
GCTTCTCGTGGCAAGGAGCAGTGCCAAGGAGCATGGGTTCGATCCTGCTTCGGACCATATATTGTTCTTTGTTTTTTTCTGTTGTTGTTTATTTGTCATTTTTTCTGAATGCTGTAAAACGTACCTCTTCCTCCCATGATTCGCTGAACTAACGCCTCGGATGTTTCCTTCTATAATATTATTCATTTATTATTATTTGTCTCCAGTAAATGTTTTTGAAGTCTTGGCGTTCAGGTATAGAGGCATAAGGGATCCTCTCCAGGTGGGCAAACCATTTTATTTGTTGTTTTTGTATGTCGTCGATAATATCAATCTCGATATCTCATGATAATCACATTGTCCTTCTTTGCCATCGTTCACTCATTTTCAATAGCATTAATTTCGCTACAAAAGTTGACGGTTTGAGACTTTTTTCTGAGTGGCCTTTTGGATTATCAGACCGGAATATGTATCGTTATAAATCTGCACTTCTGGAGAAGATGATATTATTTGCAGACAATAAGTCACTTCACCAACTTATCGCAAAAAAAAAAAAAAAAAAAGTAAAATACTCCCATCACGTCATGTGGCGTATAGGGAATATGCTGGGTGAACCGGTGGCCGTCGGTTGGTATGGAACCCTACCTTTTGTCCTTTGTAGTCCAGTTCACTAACCACTGAGCTATCGCGGCTCCAAATTATCGTGTAAAAGATTAAATGTTGATATTCATTAGGCACAGATAAACTATTCTATTTTTCTTCTGTTGTAATCCTAATTTGTTATGCGAAATTTGTTATAAAAAAGTACCTCTGGTTGCCTATTTATAAACAATGCCGCCTTTTCTAATGTTCACTAAAAATATTAAAAAACAAAAAGATATATATATATATATATATATATATATATATATATATATATGGACATATGTCCTGAAGATAGTTAAACTGTCTATTCAAAGATGACACAATATATACACTTAAATGACTAAAAAGTTTCAAGATATGATAAAACAACAAATCTTTTAATTGCCTATCTAGGAGTTAATCATTTTTTCTTGTAATTTTCTGCAACCGTTTATCAATAACTACAATATACAAAGAGTCATCAACACCATCTACACGAAATACCCAAAGAAAAAAGTGCTTGTAAACGCGGAAAAAAAAACCAAATGCTTTTAGAGTTATTACCACCTGCGCATTTCAATGTGAAAGATGTATTTTATTTTTAATCTGGTAAATTAACTTGAATCTATTCAAGAGATTAGATCTGAGAAAGCAAGAACAACAGTTAAATAACCAGAACTTACCCAGAAGGCAAACGAACACAACAATCTTCATTTTGACACCGTCGCTTAGACTGTCTCTGTGACCTAAGATAGTTAGCCAGTGGTGACTTTCTAGCCTAAAATAAAGGTCTTTATATACAGTTCTGTAACGCCATCCATGCACACTTCATGCATTCGCAGGCACTTTAGAGGATATAAATGAAATGCTAATTTATTCACTTGTCCTACACGAGACAAATATAAACGTCTAATAATTCTTTATCTTTTAATTTATGATCCAATTACATAATCCATTGGCCATTAACGTGAGAAAAATACAAAACGAGCCACGTGTTGTTAAAAATAAAAAGAACTATATACTTAAACAATACTTAACATACACTCTTAGATCATAAGTAGACCTAGTTTCTTTTGACCAGTCATTCTAGTTTCTTTTGACCAGTCTATAATGTATTTAGTAAACGCTACATTGTGAAATTGCCTCTCTTTGTCTTTCTCGCTCTTTTATTTCCATCGAATATAGTTTGGACGATGAAACTATGAATTTTATCATGATCTTTCTTCATTCTTTTCTGTTGCATGACAATAAATGGGCTTTTTCAAATGCTTTGTCTAGTCCACTCTTTGATATCAAAAATCCCTTTCATCCTTTGTTTCCGTCCTCTATTCTCCATCTTTCGTAGTTCCCAGTTAAATCGTCTTGACCAGGCCTTTTGAAATCGTAGTATGTCCGTAAAACCATCATAACATTTTTCCATTTCTTCATTATCTTTAAGTTGTCCCGTTAAGTGGCGGGGTTTGTTGTGTCGTTAATTTACCGCAAAGCCACGATTTCGGCCCGACACATCTGTCTTCGACATGGCTAGATTTTTATTTAACAATTTTTTTCCAGAACAGCGGCCATTTTTGGGGTACTTTTTCGACTTTTAATTAATTTTCCTTAACGTGCACAAGTGCACACGGAACCTCCTTTTTTGGCCATCAATCGAGAGGGCTAGACATCTGATCTCACTACCCAGCGAGAGCTAGACATTGATCTCACTACCAGGAGAAGGCTAGACATCTGATCTCACAACCCAGCGATGACTAGACATCTGATCTCACTACCCAGCGAGGGCTAGACATCTGATCTCACTACCCAGCGAGGGCTAGACATCTGATCTCACTACCCGGCGATGGCTAGACATCTGATCTCACTACCAGGAGAAGGCTAAACATCTGATCTCACAACCCAGAGAATGGTAGACATCTGATCTCACTACCCAGCGAGGGTTAGACATTGATCTCACTACCAGGAGAAGGCTAAACATCTGATCTCACAACCCAGAGAATGGTAGACATCTGATCTCACTACCCAGAGAAGGTTAGACATCTGATCTTACTATCCAAAGATCGTGGGACGGATTTCTAGATACAAATTTCTACCGCCTATATCTGGATTTGCGAAACAAAATCAGTCCAGAAATTAGCAATGAACAGTGTGGTTTTGTTAGAGATAAAGGAACAAGCAATGCCATTTATATCATAAGATCTTTAGTAGAAAGAGCCATAGCGGTGAAAACAGATCTATACCTATGTTTCATAGATTACGCCAAGGCATTTGACAAAGTAAAGCACCAAGAAAAAAATCAAAATTTTAGAAGTATAAACGTAGACAGCAAAGATCTAAGAATAATAAAGAACATGTACTGGCAACAAATAGCGGCCATAAGAACTAGAAACCAATTGGGAATGTTTCAACAAATAAAACAGGGTGTTAGACAAGGTTGTGTGCTGTCACCAGATTTGTTTAATATTTATAGTGAGATTATTTTAAGATCCATAAGGGACATGCCTGGAATAACAATTGGAGGTCATAATATAAATAATCTAAGGTATGCTGATAATACATTCTTAATCGCTGTGAGTGAAAATGAGTTACAAGAAATGTTGGACATTATAGTGAAAGAAAGCAAAAATAAAGGACTAAGCCTTAATAGCAAAAAGGCAGAGGTAATGGTAACAACAAAGAAAAACACATCACCTCAGTTCAAAATAAAGACAAATGGAACAATATTAAAACAGGTAAATGGATTTAAATATTTGGGAACTTTGTTAACCTCAGACGGAAGATGTACAAAAGAGGTGAGATGCATAATGGCTCAGGCAAAAGCAGCTTTCCAAAAAATTAGGAAGATACTATGCAATCCATTTTTGACAATAGAAACAAGAAAATGAGTTCTTAAATGTTATGTAGAGCCAGTCTTAACATATGGATGCGAATCATGGACAATAGGACAACAGACAAGAAAATCACTGGAGTCTGTAGAAATGTGGTTTTACAGAAGGATGTTGAGAGTGCCATGGCCAGCTAAGAAGAGTAATGAAAATGTTCTTAGATAGGTCAAAGCAAAAAGAGAGATAATTTTCAATATTAGGAAGAAACAATCATCATTTTTTGGCCATGTAATAAGAAGAGAACAACTGGAATATATTGTAACAACTGGAAAAATTGAGGGACGAAGAGATAGAGGGAAGCAAAGAGAAAAAAATAACAGACAGCTTAAGAGAATGGCTTGGCAGAAGGTCAACAACAGAAATGATAAATAGCTGCCGAGATCGAATATTGTGGAGAGACATGATCACCTTCGCCAGTAGGCCCGGTACATTATGATGCTGATGATGATATCTGGTTTCGAACCCGAGACCTTTCTGTCTTGTAGCCAACGTCTTATCTCTAGACCGCCTAGTCCCATCATTTCCGCTATCGATCCATTACCTGTGTTGATATTGGTAATAAAGTTCTATAATAAAAGTTAGAATCACACTCATGGATTGAAAACAAACTATGAGAGTCCAAATTTGCGAGACTATGTAAAACTATGGTAGCCACATTAGTGAAATGGTAATACCTCTTGACATACACTTGCCATGTTGGTGGGAATAAATTAATAGTTATTTCCCCTTTTAAATTTAAATGTGACAACATTTGATTTACATTGTCCCATAGAGATCCACGTCATCAATCTTACATCTTCGTCAACATCAATTATCAAGTGTATGTGAACGTGTCTCTCCCCAATCTTTTATCTTTGCAGCTGTTTTTCAATTTATGGTATTGATTTTTTTTTTGGTCAAGCTTGTTTCTTAAACAGTTTTGAATCTTTTCTCTGTTTTCGTCAATCCCTTCATCCCTCATTTTTTTTGGTTCTTACTATATACTTTAGTTTTTCCTATTCTTATGGCCAAATATGATTTTTTTTTCTTATTTTGGAAATGAGCGTTCTCTTTCTTTGCTTTGGCTTCTTCTAGAACATCCTCCTTTTCATGGTATGCTCAACTCTATTCTTTAAAATGTCATTTATGTGGCTAGAAAATATATTTTGTATGTTGCCCTATTGTCCCGGATTCAAATCCATACATTAAGATTGACTTAACATAACACTAAAGAACGTTATTTCATATTTCTATTGACAAAATAGAATTGTGTGAAATCTTTCTCCTTCTTTGGAATGCCGCTTTTGCATGAGCTATTTGTACCCAACTTCTGATGTGTCTCTAATCCGACATTAACATCGTTAGCATATATTTAAATTAGTTTACCTATTTCAATAATACACATTTTACTTTAATTATGCATTTTGGAAATGCCTTTTACTATGCTGCAACCCCTACATCTGTCTCTTTACTCCTTATGGTCAAGGATTTATTTTTATTTTCCATCATTATAATGCCAATCATTTTCTGTAACTCAATTTCGAATGTAAATTTACAGAATAAAAAAAGTCTTTACTCCACACCTTTAAAGCATGTAAGCAATATATGCTGCTCATATTTTGTAATGACCGACAACACATTTTATCAGTGATGTGGTCGGAACCACGTCAGGCCGTTTTACTTTACCAACACAATCCATGACCGATTTAGATTAGGGTGAGATAAGGAGTCGTCGATCACTATTGATGCCTGACCTCCTGTGCTCAAGAACACTACTACAGAGCTAACTCGGCACCCGATATATGTTTATTCAATGTTGCTATATATCATATATATTGTGAAGACCATCGCACTATTAGTCTCATGAGCCATATGACTAAAATATTACTAAGAATCATCATGAGACGTGTAAGGAACAAAATAAAACCAGAAATAAGTGAGGAACAATGTGGATTTGTGGAAGGAAAGGGCACCAATAATGCTATATACATCTTAAGGACATTGATAGAAAGATCTATAGAGGTAAAGAAAGATCTATATATGTGCTTTATAGACTACACAAAAGCATTTGACAAAGTAAAGCATGTGGAAATAATAAATATGCTGGAGAAATTAAACATTGATGGCAAGGATCTGCGAATCATAAAAACATGTACTGGCAACAAACAGCAGCTATACGAATTAACAACCAAATAGGACAATTCAAATATATAAAACAAGGAGTCAGACAAGGCTGTGTTCTGTCGCCGGATTTGTTTTCACGTTACAGCGAATATATAATGAGATCAATAGCAGACAAAAAAGGAATTGAAGTCAACGGTCACAACATAAATAATTTGCGATATGCGGATGACACAGACTTAATAGCAGAGACAGAGAACGAACTACAAGAAATGATAGACATAATAGTAAAAGAAAGCAACAAGAAAGGTCTCAGTCTGAATAGTAAGAAAACAGAAGTAATGGTTATATCGAAGAAACAATCATCACCATCAAGCAGCATAAAAATAAACGAGACAAACCTGAAACAAGTACGTTTCAAATACTTGGGCACAATAATAACATCAGATGGGAGCTGCACCACAGAAATAAAAAGCAGAATAGCTCAGGCCAAAATAGCATTTCAGAAAATGAAAAATATCTTATGCAACAAATCTATGTCAATATAAATGAGAAAGAGAGTTCATCGGTGCTATATAGAACCAATTCTGACCTATGGAAGCGAATCATGGACAGTAGACAAACAAATGTATAGACGATTAGAGGCCACAGAGATGGGATTTCTCAGAAGAATGTTGAAAGTTCCCTGGACAGATAAAAAGACCAATGAGGAAGTTCTCAAAGAGGCCAACACAAAAAGGGAGCTCTTAAAAACATCAGAAAGAAGCAATCAACATTTTTCGGGCACATCATGAGAAGAGGAAAATTGGAATATTTGGTTACAACTGGCAAAATAAAAGGAAAGAGAGATCGCGGACGACAAAGAGAGAAAATACTGGATAGCTTGGTGTCATGGCATGGAAAACATTCAACAACAGAACTGATACGATGCACTGTAGATAGAAGATTGTGGAGGGACATGATCGCCTACGCCAACCGGCAGGGTACATGATGATGATCATGTATATATATATATATATATATATATATATATGTCAACGAAGAAATCTATCTTCATACAGGATCTGATGATCGGTAGTTCAATCTCGCAAGACTAAAAGCAAGGTTAAAATCAGATAGATCACTATTAGAGATCTGTTATTTGCTGACGACGCTGCACTTGTCATGCAAAGTCGGGAAGAACTCCAGAGCATGATACATCGCTTTTCGCATGCAGACTTCGGTCTAACAATAAGTTTGTAGAAAACTAATACACTCGGTCAGGACGTCGAAGCAACACCTGCAATATTTATCAACTGCTGCAAACGTGATGTTGTGCATGAGTATAGCTACCTGCATTCTATCATCAACGACAAACTATCTTTGGATACATAAATTGACACCGGAATTGGTAAAGCTGCTACCACCTTCGCCCGTCTTTCTAGGCGTGTTTGGTAGAATAGCAAAATGACAATTAAAAACAAAGACTACAGTTTACATTGTCTTCATATTAGTATCATTCTGTATAGCAGAGATCATGGACAACTTATGCAAAGCATGAGAAAAGGCTAAATGTATTCCATATGCGATGTCTGCACCGTGTTCTTTGAAACACCGGGGAAGACAAAGTGACTAATGTGGAGGTCTACAGATGGCAAAAGAACTAGGAAGCGCCTAAAACTTCGATTTGTAGACATGTGTAAACATGATGAGACATAGAAATAAAGTTGAACGCATTCGAAAATAAATGTCTAAGGAAAATACTTGATATAGCTTGGAACGAATTCAAAACAAACGAGGAAATTAGAAAAATCGCCAATCAACCACTAATATCTTAAATATATATATATAGTTATTTGCAATGTTTATGACTTTTAATATTATATATATTGTAACCTGTGTCAATCATAGCTGACTATGGATTTTACAGCGTTCCTATTAATGTTTTCTTTTCTTTTGTTTTGCCATGTATTCTCTTTTCTTTATGAATTTCTTTCTTCTTCGCATTATCTTCTTTCGTCTTGTACTTCGTCTCCTTCCCTTTCTTTCACCTCCTTCTTCATCTTTTATCTTTTACTTCTTGTTGTATACCACTGCTTCATTTCGTAATCATTTCCCTCTTTTATTTTCACCTTCCTAATTGTTTCTTACCTCTTCTTCCTTACAATTAGATGGATGTACATGGATTCTTGATAACTGGAATATATTGTAACAACTGGGAAAATTAAGGGAGAAAGAGATAGAGGGAAGCAAAGAGAAAAGATACCAGACAGCTTAAGAGAATGGCTTGGCAGAAAACAGAATGATAAAAAGCTGTCGAGATCGAAAGTTGTGAAGAGGCATGCACCCACCTCTCAGGCCCGGTACATGATGATGATGACATAATTCAGTTCTGTTTGGAAGATTGGTATTGAGAACGTCACTGGTCATGTATGATTGCTGAAGTTCACCTACTTTAACAGGTTTCAGGGTAATTGAGAACTACTTGAGATCTTTCATAATTGATTTATTTCCATTTTCGTTTGGTAAGGTGCATATCTGTAAAGTATTTTTAAAATTAGTTTTGTTATTTGTACGAGCTCAAGTAAAGGACCATAACGTTTTGTCTTAAGTGAAGTTCTCGTTGGCCACTCAAAGTATTGCTCCCACTGCAGTCGTAAAACTATATATGATATGCAGTCTAGATGTATGTGTGATGCAGTCTAGAAGTATATGTGATGCAATCTAGATGTATATGTGATGCAGTCTAGAAGTATATGTGATGCAGTCTAGAAGTATATGTGATGCAATCTAGATGTATATGTGATGCGGTCTAGAAGTGTGTGCAATGTAGATTAGAAATATGTTAGCAGTGTAGAAGTATATGTGATGCGGTCTAGAAGTACATGTGATACATTGTAAAGTATATGTGATGCTGTCTAGAAGCATTTATGATACAGTCTAGAAATATATGTGATGCAGTCTAGAAGTATATGTGATACAGTCCAGACGTACATGTAATGTAGATTAGAAATATATGTTATGATATCTAGATATATATGTAATGTAGATGAGAAATATATGTTATGATATCTAGAAGTATATGTAATGTAGATTAGAAACATATGTTATGATATCTAAAACTATATGTCACAAAATCTAAAAGTATATGTGAAATAGTATAGAAGTGCATGTGATACATTCTAAAAGTATATGTGATGCAGTATAAAAGTATTTATGGCGTTGTCTGGAAATATGTGTGATGTAGTCTAGAAGTATATGTGATACAGTATAGAAGTATACGTGATATAGTCTAGAAATATATGTGATGCAGTCTAGAAGTATATGTGATGCAGTCTAGATGTATATGTGATACAACCTTGAAGTATATGTGATACAATCTAGAAGTATATGTGAACCTAGAAATATATGTGATGCAGTCTAGACATATATTTGATACAGCACGGTAGTATTTGCAATGCAGAGATGCTTATCCACATTTGTAAAGTTGCTAATCTGGAACCTGTTGTAGCTGTGTAATCGAAACAAACTGCTTCCTGTCCTGCGTTAAAAGACGAAGACCAGTTCCTTCTGGTCAAGAGGCTGGTTGTCGTTCTTTTAAGATTTGGTGCTTGTGGACAATTTTTAAAATACTGATTTTCTACTGATTTCTGCTCGGTTTCAGCTTTACGTATTCAAATGCTTACGTATATGAGTACGTGTTCAAGTGCTTCAGACAGCTATCAAAAAAATGAGGTAGATACTATGCAATCCATTTTTGACAATAGAAACAAAAAAATGAGTTCTTAAATGTTATGTAGAGCCAGTCTTAACATATGGATGTGAATCATGGACAATAGGACAACAGACAAGAACATCACTGGAGTCTGTAGAAATGTGGTTTTGCCGAAGAATGTTGAGAATACAGTGGACAGCTAAGAAAAGTAATGAAAATGCTCTAAAAGAGGTCAAAGCAAAAAGAGAGCTAATTTCCAAAATTAGGAAAAAACAATAATCATTTTCTGACCGTGCAATGAGAAGAGAACAATTGGAATATATTGAAACAACTGGATAAATTGAGGGGCGAAGAGATAGAGGGAAGCAAAGAGAAAAAAATACCAGACAGTTTAAGAGAATGGCTTGACAGACGGTCAACAATAGAAATGATAAATAACTGTCGACATAGAAAGTTGTGGAGAGGCATGATCACCTACGCCAGCAGGCCCAGTGCTTGATGATGATGATGATGATGATGATGTACTCGATAACATCGGTGCTCCATTCGACTACGGCCAATGGCCAGGATGTCAGTTCTCTCGTTTCCTGGTATTCAACAGTGAGATGTGATTTCCTTTGTTATTCACATTTTAGTTGATTCATTTTTTATTCATTCTTGTCTCGGGCCGATAACGGCACATATAGCGGAAGTCATAGCTTTCACGACTGACGATTTGCTTCCAATTACGTGTAGGTCTTTGTTGTTTCTTAGTCCCAAGGTTGAATCTTCCTTGGTAATTATTCTGCGATGTGATTCTCTTTGCTTTCGTCATTTCTTTTGCCATATATTTCCTAATGAACGTCTGATGGGAAAGTCTTTTTTCATGCATTCTCAGCACATGACCGATGTATTTACAATGCTTGCTTGTAAATTACAGACGACACACATTTGATTGCTGCTTGCTTACGTTCGCCCGATGACTAAAGTATTCTAGAATATTCGTAGACTGTAGAATTCCTCTTCGTCATCCGCCCTTAAAAGGAAGTTAAGTGGACGTGTCTGCGTTGTGTTGTGGTTTGCAGTATAACTGATATATTTGCGCCTTTCGGCCCAACACATCCGACTTCAGCACGACATTTTTGAGTACCGGGTTGTCTTCCCTCTTCGATCCCTGCTCGCTTGGCCAGACTAGACTGGTTAGTCTGTTACTGGAGGCACCACGGAGAGGTGGTGCAGGGTCTGGATGGTTTTGGTTCACCGATCCTGGCGCAAGCCATCAGCTGTGGGTCGCTGACAACTTCCAGCTCTGGTGCTGGTACGCGCGCCTTCGCCTCCAGACACACATTTCAGTTACGTTCTAGTTATGATTTTTGTTCAAGTGCTTCAAGTACACAAATTTGCATCTAGTAAAACTTAAGCTCAATATGGTTCATGGTGTTTTAAAACTTCTCCGTCGCTGTGATTGTGACTTCAGTTTCAGAGTTGAAGTTTGTAGATTATTCCTGTGTTGAAACACCGATAGGAAATCCGGTGTGGCCTGAGATGACAAGCAACAGATGAAATCAGAATGCAAAATTTTTCTACAGCATTCAGTGGCACGTTGGGTTGGCAAAATTGTAAATGAGGATATAATACAAAGAGATAGTTGGATCATATGAACACAGGGGGACTGGTTGGTCTCGGGGCAAGACGCCGGCCTCGAGACCGAGAGGTTGTGGTTCAAATCTCGGCTACACCGGATATTCTTATTTATGATTTCTCTCTGCGGCAACCATCCATGGCTTGAATCGACGGCTTGAAACGAACGTCGATTTCTCATTGACGGGAAAAATATGAGTACCTCAGAAGTCGGAGTTATTTGCTTGTGCAGCGAGGGACCCCTGTACACGCGGCTGCCAGGGGAAAAATTGATTAACACACACACACAATTCAGTTTCTAGTCTCTAGGGACTTCGTCAGAAGTAAAAGCTAGAGAATGAAAAAAACAAGAAAAGAAAAATAAAATATCATAACAGATCAAATCATTTGAATACGTAACACGATTACAACCTGACAGCACAACAAACGGGCTTAACTTTTAGGATCATAGGGAAAAGGTAGACAGACCTCCAAATATTATTCGTTGAAATGAAGTGAAAAGGTTGTATTACGCTTTTTTTTTTAGTAAATTTTATTGTTCTTGTGTAATTTTTGCAGAGGATCATAGTAGTTTTGTCAGTGGTGTTGAATCTAGGGACCAATGGGTTCTCCTCAATGTATTATATATTCAATACATTCTTAAAGTAAGTTTTCCGCAGTCTGAGGTGGCTATCCATATGTACACGTGACTGAGGTAGGTAGAATACACCTATAAGATGGCGAATCCATGAGTTGGTAGACTTCATCATGTTTTCTATGCATGAGATACACAATAAAACATTTGATCGAATTCTCCATTGTTTCCTTGACGTTGAAAGGTGTCAGAAGAAAGAAAAATATAATGAAATCTTGAAATGAAGATAGTGAGTAAGTATTACTAACAATGGGAGCCGCGATAGCTCAGTGATTTGTGAACTGGACTACAAAGGACAAGAGGCAGGGTTCGATCCCAACCGACGGCTTCCGGGTTCACCCAGCCTTTAATGCGTACCGAATTTTTTTTTCTGGGAAAGTAAAGCGGCACGGGAGTAATACTAACAACATTACCCCAACAATCATGTGCCGAGGGTCTGTAAAATTTATGGTCACTAAAACCATATTCCCCATACGCCACCTGGCGTGTCGAGGGTACTTTACTTTTTTTTTTTTAAACTAACAAAGTTTGTCTCCTTCTGACAATAAAGATGAGCGGTTAATCGTGTCGTATTCTTACTACATACTCATCATGTGCCATACCATATGGCGTCATGTCCTTCAACAATTATCTATCCATAGTGCGTAATATTAATTCTATTGATGACAAGTTCCGTGCCACGACACCATCTTATTATCTTCTCTTTTTGTCGTTCGCGATCTCTTTCTCCCTTTATTTTGAAAGTTGCAACCAGTTACTCTGCTCATGATGTGCCACAAAACGTGGATTATTTGATTCGGTTTTTTATGAGCTCCTTTTTTTTTTTTTTTTTTTGTTGGCCTCGTTTAAAATGTAATTATTGGTCCCTTCAGCTGTCCAGGAAACTCTCAACATTATTCTGAGAAATGTCATCTCTGTGGCCTTTAATCGTCTTTTCATTTGTTTGTCTACTATCCATGGTTCGCTTCCATAGGCCAGGATTGTCTCCATTTAAGACAGATGGACTCTCTTTCTCACTTCTGTTGGCATAGACTTGTTGCAAAAGATGTTTTTCATTTTCTGAAATGGAGCTTTGACTTTTGCTATTCTGCTTTTTATTTCTGTGGTGCATTGTACTAAAATGTAAGTTCAAATTGGGATGACTTTGACATGAGTAACAGAATGTAAAGCTCTCAAATCTTAAAGGATCGTGATGACTGTGACATGAGTAACAGAATGTAAAGCTCTCAAAACTTAAAGGATCGTGATGACTGTGACATGAGTAACAGAATGTAAAGCTCTCAAATCTTAAAGGATCGTGATGACTGTGACATGAGTAACAGAATGTAAAGCTCTCAAATCTTAAAGGATCGTGATGACTGTGACATGAGTAACAGAATGTAAAGCTCTCAAATCTTAAAGGATCGTAATGACTGTGACATGAGTAACAGAATGTAAAGCTCTCAAAACTTAAAGGATCGTGATGACTGTGACATGAGTAACAGAATGTAAAGCTCTCAAATCTTAAAGGATCGTGATGACTGTGACATGAGTAACAGAATGTAAAGCTCTCAAATCTTAAAGGATCGTGATGACTGTGACATGAGTAACAGAATGTAAAGCTCTCAAATCTTAAAGGATCGTGATGACTGTGACATGAGTAACAGAATGTAAAGCTCTCAAAACTTAAAGGATCGTGATGACTGTGACATGAGTAACAGAATGTAAAGCTCTCAAATCTTAAAGGATCGTGATGACTATGACATGAGTAACAGAATGTAAAGCTCTCAAAACTTAAAGGGTCGTGTAAAACTGCTGACGTGTAAATAGAATTAGAGGGTTTGCTGGTTACTTTCGTGGTTTGTTATAATAAAAGCATTCATTGTGAGCAGAGGAAATATACAAAAGTTATACCGAGACCGATAACTGGATAAAAAACCTTCATTTTCAACATCTTAATATTATAGGATTTGGAATGTAGTTTGGTAAGAAGCGATAAATGAAAGACATGTATACAAAACAAAGTAAGAACTGATAAATTTGTGAATAAAAATCAGCTACTCTAGTAATGCAAGAGAGCCAAAGAAAACGGCGTAGATATATTTCTTAGAGCATCTATTTAAGGTAACCTAATTACCTAATTATAATTGAAGTCTAAGGTCATAACATAAACAATTTGCGACATGCGGATGACACAGTCTTAATAGCAGAGACATGAGCTACAAGAAAAGATAGACATAATAATAAAAGAAAGCAACAAGAACGGTCTCAGTCGGAATAGTAAGAAAGCAAAAATAATGGTCATATCGAAGAAACAAGCATCACCATAATGCAACATAATAATAAACAGGACAAATCTGAAACAAGTGCAACGTTTGAAATACTTGGCGAAAATAATAACACCAGATGGAAGATGCACCAAAGAAATAAAAAGCAGAATAGCTCAGGCCAAAATAGCGTTTCAGAAAATGAAAAACGTCTTATGCAACAAGTTCATGTCAATAGAAGTGAAAAGGAAAGTTCATCGGTGCCATATATAGTCAATTCTGACCTATGAAAGCGAATCGTGGACAGTAGACAAAGAAATGAGAAGACAATTTGAGGCCACAAAAGATAGGATTTCTGAAAAGTATGTTGAAAGTTTCCTGGACTGAAAAAGACCAATGAGGAAATTCTCAAAGAGGCCAACACAAAAAGAGAGGTCATAAAAAACATCAGAAAGAAACAATCAACATTTTTAACGCACATCATGAGAAGAAGAAAGTTGGAATACTTGGTAACAACTGGCAAAATATAGGGAAAGAGAGGTCGCGGACGACAATAAGAGAAGATACTAGATAGATTGGTGTCATGGCATGGAAAGCAGTCAACAACAGAAATACAATGCACTGTGGATGAAGATTGTGGAATGACATGATCGACTATGCCAAACGGTATGGCACTTGATGATAAATTACCAATGTTGCGACAATTGATGCCTTACACGGAATCTCAGGACGTCTAAATATCAAAGAAAATGCGGTGGATGATCTATTTCTATCGTGATCTGTTTAAAGAAAATCATCAACACAAGGTTGCGTGCCCTTTTCAGAACGTTACATTCACTACAGCCAGTCTGAAAGATTTTATGTTTCTAGACAGATCTCCCACTGCCTGTTTTGTCATGTTCAAGGTCGCCTTCATGTCTTGAAACAACTTCTTCTTTGTCTTCCCCTGATGCATTGTCGCCCAGGAACCATAACTTCCATTATTGTTCTTTGCAGCCCGCTGAGACTTTTGAAGTGGCCAAAGTATTTTAATTTCCTCTCTAGAATGGTGTTTATAAGCCAGTTATTTTGAAATGTTTCAATCTTTTAATACGTCTTCATTGCTCGTATTCATTATCCAAGGTGTCATATGGATTTTTCTGTAGCATTATTTTTTTTCGAATGAACGAGATTGTCTATGATTCATAACTATATGTTTTGCTGTGGGGAAGATATATGCTATCGGCAATTTTAATGTTACTGCCTTGCTGGTAGACTCACAACATGTTCTTAATGACGTTGTTTTGTGTTCCTATTGTTAATGTTCCTTTTATTGTTTTCTGGCAGACTCATCTGCTAGTTATTACAGATCCTCAACATTCATAGTTTGTTACAGTTTCAAGCTCTTCACGTCATTTTGGATGGCTTTTTGTTTTGTTAATGGACATTATCTTATTTTTCTAAATGTTTTTTCTCAATTTTTCTAAATGGATAGAGGTTTTGCTCTTCAATGTATTTTTTAACACATTCAATTGTCTCTAATAATTGTTGCACTATTTTAGAGGAGAACTGAAAAAAGTATAACATCGATACAGATAATGTGAATTCTCTATAAACCTCCAATTCCCTTTCCTGCTTCTTCGTCTTTAGTCCTACTAGGGGTGTTGGAAGGAGGTGATAGGCTCGGCTTCATGGACACCTATAGTTGTATAGCTAGAGTTGTCATCTTCAATTTATTTAGTGACTTTGACTCCTTCTATTCAACTTTTTCCTGGATTTATTAAGACGACAAATCCTGTAGCATATCTGTACCACATTATTAAAATATTCAAATGTACATTTTTTTAGAGTGTCTTTTAGTGATCGTTTGATTCTTTTGGACACTTACACATTGCTGATTTGATCTCTATAGAACATGTAAACTTTCTATCTATTTTATCTCAGTCTCAGCACTTATATTCGTCTATGAAGATCAGCAGCATTTGTTTACTATTTAATAATACTATATTTTAGAGAAACACTAATTAATAGGTGGAAGACAAAAGACTTGCACGAAATGAAGATCGTGGATTCAGTCTCTATGAAGATTAATGATAACAACAACAACAGCATCATCCGCCTCATACAAGCCTAAAAACATTTTAACCTTACACATTTCTGCCTGCACATTAACTAGTTCAAAGTAAAATTATTTAACAAAGACAAAACAAAGTTAGGATAATTTTTATTTTATTTCGAATGTCCCTTTCAACAATACCAGATTACATTTGTAGATTAATTGCACTTTACTCTATGCAAGTAAATTAGTTAGTAATCTGTACAGAATGTAATAGTTTATTTGCTTGCAATCCAGTCCACATACTCGGATATACGGGTGTAGACACTTGGATAGTTTCCTGTAAGAATGTAATGATGTGAATATTATTGCAGAAATAATTTGTATTGCAGAGATAACATGGACAAGAACAAGTTAGTTTTAATTTTCTTTCTTGTTATATTAATACCACAGCACGCCAATGTCACTCAGTAGCTCTTGTATGTAACGAAATATGTGCATGTCTGGGGCTTGTTCCAGTAGCTCGTTGTATACACACCTAGCACGTCTATGTAAGTTACAAGTCTTTCTTCATTGCGTTCCAAATTGATGTAGATTCATTACTGCTTTCTTATAAATCAATCACATTACAATGAGTATATCAATGAATGAGAGTATGAAAGAGAGTAAGAAAGAGTGAGAGAGTGATAGTAAGAGAGAGAGAGAGAGAGAGAGAGAGAGAGAGAGAGAGACAGAGAGAGTCAAAGCGATTACATTAAATATTTTGTGATATTTACTGTTTATTGGTGTGTGTTGTCGAATAGAGTGAAGCTAGACCTGCAACTATTTCATAATAGCCCACACGAAACTACGAACGTCCATTTATTTTTGGATGTACGATCACAAAGTAAAAGAGAAGTTGCTACCAACTGTCTACCAAGCCACCTAAAAGCATGTCTATATTCTTCAACATCATCATCTAACAGTAAACTGATTTCTGCTGCTGTTTACAAATTGTTTCTCATTCTTTAAGCAAATAGAGCTGCAAGCATGCAACCCCTAACATTGGGGACAATTGTACACATTTCTGTCTGATCTACAGCTTCGTAAATATGTTCGGATTGGTAGGCATAAAGGTAGTCCTATAGAAATTGTGTTTACATAGTGAAGTATTCGTGAGTTCGTTGTAATAAGCCTAAACTTCATGAGGTGGACCAGATCGCTGCCTACCCCTCCTAGAGAGTATATGTGGCAACCACATCACTAGATGTGGAGATCTCTGGAGGAGAGGCAAATACAAGGAAGACCAATAACGACCTGGCACAAAACAGTGGACACAAAGACACTCAATGTAAACCAGATTTAAGGAGCAACAGATGGCCACAGATCAAGAAAAGTGAATCAATTGCATTGCCGTACGATAAGAAGCTATACGGCATTTGGACTGTAGAATGTTGCACCGTTATATGGCCCCACGACAAAACAAAAACTATTTAATTATAAGCATTTTTCGCCATCATTATGTAGCTTGTCCCAGTAGGACCTTCCAATAACATCTAAAGTTGTCTCTGTTCTGCGAGAGTTGCTTAGCGTCTACTTTAATCCTACCAGTCTGTCCGTGACATCTTGTATCTAGTTTATCTGGGAATCACTTACCCTTATCATCTTGGTACCATGGGCATCGAATAATCTTTTCCGAGTTATCATATCGTTTAATGTAAAAATATTTCCTTTATTTTTTAAATATAAAGATCCTACAGATTGTATAACTATGTATTAAGATATAATAACTGTACTAGTTTTATAAGTAACAATTTCTAGATACATATTAAAGCACAGAAACCATAACGACTATAAACTTCTTAAACAATTTTTAATGTAATACATTATTTAAGTTCGAAAGCGTAATGTACCTTTGAGTATTCGATGGCTCTCTAATCTGTCATTAGAAGACCCCAGTTGTAGAGAAAAGAGAAAGAAAGTGAGAGTAAAGCGAAACCCTAAACGCTAACATCACTGTTAGTATGTGAGATCCACAAGTAGTTTTGCTGTGATGTCAACTAAGGGAGATCACTTGTTTCGCTAAAACAATAAATGCACTTAAGCTAGGAAATTACTTAATATATAAACACTAAAGTACTAGATTGTAGTATTTAGAAGGAAGTCAGATTTTCTTTATATATTTGATATTATTCTATGTAGACATAAGCTCTGTTTGTAATGTTTTCTTGTTTTACTGTGTCTTTATTTGCCAGTGATCTGTGTCTAAAAATAAACAAGATTTATTTGTACAAATTAACAGAACCGATAATTACCACTGCAGTTGGAGACTCCCCAGGAGGTGACACCAGCCAAGAGCTCCTTGTTTCTTCCGCACATCATGGGGCCGCCACTGTCACCCATGCAGGCACTTGGGCGGTTGCCTGAAGAAGCTGGGGACGTAAATTAGTTGAATATTTAATGCTTCTTCTCCTCAACCACTACTTGGCTTACTCCCAGAACACACTGAGGTGTCGTGGTCTTCACATGCCACTACATTTATTGTTGCTTACCGGATTGGTCTCTCATTGAAGTCTCGGAAACTTTGACAAAAGGAACAAGAAATCCATCAAACAATAATTGCTCAGAAAGGTTCAAACTAGAGGAAATCATCATTATCATGTGCCATACCAGGTAGGGAGGAAGATCATATCCTTCCACAATTATCTGTCCATAGAGCATGGCATCAAATCCTTCAGTCTTTGCTGTCAACGGTCTCACTTTCTCTATATTTTGCCAGTTATAACTAAGAATTTCAACTTTCCTCATCTCATGATGTGTCCGAAAAATGTCGATTATTTTTTTCTAATGTTTTTTTATGTGCTCTCCTTTTTGTGTTGGCCTCGTTTAAAAGTTTATCGTTCATCTTTTTAGTTATCTAGGGAACTCGCAACATTTTTCTCAGAAATGCCCTCTGATTGATATCTAATTGTCTCTACACTTGTGTGTCTACTTTCCATGAATCGCTCCCATAGGTCAGACTTATTTCGATATATAACACCGATGAGCTCTCTTTCTCACTTCTATTGCTATAAACGTGTAGGAGGAGATGCAAAGAAAAATAACAAACTGACGATGGAAATTAATGGATCATGTGATCGTGATAGCTCCAGAAATAATCACAAGAGTTATCAATGGAGTCCGGAGATAAGGCAAAAAGAGAGGCAGGCCAAGGTAAATTTATCTAAGTATAGAGCAAACATGAATAATGTGTGCCAGACGTAGGCACTCTGAGCAGGAGGAATGCGACCAGCACGAAGTAGAAGGACTTT
Source organism: Megaustenia siamemsis (assembly GCA_032433765.1). Taxonomy (NCBI): domain Eukaryota; kingdom Metazoa; phylum Mollusca; class Gastropoda; order Stylommatophora; family Ariophantidae; genus Megaustenia; species Megaustenia siamemsis. Next base: position 41,195,536 of record JAVIAB010000139.1, read on the forward strand.
GTTTGCCCTACCAACAAGAAATCACAAGTCGCATCAACCCCTGACTGCTTCTTGCTCTGCACCAAGTTAAAAAAAAAAGAAGAGGAAAGAAATCACTGAAGACTGTGTTATTACTCGAATCTACTTTAGAAATAAATTTCCTATGGTTCCTCTTATTCTGTGCCTGATCAACATTAGCTGATAAAACTGATCGCAAGTTATTGGAGACATATTTAAAATATTAATAAAAAATATGAGTTGTAGCAAGACTGAAATCTAAATAGTCCAAAATGTCGATATCTTCGGTGATCCGATCACAAACATTGTATAAATCCAATATTAAATAAAAACAAATGATTGCTACTGCAGCAATACGATCTTAGAACTATACGGAATGTTGCAGAGACAAGATCAGAAATGAGGATATTACGAAAAGGTGTGAAGTAACAACTGTACTGGATTGCTTGCTTGTGTTCGACCGATGACTTAAGGAGTGTACCTCGTCGTCATCCGCCCTTAATAGGACGTTAAGTAGGCGTGCCTGCGTTGTGTTGTGGTTTATAGTATAACTGTGATATTTGCGCCTTTCGGCCCAAAACATCCGACTTCAGCATGACATTTTTGAGTACCGGGTTGTCTTCCCTCATCGATCTCTACTGGCTTGGCCAGACTAGACAGGTTAGTATGTTACTAGAGGCACTACGGAGAGGTGGAGCAGGGTCTGGATGGTTCTGGTTCACCGATCCTGGCGCAAGCCATCAGCTGTGGATCGATGACAACTATTATCTCTGGTGCTGGGAGGCGCACCTTCCACTTTACTGGATCAAATCAGAAAACAAAAATCTCAGATAGTCTGGACTAAAAAAACAATCATTAAGGGAGATCTCTAAAACAACGAGAAGAGAGGTAGATATTGAAGTCGATTAATTAATAAGAAAGAAAAAAAACACCAAGATGAGAACCACGAAGGAGACAGCCACAGAGCATTGATCCAAACTCAATTTTTCCTCGACATCAACAGATTTTAGAGGCAGAAGAAACAGACAAAATAATTAGAAATAGTACTCAGCTGTTCTACTGTTCTAGAACCCTGTCAAGAAGTAATAAAGACCTCGTTGTTTGCTACATTGGAAGACTGTAAAGGCTTTTCATACTCTTACTAAAGACAAAAGCTTTTCATTGTCTTACTAAAGTCAAAAGCTTTTCATTGTCTTACTAAAGACAAAAGCTTTTCATTGTCTTACTAAAGACAAAAGCTTTTCATTGTCTTACTAAAGACAAAAGCTTTTCATAGTCTTACTAAAGACAAAAGCTTTTCATAGTCTTACTAAAGACAAAAGCTTTTCATACTGTTACTAAAGACAAAAGCTTTTCATAGTCTTACTAAAGACAAAAGCTTTTCATTGTCTTACTAAAGACAAAAGCTTTTCATTGTCTTACTAAAGACAAAAGCTTTTCATTGTCTTACTAAAGACAAAAGCTTTTCATTGTCTTACTAAAGACAAAAGCTTTTCATTGTCTTACTAAAGACAAAAGCTTTTCATAGTCTTACTAAAGACAAAAGCTTTTCATACTCTTACTAAAGACAAAAGCTTTTCATAGTCTTACTAAAGACAAAAGCTTTTCATTGTCTTACTAAAGACAAAAGCTTTTCATTGTCTTACTAAAGACAAAAGCTTTTCATTGTCTTACTAAAGACAAAAGCTTTTCATTGTCTTACTAAAGACAAACGCTTTTCATTGTCTTACTAAAGACAAAAGCTTTTCATAGTCTTACTAAAGACAAAAGCTTTTAATACTCTTACTAAAGACAACAGCTTTTCATAGTCTTACTAAAGACAAAAGCTTTTCATAGTTTTACTAAAGACAAGATTGGTCAGATACAGATTCGTCATTAAACTCAGGGCGACTGAAGCAGCTGGGGAAGCTGTCAGCGATCAACAGCTGATGGCTTGCGACTTGAGCGGTGAACCAGACCCATGAAGACCCTACTCCACCTCTTGGCGGTGCCTCTAAAAATAGACAAACCTATCTAGTCTGGCCAAGATTGTAGGTATCGAAGTAGGAAGGCAACCAATTACTCAAAAAAACATAGTGCTGAAGTCGGATGTGCTGGGCTGAAAATAAACTACAACACAACGCATGTACACCCACTTAACCTCCTTGAAGATGGATAGCAAAGAGAATAATCAACTCCTTTAGTATGTATCGGATGACAGACATAAAGCAAAATACATAGGGCCAAGATGTCGGACAGCACGTGACCTAAAGACGGTCAGTATGTCAAGGCTGTCTGCAGGCGTCAGAATTAATGAACCATGGCTGACAATTCAATATTATGGGGAACAAAAAATATTTGATATTCTATCAACGACATGCTCGCTCTGTATTTACCGGCAGCTTCGTAGACACAGATGTGTTTAATGTTGATGTTCTGGCCGGACCATCTGGACTGGCATTCTGAGGTCGTGATTTTGGTGATCTGAGCCTCCATCAGTGTCTGGGCGCCTGATCCTGAACCGGAAGTCTGACCCCATCCGGTGATGACGCACTGGGAGTTGGCGAAAGATGAGCCTTTGGGAGCCAGACCTGCGAGCTGATGATGGAGAAATAGAAATTATGTTTTAATGTTACTGTTAACAGACCTTCTTAAGTGTTAGTTTTTGTAATGTTGGTATGATTTTGTATGTGCATGTATATATGCATGCATAAATGAGTGTTTTATTTATGTGTTTTATATGTATCTTTGTAGGTATGTATGTTGTAAGTAATGTATATATATATAGAGAAACGATGCAGGAAAACACAAATGAACTATCATCAATAGCCAGCAAAATTGGGCTTGAGATCAATCATGAAAAGTCTGAGACTATGGTCATGAAAAGATTAATTCCAACAAATGACAGAATATATACATGGAAAATAAACCAGTGGAAGGGATCGATCACTTTATCTATCTTGGAAGTCACATTGATCGAGAAGGGGATACAAATAAATAAATTAGAATCAGAATAGCTAAAGCAGCAATGTCTTTCAGAAGCCTTGAAAAGTTGTGGAAATCAAAACTCATCAGCACAAACACAAAACTTAGAGTATTCTATTCGAATATACTATCAACCCTTACGTATGCGTGTGAGAGCTGGAAAACAACAAGAGACCTAGAAACAACGTTGAACGCATTTGAAAATAGATGTCTAAGGAAAATACTTGGTATAGCGTGAACGAATTCAAAAGAAACGAGGAAATTAGAAAAATCGTCAATCAACCACTAATATCATCAGTAATCAAGAAAAGACGATGGTCACATGTTGGACATGTGATGAAGAGAGATAATAAGTGAATATAAAAGCAAGCCCTCCTGTGGGAAACAACAGGTAAGAGGAAAAGAGGAAGACCTAAAGAGACACTGAGAAGAACATTGATGAGAGAGGCAAGAGCAGCAGGAATCGGCTCCCTCAATGAGATATGGTTATTTGCACAGACAAATGGCGAGATTTGATAAAAGATCTTTACAAGGATTGAAAACAGCTAGAATAAAAAATTAGGTAAGAGAAGGAGTATCTGGGTCCACGCTCTAAGGGCTGGCTACGGCTCGAAAAGTCAATTCTATATATATATGCCCATGAGCATGCATGTATGTCGTGGCACAGAATTGATACGATGCAATGTGGACTGAAAACTCTAGAAGGACATGATCGCCTAAGCCTAGCGGTATGGCACATTATGAAGATGATGTATGTTCATTTTTATGTGTATGTATCTATTACCATACAATGTTAATGCTCCCTCAATGAGATAGAACTGCTTGCACAGAACAGAGACAGATGGCGAGATTTGATAAAATATCTTTAAAAGAAAACTGCTAGAACAAAAATTCATATAGGAGAAGGTGTATATTGGTCTACGCCCTATGGGCCGGTTACGGCTCGAAAGGTCAATAGATAGATAGATAGATCTATTAACGTGTATGAATGTATGTTGTCTACCTGCGGCAGCCACTGTCAGAAGCAACTTTGTCAAACATCAACTCTGAAGACGATATTCGTCTTTAGCAGGACACTTTTGATGCTGGTATTATTTTCTTCCTTTTAATCTCACGTGGTTAGCCAAACTAAGTATTCTTTTTCGATTAATAACGCACAATACGTAGTGTAGTCTTAATCAATTTGGATTCACTGATGCACAAGTAACAGTTGTAAGTCTTAGACTGCTTTAAGCACGTGTTTTTCAGTCACGTGTCAGGTTTATTTCTTGCACTGAACATTTATTTCTACCACTGAACATTTAATTTTAGAGCTGGACATTTATTTAAGATTAACAGCTGATTTCTCATTGGCATAAGAAGAGCACAAGCTTGGTTATACGGATCGTTATCGCAAGGACAGTGTGACTGAAAGTCGATCAGAACCTCACTTGATCTCAAAATTGGTCATTCTGAAAACAGTCTGCTTCAAAACAAGATAAGTAAAATAAATAACTGAATATTTGTTACAGTCTATATCTTCCGAGGCGAGAGACGAATATAGAAGTGCTGTAAACATACAACTCTCCTCGTAGAATTGATACTTAAAAACAGGTGGACTAACACGGTAAGAATCGCCGTGGCTTCCTCGATGTTGGGGTCAGCTGTGTAGCTATAAATTACATTGAACGGCGATATCTCTGCGGTGATAACTTCAACATCTCCAGCAGAATCCGAGAAATCAAGAAAGTCAGTGAACCCGGTTCATCATCATCCAGAGTTAATAACTCGCCCCGTGGCAATAGAGCAGCAAACACGCACAAAATGATAACACACACAACATACTCATACACATATGAAATATGATAGCTTTTAAAAGTAATTAAACTGGGAGTTAAAATAAGATTTGAAGGAAAAAGAATTTGGAGTAACATCAGCTCTGAGCTTCATCCAGAGACAACATATTAAATGGTTTGAACATTAAATGCAATTACCAGCAAACAGCAGTCCACAGCAAGCATAAGCAACTAAATGCAACAACAGAAGAGGTAGAGGAAACCCCACCCCTTCCCCCAATGAAATGAATAAACGAAATATATGGCCACACAATGCGCTGTGTAGCAAAGGGCAATGTGACGAAACTCATGGAAATGCAAGAGAGGAATAGAGCAAGACAAAGCAGGACACTTATATACTCACCTGTACGTTAGCGTTGAGAGTCACCTGAGTGTTCAGGTAAATGATACCGATGTCGTTGGGGATACCTGGAGCATTTCCGTTGTAATTCTCGTGGATAATAAAACGACTGACACCAACGGTCTGTTCATAGGGATTGGGGGCCTCGTACAAGTTCAGGGCTCCGACCTCCACACGCATTCTAGAAGCGGTTTGACCGCTGAGACAGTGGGCGGCAGTCACGACCTGCCGAAGTCAAAGTTAAGAGGAATTGTAGTATGTATGGGGAAGAGACTGTTACAGGCATCATGTAATGACATATATGTGAACTTTATAATGTTGTGTTTCTTCATATAATTACCTTAAGTTCAGACATACATTTGAGTTACCTGTCACTAAAACTTCATATTTTACTTTAAATCATCATCATCATCATGTACCATGCCATCTGGCGTAGGCGATCATGTCCCTCCACAATCTTCTATCTACAGTGCATCGTATCAGTTCTGTTGTTGACTGTTTTCCAAGCCATGACACCAAGCTATCCAGTATTTTCTCTCTTTGTCGTCCGCGATCTCTCTTTCCTTTTATTTTGCCAGTTGTAACCAAGTATTCCAACTTTCCTCTTCTCGTGATGTGCCCAAAAAATGTTGAATGTTTACTTTAAATACTCTAGTTAAAAATTCCCGAATTAAAGTCGGATTTTGATTGTTTGAAAATAATTTAAATCATTGAGTTCTACAAGGCGAAAATTAAAAGACTGAAATTCATGAAAACTCACGATAGTTAACTTGACACATAAAATAACGTAAGTATTTTATATTTTGAAGAGAGAACGTAATACAAAGTCGCAGTTTTAAAAAAATAAATAAAATGTTTAAATTAAATAAATGATTATTTCTCTATTTCAGTTGGTTTTGTCCATATTTACTATTTGATGTTATATCTTACAATCAAGAAGGGAGGAGTGGTGGGGGACGAGAGATTGATGATCTAGAGATAATAAATAGGCCTCTGAACATGACGATCACGGGTTCGATTTCCACCACATGAGATGAGGACTTTAAAAAAATTTAGTCTATCATTTCCTCGCAGCTATGCCCTCCCCTGCTCTATATGTAGTGAGCTCCGCTACAGTCCTCTCGGATAGTAGCAGAAAAAAAAACAGGAGATCCTGTGAGCATTCTGGGACTATAAGTGAGCCCTTGGCAATTAAAAGTTGAAAAGAGTAGGCTAAAAAGGCCAGCAGAATGGTCTTTGTCAGGCAGAATGGTCTTTGTCAGGCAGAATGATCTTTGTCAGGCAGAATGATCTTTGTCAGGCAGAATGATCTTTACCAGGCAGAATGATCTTTGTCAGGCAGAATGATCTTTACCAGGCAGAATGATCTTTGTCAGGCAGAATGGTCTTTGTCAGGCAGAATGATCTTTGTCAGGCAGAATGATCTTTGTCAGGCAGAATGATCTTTACCAGGCAGAATGATCTTTGTCAGGCAGAATGGTCTTTGTCAGGCAGAATGATCTTTACCAGGCAGAATGGTCTGTCAGGCAGAATGGTCTTTGCTAGTCCAGATGATTTGACCAAACCATACTCATTTTCTTCATCATACTCAAAAGGTCATCATGTGCATCGATTGCTTGTGGTATCATTCTGTTAACTTTTTCATTCATGATCAATCCGGTAGACGTATCTTCCATTTCATTAGACCTTTCTTTTCTGCCTTAGCTAAAATAAAAACCTATACACTTTACGGCGACAGCACCAGGTTTGTGACATTTTTTCCCCAGAAAATGTATGCATCATCAGTTAATTGAATTAAAAAGAAATAAAGATAAAGAAGTCAATATTTCAGGGTGTGTGAAATCAAAGGAAGGAAATTTCGTGCGCAGTTGAATGATTTCAAGTCAAATGTTGAGAGAGAAGAAATGGCTATACAACCAACGTTCATTCATTGGTACCCTCTCCACATCGTAGGTTGACTTTCAGGAAGCACTATTTTGCTCTATCTTTTGCATTTGTACGTTTAAATAGGTTCACCTGTCCATCTTTTGATGGGATCAGTCCACTTTAGTTTTGTTCCGCCTCAGTTTAATCTATCATGAACCTTCTCTTGTAAGATGACCTTCAGTAGGGCATTCTGTCTCTTCACATGTCCAAACATTTTCAGTTGTCTTTTTTCGAATTCTGTTATCAGTCAAAATTTCAGGTTGTGTGAAATCAAAGGAAGGAAATATAATAATTGGACAGGAGAAGATAACAGAAAGATAGACAGAATATATTAGCCAACTCTATGATGATGAAAGACCAGAGCTAAACAATTCAAACAAATACACAGGACCACCAATAATGCAAAGTGAAGTGGAGGAGGCAATTCAACACATGAAAAGAGGCAAAACTCCAGGTCCGGACAATATAACAATCGAAGAGATCAATACATTAGGAGACCTGGGAGTACATGTCATAACAAAACTACTCAATGACATATATAACACGACACATATTCGAAGATCTACTAAAATCTATCTTTGTAGCCATACCGAAGAAATTAGACGACACAGATTGTGAAGACCATCGCACTATTAGTCTCATGAGTCATTTGACGAAAATATTACTAAGAATCATCATGAGACGTGTAGGGAACAAAATAAAACCAGAAATAAGTGAAGAACAATGTGGATTTGTGGAGAAAGAGGTAAAGAAAGATCTATATATGTGCTTTATAGACTACACACAATCTTTTAACAAAGTAAAGCATGTGGAAATAATCAATATTTTGGAGAAATTAATTACTGATGGCGAGGATATGATAATCATTCAAAAATGTACTTGCAACAAACAGCAGTCACAAGAATTAGTAACCAAACATGACATTTCCAATATATAACAGAAGGAGTTGACACGGCTGTGTTCTATCGCCAGATTTGATTTCACTTTACAGCAAAAATATTCTGAGATCAACAGTAGACAAAAAGAGAATTGAAGTCAATGGTCACAACGTAAATAATTTGCGATATGCGGATGACACAGTCTTAATATAAAAGACATAAAATGAACTACAAGAAATAATAGACATAAGAGTAAAAGAAAGCAACAAGAAAGGTCTCAGTTTGAATAGTAAGAAAACAGAAGTAATAGTCAAATCTAAGAAAAAATTATCACCAACATGAAGCATAAAAATAAACAGGACAAATCTTAATCAAATCTGCAACGCGTCAAATACTTGGACACAATAATAACATCAGATGGAATATGCACCAGAGAAATAAAAAGCAGCATAGCTCAGGAGAAAAAAAAGCATTTCAGAAAATGAAAAACGTCTTATGCAAAATATCGATGTCAAGAGAAGTGAGAATGAGAGTTCATCGGTGTTACATAGACCACATTCTGACCCATGAAAGCAAATCATGAACAGCAAGCAAACCAATGAAAAGACGGTTAGAGGCCATATATATGAGATTTATCAGAAGAATGTTGAAAATTCCCGGAACAGATAAAAAAGACCAATGAGGACATTCTCAAAGAGGCCAACACTAAAAGGGAGCTCCTAAAAACATCAGAAAGAAACAATCAACATTTTTAATGTACATCATGAGAAGAGGAAAGTTGGAATACTTAGTTACAACTGACAAAATATAGGTAATGATGGGTCGCGGGCGACCGTATGAGAAGATACTAGATAGCTTGGTCTCATGCCATGGAAAACAGTCAACAACAGAACTGATACAATGCACTGTGGATAGAGATTGGGGAAGAACATGATCGACTAAGCCAACCTGTATGGGACACGAAAATGTTATACAAAATGATATACTCGTTAGAAGTAAAAAGAATTACTAGTTGAAATGTTAATTATTAGCTTTCAATATTGATATGTTGTGACGTAATTCTTAGACATGTTGTTGTTCTCAGGCTCGTGGACTGACCTTGTTTCTGGCGATGAGCGTGGCACCACAGATGTGGTACCATCCGGAGCCGGACAGAACCTGGATCGAGGCCTGGTGAGGGTGAGCGAACATAGCAGCGGGTTGGCCATTCACGATACGTTTCTCTAGCTCTGGGGCTGCCAGGCACGTGGCTGGGAACAAATGATCATATGTAAATTAGTCTGTCGTTACAGTTTGTCGTAACGGTTGTTTAGTAACAGTAAGTGTTGGAAAGAAAGGAACGGCTGTGATGAATTAAATTTGACCGGCTTAGTAGCCGGAGTTACTGAGTAGTGCTCTGCGCACATCGTGAGCTGTGTGCTTCATTCGGATGGTGTTTCCATATTCAGATTTCTTACGATGAATGATGAATCGTATGACTAAGGACAGTTCAGATGCGTTCACTGTCGATGCTATAATATAATATGTCTTTTGAAGTGTGCGGTGTTTGCTACGACAGGAACTGCAACTGTCTTTATTTATTTGGATATTCGATGGGATGTTAGTTTGGATGATTCCACTGGCACGGGTGGTTGAGCAATATTGGATTTCCATTCGTTTGCAGTGATACCGGGGCCTTCCAATAACAATATCCATAACTTGACCGTCTAAGACCGTACTTTTGTGGGCAGTGTTTATTTGGGCTTTGGTATTCCTCACTGTTATTAATTTTCTCAACTCAGTGAGACACGCATCCAACGTTAATTTCTGCTATCATCATCAAGTTCCATGCCTGCTGGCGTAGGTGATCATGTCTCTCCACAACTTTTGATCTCGACAGTTATTTATAATTTCTGTTGTTGACCTTCTGCAGAGCCATTCTTTTAAGCTGTCTGGTATCTTTTCTTTTTGCTCCCCTCTATCTCTTCGTCCCTCAATTTCCCCAGATGTTACAATATATTCCAGCTGTTCCCTTCTCATTACATGGCTAAAAATGATGATTGTTTCTTCCTAATATTGGAAATTAGCTCTCCTTTTGCTTTGGCCTCTTTCAGAACGTTTTCACTACTCTTCTTAGCTATCCATGGTATTCTCAACATTCTTCTGTAAAACGACATTTCTACAGCCAGCAGTGATTTTTTTGTCTGTTGCCCTATTGTCCATGATTCGCATCCATACCTTAAGACTGGCTCTACATAACATTTAAGAACTCTTTTTCGCATTTCTATTGTAAAAAATGGATTGCACAGTATCTTTCTATTTTTTTAGGGAAAACTATTATTAATCCTGTCTTTTAATTCTCCCATAGTCTCATTTCTTTTTTCATTATTTACTTGTTATTTCCCTAGACTTTAAACTAACTATTCGGTAGGGCGGGGGAGAAAGGGTGCTGTGTGGCCTAGAGGACGACGTCGGTTTCTGGACAGCAAGTTCTCGGGTTCGATTTCCACCACAGGAGGTGCAGTGTTTAAAAGGAAATCGAATTCGTGGTTCCTTCGTGGCTCTACCCTACCGCGGTCTCTACGGTCTCTAGGTAGTGAGATTCGATGTCTAGCCCTCTCGGTTAACGGAGAACAAACACAGGATGTCCCATGTACATTATGCGTAAGGTAAAAAAAAAACTCTTAATATTTAGAAATCGAATAGAGCAGGCTAAATTGGTCTCAACCCGGGCTAAATTAATAAGAATAAAATCCACATAAAACGTTAAATCCTTTGATGATAAAAATAAGTGGTCATCTGAAGTCGGAGAATATCTCTTTGCATGGCGCGGGACATCTGAGTACATGGCTCCCTGTATAGCGGGGGACATCTGAGTACATGGCTGACTGCATGGCGAGAGATGCCTGAGTACATGGCTGACTGCATGGCGAGAGATGCCTGAGTACATGGTTGACTGCATGGCTAGAAATGCCTGAGTTAATGACTGACTGCATGGGGAGAGATGCCTGAGTACATGGTTGACTGCATGGCGAGAGATGCCTGAGTACATGGTTGACTGCATGGCGAGAGATGCCTGAGTACATGGTTGACTGCATGGCGAGAGATGCCTAAGTACTTGGCTGACTGCATGGCGAGAGATGCCTGAGTACATGGTTGACTGCATGGCGAGAGATGCCTGAGTACATGGTTGACTGCATGGCGAGAGATGCCTGAGTACATGGTTGACTGCATGGCGAGAGATGCCTGAGTACATGGCTGACTGCATGGCGAGAGATGCCTGAGTACATGGTTGACTGCATGGCGAGAGATGCCTGAGTTAATGACTGACTGCATGGCTAGAGATGCCTGAGTACATGGTTGACTGCATGGCGAGAGATGCCTGAGTACATGGTTGACTGCATGGCGAGAGATGCCTGAGTTAATGACTGACTGCATGGCGAGAGATGCCTGAGTACATGGTTGACTGCATGACGAGAGATGCCTGAGTACATGGTTGACTGCATGGCGAGAGATGCCTGAGTACATGGTTGACTGCATGGAGAGAGATGCCTGAGTACATGGCTGACTGCATGGCGAGAGATGCCTGAGTACATGGCTGACTGCATGGCGAGAGATGCCTGAGTACATGGTTGACTGCATGGCGAGAGATGGCTGAGTACATGGTTGACTGCATGGCGAGAGATGCCTGAGTACATGGTTGACTGCATGGCGAGAGATGCCTGAGTACATGGTTGACTGCATGGCGAGAGATGCCTGAGTACATGGTTGACTGCATGGTGAGAGATGCCTGAGTTAATGACTGACTGCATGGCGAGAGATGCCTGAGTACATGGCTGACTGCATGGCGAGAGATGCTTGAGTACATGGTTGACTGCATGGCGAGAGATGCCTGAGTACATGGTTGACTGCATGGCGAGAGATGCCTGAGTACATGGTTGACTGCATGGCGAGAGATGCCCGAGTACATGGCTGACTGCATGGCGAGAGATGCCTGAGTACATGGCTGACTGCATGGCGAGAGATGCCTGAGTACATGGTTGACTGCATGGCGAGAGATGCCTGAGTACATGGTTGACTGCATGGCGAGAGATGCCTGAGTACATGGCTGACTGCATGGCGAGAGATGCCCGAGTACATGGCTGACTGCATGGCGAGAGATGCCTGAGTACATGGCTGACTGCATGGCGAGAGATGCCTGAGTACATGGCTGACTGCATGGCTAGAAATGCCTTAGTATGCGATTGCCTGTATAGCAGGGATGTATGAACTGATGGCTGCCTTTTTAGTGGGGGGGGGGGCATCTGAGTACATGGCTCCCTGTATGGAGGGGGACACCTGAATAGATGTCTGCCTATATGGCGATGGATACCTGAGTAGGTGGCTCCCTGTATGGCGAGGGATGCCTGAGTAGATGTCTGCCTATACGGCGATGGATACCTGAGTAGGTGGCTGCCTGTATGACAGGGGACACCTGAATAGATGTCTGCCTATATGGCGATGGATACCTGAGTAGGTGGCTCCCTGTATGGCGAGGGATGAATGAGTAGGTGGGTGCCTATATGGCGAGGGATGCCTGAGTAGATGGCTGCTTGTTTGAATGAAAGATAAAAGTGATACTCACACAAAATTCACGACCTCGCTAAAGGTATACATCTGGCGATGCACACAAAGAAACAAGTATACATCTGGCGATGCACACAAAGAAACAAGTATACATCTGGTGATGCACACAAAGAAACAAGTATACATCTGGCGATGCACACAAAGAAACAAGTATACATCTGGCGATGCACACAAAGAAACAAGTATACATCTGGCGATGCACACAAAGAAACAAACACCTGAGCAACGACACGTTGTATTGGTGACGTGATCCAGAAAACTACATTCCTAATAATTGGAAAGCGGATTTCATCCACGCCTTCAGGAGTATTGGAAATATGGTGTTTGTGAATATATATTTCAATGACGAATGCCATATTTTGTTGGTGATATGGTCGATATCACGTCAGGGCGTCCTACCTATCCAGAAAATTCGGTACCCATTATGGCTGTGTGAATCTTGGAATCTAAAGCGACATTGTTGTCCTTAGAGTCCGGTTCACTATTTGGGATAAGGACAGGTAAAATGGTCTAATAACGTCTACAGAGTTTATGCACCTTTGTAGCAATAAAAAACTTCACTTCACCCCACGAAGCGGTAAAACCAGGTGAAAAGAGGATAATGTTAGCTCATAATAGATGGAGGAGACTTTCTAAAATGCCGATATATATATATATATATATATATATATATATATATATATATGAACGTACAAGCATACATCTATAAAAATAGCAATCTCTATAGTATTTATATATACATGAGAGGGGAATTGGTAAAAAATACCTTGTTAGATATAATAAAGAATATATTAATAGGAATATCGAAAGTGGATATAGCTATTGTAACCCTTGGAATGTGTTTTTATATAGAAGAAATGTGAATAATTTGTTGAACGGCGTAGAGAAAAATGAATAACGAAACTTTTAAACAGCTGTAAATTTAAAGACATCTATTTAATAGAATTCGTAAAAGACAAATGAAGCTGTTAGGGCGCGTACATATATATGCGTGTGTGTGTGTGTTTGTGTTAGTGTATATATTGAATAGTTGGGATATACTTTAATAAATATGTTGGAAATATATAACCCAACTGAAATAAATAATGACCAAAATGGAAATCCCCTAACGGACCTATTTAAAAATCTAACAGATGAAGAGAATACTTCAAAGAGCTCCTACACCCAGCCAGGGAAGAATTAAACTAGTATTATTATTATTATTATTACTAAGTGCAACACAGGCCCAGGAATTAACTAACATCTCTAGAACCAAAAATACTAATACGTGAAATGGAAAGGGTGGTTCAACAGTCGGCGAAATGTAAATCTATAGAAGCAGATTACCAACAGAATCAATCCAAGCAGCATGATAGTTTGGTAGTAGATAGTGACATAAAATATGTAGGGAAAAAGTAAAGAAATATGCAATATAAAATTTGCAAAGCATAAAGAGACACGTAAACTTCCCGTCTGAAAATGCTGAATACACTTACCCAGAAGGCAAGCAAGAATGAAAATCTGCATTGTGATAAAGTGCGTCACTAAGACTGCCAATTGATCCAAGCTCCTTTGCTGGTGATCGCATTTTAGATCAGAAGCTTTAACCTTATATACTTTTCCTTGGGTACCAATAAAGCAATAAAGCACTTTGGACACTTCCTGACTAAAAAAAAAACAATAAGGAATCGAAAAGTATCACTATTAACTTTTATGAACACACGAAACATTACATAAAACCGAAATTACATTAATTTATTATCCATTTTACGACTAAATTACATTTGAGTATTTGTAGGTAAGAAACTAATATTTTTACGACCATCTACTTCTACAGATGGCAATTTTTACGACTTAAAAAAGCAGAAAACCTTCACCACGTTTAACGACAGCTTTATGTGTTGGTAACAGTTTTTGTTATGTTAGTGACTTCTTTTTGTTAATCATCATCACAATTTAGTAACATGGTCACCATTATGACAGTCTTACCTGAACAAATACCGCTGTACCAATGTTCTTTGTGAACCTTACCATTTTCATCCGAATTGATCTTTTGTCTTCTGCGATGAGTTCACTAATGGGAACTCTGAAGCACGCTGTTGAGCTGGTCCCTTGAAGTTTTGTAAATACCGAGTACAACACTCGGATCCCGGCATTTCTGTAATGGTTTTATCACTAATGAGAATATTGCAAAGACATTTGAAACGGACTTACTTCATGAAATGTGACAACATCATAACATATGCTGGAAGTGGTCACCAACAGTGCCCAAACAAGATACTAATTATAGAGGGAATATCGGGGCCCGGAGTGAATGAAATACTCGGTAAAAAGGTGCATGGAAGATATCAAAGACGAGCTGGGATTGATCGCTGCAGACGCTGGACATCTCAGGCAGGATATAGCAAACTTCATATTGGCTGTCATGTGTGCAAATGACTGGACAAGCTAAATGATGATGATGTTGATTGTTAATATTATTGTTATTGCGCCAGCTCTTTCAGTAGCGATGACAATTGAAGTAGTGGCTTATAGGCCATACTCGTAGAGATGTACTCACTTTATTTGCTTGTTTCTTTCGTACCCGAGACGACGAACGTTAAGGAGATTTAAGTAACGCTGAGGTAGCACGACGGTTATCTCTTTGACAGTTTGAGACGTCGTGGAGTTATCCTGTGATTTTTTTTTTGTCTGAAGGTAATTGAAGTCTAATCATATCGGAGTCGGATAATAGAAAACCGAAGATCAATTTTTAAGTTAGAAACGTCAAAAAAAAAAAAAAAACGCGGAGCCGTTGAAAATTGAAAGGATGAAGCTGTAATATGGTGCCTTGCTCTAATTAAAAACATTTTTTTTCTTTCTTCTTCTATCCGTCCTCCATTGCCGTTGGCGTGGAGGGGAGATAAAATCTGCGATTCTTTGCTCTTCTGTGGCCTATTCTGGTGTTATCCCTCCTAGTGACTCTAGTATTCCCTTTATCCATCTCTTTCTCATTCTTCCTCTTAATCTGGCGTAAGATGTAACGTTCGTGTATGGCTCTTTGAAACATTTTTAGTTCTTTTTGTCTTGTTATGTGGCTGAACCAATTCATCTGTTGTTTCTTTATGTATTCGATGGCTGGTTCAATTTCAAGTTTCTTCCTCAGGTCAGTGTTCTAACTCTGTCCCTTAACATGTTTCCTGCAATAAAAAAAAATACGATTCTTAGCATATTTCAAATAATCAACATTTCTTGAATTACCTCTACAACTGACAGTGACACGTAGTTCGTGCACTGTTAGTAGTATACAATGGTGTAACTGATCCGTTTTTGACCAGTAAATTAACAAAGATATATACTGTGGTGCGCAGCGCACCACATGTACACGAGAGACAAGGGGAGTTAACCATGACATTTCGTGTCGGGATGTTGACCTCTAGTCCCGGTGACCCCGGAAGTGACCTGTTTATGTCTGCTTTGTGCTGACTTTGGCGTTCTTCATGTACTTGCTCGATAGTGATAGGTTAGTAGATTATACAACATCAATGAAAAACATTAAATTTAAAACAGAAGACGAAGATATATTTTATTCTTTTATTAGCTCAATAGGTGTATAACATTACAAACATATTTAGTACACGAAGTAAATATATAGTACAAGGATAATATTTATTTATATCTATGTAGTTGGGTGTCTGCTTAGCGTTGTACCATAAATGAAGCATAAGGGGTGAAACTGTTAGAGATTCATGGATAGGCTAAGCTGGTAGTGTAAATATGTTCCTCGGTGTTAGTGGTTCGATATCTCTCTCTCTCTCTCTCTCTCTCTCCTAACATTCCACCCTCCATCGTACATTTAGCTTCCGTCATAGACTTCCCTCCATTGTAACACTTACTCATTCTCTCCATTTAAACCCATTAGCTCTACTTAGCTCCCCTAAATTTCTCTCTCTCTGCTCTCTCTCTACTATTGCAGCCTAGATTTCCCGCCATTGAAACACTTACTCATTCTCACCATTTATCCCTATCATCTCGCATTCCTTCTCTCTCTCTCTCTCTCTCTCTCTCTCTCTTTCTCCCCTATCCTCTCTTAGACTTCTAACCTAGCAGTCCACCCTCCGCCTCTCCCTTTACCTCCCCCGCCCGCCCTCATATTTTTAGCGTCCCTCCTATTGTAACACTTGATTATTCTCGCCATTTATACCTAGCATCTCGCCTTCTTTCTCATATGCTTCTTTCTCTCGCTCTCTCTCTTCTAACCCCTACTAGACTTCTCTCCTACCATTTTACCTTTCTTCCTCTCTCTCTCTCTCTCTCTCTCTCTCTCTCTTTACCTGTCCTAAAAAAGTATTATTTTAAATGTTGGAAAACCATGTTCACAAACATCACATTTGTATTCCGGACGCATATGTACACTAACAACATGTCGCTTTATGTCTCGGCTCCGGTTGAAAGTTTTGGAGCACAGATGACAAGTGTTAGGCATCTATAGAAAATAAAATTGAAACATTGCAACTAAAGAATAACGAACAATAAACATTACAAGGAAATAAAACCAGTAAATGTGATCAACGAGATTCACAAATTAGGTTACTAAAGTATCATACTATAATATTAAAGAAGAACTAAAATAACACTTACTTTTTATGTGTTTGAAGGCGCGAGACACATTCAGAAACCTAAGAGGCAAGGGCAGAAACCTAAGAGACAAAGACAGAAACCTAGGAGGCAAGGTCAGAAACCTAGGAGGCAAGGGCAGAAACCTAGGAGGCAAGGGCAGAAACCTAGGAGGCAAGGGCAGAAACCTAGGAGGCAAGGGCAGAATCCTAGGAGGCAAGGACAGAAACCTAGGAGGCAAGGACAGAAAACTAGGAAGCAAAGGCTGAAAACAAGGAGGGAAGGTCAGAAATCTAGGAAGCTGTGTTAGAAAACAAGGAGGGAAGGTCAGAACGGGAAGGTAAGAAACCAAGGAGGGAAGGTCAGAAACCAAAGAGGGAAGGTCAGAAACCTAGGAGGCAAGGTCAGAAACCTAGGAGGCAAGGTCAGAAACCTAGGAGGCAAGGTCAGAAACCTAGGAGGCAAGGGCAGAAACCTAGGAGGCAAGGGCAGAAACCTAGGAGGTAAGGGCAGAAACCTAGGAGGCAAGGGCAGAAACCTAGGAGGCAAGGGCAGAAACCTAAGAGGCAAGGACAGAAAACTAGGAAGCAAAGGCTGAAAACAAAGAGGGAAGGTCAGAAATCTAGGAAGCTGTGTTAGAAAACAAGGAGGGAAGGTCAGAACGGGAAGGTCAGAAACCAAGGAGGGAAGGTCAAAAACCAAAGAGAGAAGGTCAGAATCCTAGGAGGCAAGGTCAGAAACCTAGGAGGCAAGGTCAGAAACCTAGGAGGCAAGGGCAGAAACCAAAGACGCAAGGGCAGAAACCTAGGAGGCAAGGGCAGAAACCTAGGAGGTAAGGGCAGAAACCTAGGAGGCAAGGGCAGAAACCTAGGAGGCAAGGTCAGAAACCTAGGAGGCAAGGGCAGAAACCTAAGAGGCAAGGACAGAAAACTAGGAAGCAAAGGCTGAAAACAAGGAGGGAAGGTCAGAAATCTAGGAAGCTGTGTTAGAAAACAAGGAGGGAAGGTCAGAATGGGAAGGTCAGAAACCAAGGAGGGAAGGTCAGAAACCAAAGAGGGAAGGTCAAAAACCTAGGAGGCAAGGTCAGAAACCTAGGAGGCAAGGTCAGAAACCTAGGAGGCAAGGGCAGAAACCAAAGAGGCAAGGTCAGAAACCTAGGAGGCAAGGTCAGAAACCTAGGAGGCAAGGGCAGAAACCAAAGAGGCAAGGGCAGAAACCTAGGAGGCAAGGGCAGAAACCAAAGAGGCAAGGGCAGAAACCTAGGATGTATGGGCAGAAACCTAGGAGGCAAGAACAGAAACCTAGGAGGCAGGGTCAGAAACCTAGGAGGCAAGGGCAGAAACCTAGGAGGCACCTCGATGGACAGCTAGACAACGGAAGAAGCAGAGATTATCATTGTAAACTTTAGAATGGGAATCGGTTTGAAGGATATTAATACCTTGATTTGATGGAATGTAGTGTGGGATATAATTTTTTGAGGGTTACGCCCATGGAATCGCTAAAAATCGTAAATTTAGCACGTAGGCTTACCTAAAACTTTATTTTAGACATCCCCACACCAAAAATTAACTTAAAAATCACTTTTAAAATTGTTACCCCCCTTACCATTTTTGAGGGTTACGCCCATGGAATCGATAAAAATCGTAATTTTAGCACGTAGGCTTACCTAAAACTTTATTTTAGACATCCCCACACCAAAAATTAACTTAAAAATCACTTTTGAAATTGTTAATCCCTTACCGTTTTTGAGGGTTACGCCCATGGAATCGCTAAAAATCGTAAATTTATTACGTAGGCTTACCCCAAACTTTATTTTAGACATCCCCACACCAAAAATTAACTTAAAAATCACTTTTGAAATTGTTACCCCCCTTACCATTTTTGAGGGTTACGCCCATGAAATCGGTAAAAATCGTAAATTTAGCACTCTAGGCATACCCTAAACTTTATTTTAGACATCCCCACACCAAAAATTAACTTAAATATCACTTTTGAAATTGTTACCCCCCTTACCATTTTTTAGGGTTACGCCCATGGAATCGATAAAAATCGTAAATTTATTACGTAGGCTTACTTAAAACTTTATTTTAGACATCCCCATACCAAAAATTTACTTAAAAATCACTTTTGAAATTGTAACCCCCCTTACCATTTTTGAGGGTTACGCCCATGAAATCGATAAAAAATTGAAATATAACCTCAAAGCATACCTCCCACATAATATTTGACACCCCTACTTATCAAATTCCAACAAAAAAATCATCAAAAAGCTAGTAGTAGGCGTAGGGGTGAACATACCCGACCATACTACTTCTCGTGCGGTTTTGGCACCGATACTGTACGAAACAGTATCGGTGCCAAATCTATTGTCTTTCGGTGCATGTACATGCACTTTTAGGTTGGGTAAACAGCTACACCTACTACTAGGTTTTTAAACCGATTCCCATTTTTAAGTTTACAATGATAATCTCTGCTTCTTCCGTTGTCTAGCTGTCCATCGAGGTGCCTCCTAGGTTTCTGCCCTTGCCTCCTAGGTTTCTGACCCTGCCTCCTAGGTTTCTGTTCTTGCCTCCTAGGTTTCTGCCCTTACCTCCTAGGTTTCTGCCCTTGCCTCTTTGGTTTCTGCCCTTGCCTCCTAGGTTTCTGCCCTTGCGTCATTGGTTTCTGCCCTTGCCTCCTAGGTTTCTGACCTTGCCTTCTAGGTTTCTGACCTTGCCTCCTAGGTTTCTGACCTTCCCTCTTTGGTTTTTGACCTTCCCTCCTTGGTTTCTGACCTTCCCGTTCTGACCTTCCCTCCTTGTTTTCTAACACAGCTTCCTAGATTTCTGACCTTCCCTCCTTGTTTTCAGCCTTTGCTTCCTAGTTTTCTGTCCTTGCCTCTTAGGTTTCTGCCCTTGCCTCCTAGGTTTCTGCCCTTGCCTCCTAGGTTTCTGCCCTTACCTCCTAGGTTTCTGCCCTTGCCTCCTAGGTTTCTGCCCTTGCCTCCTAGGTTTCTGCCCTTGCCTCCTAGGTTTCTGACCTTGCCTCCTAGGTTTCTGACCTTGCCTCCTAGGTTTCTGACCTTCCCTCTTTGGTTTCTGACCTTCCCTCCTTGGTTTCTTACCTTCCCGTTCTGACCTTCCCTCCTTGTTTTCTAACACAGCTTCCTAGATTTCTGACCTTCCCTCCTTGTTTTCGCCTTTGCTTCCTAGTTTTCTGTCCTTGCCTCTTAGGTTTCTGCCCTTGCCTCCTAGGTTTCTGCCCTTGCCTCCTAGGTTTCTGCCCTTACCTCCTAGGTTTCTGCCCTTGCCTCCTAGGTTTCTGACCTTGCCTTCTAGGTTTCTGACCTTGCCTATTAGGTTTTTGACCTTCCCTCTTTGGTTTCTGACCTTCCCTCTTTGGTTTCTGACCTTCCCATTCTGACCTTCCCTCCTTGTTTTCTAACACAGCTTCCTAGATTTCTGACCTTCCCTCCTTGTTTTCAGCCTTTGCTTCCAAGTTTTCTGCCCTTGCCTCTTAGGTTTCTGAATGTGTCTCGCGCCTTCAAACACATAAAAAGTAAGTGTTATTTTAGTTCTTCTTTAGTGTGATACTTTAGTAACCTAATTTGTAAATCTCGTTGATCACATTTACTGGTTTTATTTCCTTGTAATGTTTATTGTTCGTTATTCTTTAGTTGCAATGTTTCAATTTTATTTTCTATAGATGCCTAACACTTGTCATCTGTGCTCCAAAACTTTCAACCGGAGCCGAGACATAAAGCGACATGTTGTTAGTGTACATATGCGTCCGGAATACAAATGTGATGTTTGTGAACATGGTTTTCCAACATTTAAAATAATACTTTTTTAGGAGAGGTAAGAGAGAGAGAGAGAGAGAGAGAGAGAGAGAGGAAGAAAGGTAAAATGGTAGGAGAGAAGTCTAGTAGGGGTTAGAAGAGAGAGAGCGAGAGAGAGAAGCATATGAGAAAGAAGGCGAGATGCTAGGTATAAATGGCGAGAATAATCAAGTGTTACAATAGGAGGGACGCTAAAAATATGAGGGCGGGCGGGGGAGGTAAAGGGAGAGGCGGAGGGTGGACTGCTAGGTTAGAAGTCTAAGAGAGGATAGGGGAGAAGAGAGAGAGAGAGAGAGAGAGAGAGAGAGAGAAGGAATGCGAGATGATAGGGATAAATGGTGAGAATGAGTAAGTGTTTCAATGGCGGGAAATCTAGGCTGGAATAGTAGAGAGAGAGAGAGAGAGAGAAATTTAGGGGAGCTAAGTAGAGCTAATGGGTTTAAATGGAGAGAATGAGTAAGTGTTACAACGGAGGGAAGTCTATGACGGAAGCTAAATGTACGATGGAGGGTGGAATGTTAGGAGAGAGAGAGAGAGAGAGAGAGAGGATGAAAGCTGGCATGGTAAGAGAGACGTCTAGGAGTGAGAGAGAAGTCTAGTGAAAAAGAGAGGTAGCGAGAGAGAGAGATGGCGAGGGAGAGAGAATGATCGAGAGCGAGAGAGAGATAGCGAGAGAGAGAGAGAGAGAGAGAGATATCGAACCACTAACACCGAGGAACATATTTACACTACCAGCTTAGCCTATCCAGGAATCTCTAACAGTTTCACCCCTTATGCTTCATTTATGGTACAACGCTAAGCAGACACCCAACTACATAGATATAAATAAATATTATCCTTGTACTATATATTTACTTCGTGTACTAAATATGTTTGTAATGTTATACACCTATTGAGCTAATAAAAGAATAAAATATATCTTCGTCTTCTGTTTTAAATTTAATGTTTTTCATTGATGTTGTATAATCTACTAACCTATCACTATCGAGCAAGTACATGAAGAACGCCAAAGTCAGCACAAAGCAGACATAAACAGGTCACTTCCGGGGTCACCGGGACTAGAGGTCAACATCCCGACACGAAATGTCATGGTTAACTCCCCTTGTCTCTCGTGTACATGTGGTGCGCTGCGCACCACAGTATATATCTTTGTTAATTTACTGGTCAAAAACGGATCAGTTACACCATTGTATACTACTACTGTTTTCATATCTTCCA
The DNA here is from genome assembly GCA_032433765.1 of Megaustenia siamemsis. Classification (NCBI taxonomy): domain Eukaryota; kingdom Metazoa; phylum Mollusca; class Gastropoda; order Stylommatophora; family Ariophantidae; genus Megaustenia; species Megaustenia siamemsis. Next base: position 41,217,691 of record JAVIAB010000139.1, read on the forward strand.
GTGTTATCAGAATACAATATTTCAATACTAATATACACTGTCAGAGTAGAGTGCTGACGGCACTGATGTAAAGGTAATTTAATAAATACAAGATAATAAACACAAAAATACGAATATAAAGACTTCCAAAACACAAAACGTAACGATGATATAGTAAAAAAAAGGTACCGCTAGAAGATGGTTCGCTTGCTGCTTTCTGTGTATTACATGCTTTGAGCGTGAATGTTAGTCACATGCGTTTGTCACTGACACTTTAGTTGATTTATTCATTTGGGCCTTTCCTGGAAGGTTCAGTACCCTTCCTTCTTCTATTGAACATTCAAAGTGATTAGAGGAAACCGTATCTTACCATTTAAAGTTGTTTGTAGTTATAAATTGAAGATTGGGGCCAGGAAATTCTCAGATATGCTAATATTTGATCTTTTAGTCATGAATATAAGTCTGCTAAAATATTGTATGTTTTGTGAGTGCGGTGTCACAAGTTTAAAAAGACGCTCATAAAATAAATGACGGTAATGCTCTAGGTTCATCAGTGCTATATAGTCACTTCTGACCTATGGAAGCCATTCATGGACAGAAGACACACAGATGAAAAGACGATTAGAGGCTATAAAGATGGGATTTTCTCAGAAGAATGTTGAAGGTTCTCTGGATAGCTAAAAAGACCAATGAGGAAATATTCAAAGAGGCCAACACAAAAAGTGAGCTCCTAAGAAACATCAGAAAGAAACAATCAACATTTTTCGGGCACATCATGAGAAGAGGAAAGCTGGAATACTTGTTGGCAACTTGCAAAATACAGGGAAAGAGAGATAGCGGAAGACAAAGAGAGAAAATGCTAGATACCTTGGTCTCATGGCATGGAAAACAGTCAACAACAGACTGATATAATGCACGGTGGATAGAAGAGTGTCGAAGGACATGATCGCCTGCGCCAACCGGTATGGCACTTGATGAAAGCTCTGGGATCCAGATAAAGTAAGTAAAAAAAAAAGTAAAGTACCCCCGTCATGCCAAGTGGCGTACAGGGAATATGGTGTTAGTGACCATAAATTTTACAGACCTTCGGCACATAATTTTTTGGGGTAATGTGGTCGGTATTACGCCCGTGTCGCTTTACTTTCCCAGAAAAAATTCAGGTACCCATTAAAAGCTGGGTGAACTGGTGCCGTCAGTTGGGATCGGACCCTACCTCTTGTCCTTTGTAGTCCAGTTCACTAACCACTGAGCTATCGCGGCTCCCAGGATTCAGATAACTTCACCCATAAATGATGCAACATTTCATACATTTGAATTAAAATGCCATTTTTAGATGGAATCAAAGAGATGAGTAGGGTAAGCGATATATAGTGAGCCCATGGGCATGATCTAGAGTTCACTTCAAATAGAACTCCCACAGGCCTTGAGGGTACCTGATTAATATTTTTCTTTTCTTCTGGAAAAGACAAATTGTAAAAATAAAAAGGTAGCTCCATAACAATTGCCGCTGAGTAATGAAGTGTTAGTGACTTTCTTGTTCTTAAACCCGACTTAACTATATAAGGTAACCAGTTCCCTTATACGCCATCTTTCCTTCCCTCCGAATATCTGTGGTAGCCATTTAAAGAGGTTGGGTATATACCCCGAGAATATTATCGGAATGAAAAAAAAAACATTGCCTGTGTTGACGTTTGAACCTCAAACCTTCAGGTCTGCAATTGAGTATGCCAATCAACCAACGGGGTTCCTAAGATAGACATTTTACAAAAAGTAGAGCTAAAGAGCTCCGTCACGCCAAGTGGCGTATAGGGAATAAGGTGTTCATCATCATCATCATGTGCCATACCGGTTGGCATAGGCGATCATCTCCTTCCACAATCTTATATCTACAGTGCATCGTATCAGCTCTGTTGTTGACTGTTTTCCATGCCATGACACCAAGCTATCCAGTATTTTCTCTCTTTGTCGTCTGCGATCTCTCTTTCCTTTTATTTTGTCAGTTGTAACCAAATATTCCAATTTTCTTCTTCTCTTGATGTGACCAAAAATGTTGATTGTCTCTTTCTGATTTTTTATTATGACCTCTCTTTTTGTGTTGGCCTCTTTGAGAATTTCCTCATTGGTCTTTTTAGCTGTCCAGGGAACTTTCGACATTCTTCTGAGAAATCCCATCTCTGTGGCCTCTAATCGTCTTTTCATATGTTCGTCTACTGTCTATGATTCGCTTCCATAGGTTAGAATTGGTTCTATATAGCACCGATGAACTCTCTTTCTCATTTATATTGACATAGATTTGTTGCATAAGATATTTTTCATTTATTCAAATGTTATTTTGTCCTGAGCTGTTCTGCTTTTTATTTCTATGGAGCATCTCCCATCTGATGTTATTATTGTGGCCAAGTATTTCAAACGTTGCACTTGTTTCAGATTTGTCCTGTTTATTTTTAAGCTGCATGATGATGATATTTGTTTCTTCGATATTGTTGTTGTTGTTGTTATTGCGTTCGCCAGCTTTCAACAATGACGAAGTCCCTAGAGACTAGGAACTGAATATTGCATGTTAATCCATTTTTCCCCGGCAGCCGTGTGCACAGGAGTCCCTCGCCGCACAGGCAGATAACTCCGACTTCGGAGGTACTTATGTTTATTCCGTCGATGAGTAACTGACGTTTCAAGCCGGGCCTCGCTGCTGAGACCAGGGGTGGTTGCCGCAGAGAGAAAACATAAATAAGAATCCCAACCGGTGTAACCGGGATTTGAACCCACAACCTCTCTGTCTCGAGGCCGGCGTCTTGCATCGAGACCAACCAGTCCCCCATGGACTTGGAATATGAGGAATCTGAAACAAGGAACACTTTTCATGCATAGCCTTCAATGGTTACTGCCGCCTATCCACCATATACCGGAAGTTCACGTCCTCCTGAAAATGATGATAGTCATATTTTTTAAATATGCATATCGCTTGATGATGTTAGGACATCGTTGTTGACTCCAATTCCGAACATATAAACACACAGTTAGTCGTCAAATTATCCCCGTCGCACATTAAACCATAGACCGTAAGATTAGCGTATGGCCGGTCTAGGGATATACGACAAGCCATTACGATGACGTAGCATACACAACAATGTCGCACACACAACAATGACGCGCCCCTTAGATTCCTGATTACTCTAGAGAATGCAGCCTACGACGAACAAAACACGGTGCAAATTCCCTAAAGAGATAAAATTGCGGCTGACGAAGATAAAACTGCGGCTGATCAAGCAGTTCACATTTTTGAGTAACATGTAAATAACTTGCGTCAAGCAATTCCAACAACGGTCATGAACAGCACCAATGTGATGTAAAGCGCAGATCAAGTCTAGACGGTGGACGGTCGCATTCACAACACTTGATTTGTCAAAAATGGAATTTTGCCGGCGTACGAAACCTCTTTATCGGCGCAGATGTAATAAGTAGATCATCATTTTGACTTTAACGCAGAAATGTGTAATGGAAAACCGAAATTAATAAGACCCCGAATGCACTTTCTGCAGCGATCGAGAGAACGTGAACTAGATCCACCATCTTGGTAACGGAAGTCTTTCTTCGATATGACCATTACTTCTGTTTTCTTACTATTCAGACTGAGGCCTTTCCTATTGCTTTCTTTTACTATAATGTCTAACGTTTCTTGTAGTTCATTCTCTGTCTCTGCTATTAAGACTGTGTCATCCACATATCGCAAATTATTTATGTTGTGACCGTTGACTTTAATTCCTCTTTTGTCTACTACTATTGATCTCATAATATGTTCGCTGCAAAGTGAAAACAAATCCGGCGACAGAACACGGCCTAGTATGACTCCTTGTTTTATTAATTGAAATTGTCCTGTTTGGTTGCTAATTCGTATAGCTGCTATTTGTTGCCAAGAAACGTTTTTTTTCATGATTCGCAGATCCTTGCCATCAATGTTTAATTTCTCCAGCATAATGTTTATTTTCACATGCTTTACTATGTCAAATGCTTTTGTGTAGTCTATGAAGCACATATATATATCTTTCTTTACCTCTTTAGCTCTTTCTATCGATGTTCTTAAGATGTATATTGCATTATTGGTGCCCCTTTAATATAGTGTTAGTGACCGTAATTTTTTAGACCTTCGGCACATGATTTATTGGGGTAATGTGATCGGTATTACGCCCGTCCGCTTTACTTTCCCATAGAAATTTCGGTACTCATTTAAGGCTGGGTGAACGCAGAAGCCTTCGATCAGGATCGAACCCTCTTGTCCTTTGTAGTCTAGTTCACTAACTACTGAGCTATCGCAGCTCAAGAAAGACAGTGCTGGCGAAATACTGATCACAATAACCAAGGATGTTTTGATGGTTACTAAAATATGTACATTAACACCTATATTCTGTAAGCAAAGGAATGTAAAGGACTGTTCCCGTTCTTTTTTATTTCCTTTCCCATGGCTGGATTTAACCTTCTTATGCCTGGCCCTAAGCTAATGAAATTTTGAGACCCAAAATTAGCTAAAAAAAAGTAAAAAAGTAAAGTACCCCAGTCACGCCAAGTGGCGTATAGGTAATATGGTGTTAGTGACCATAAATTGTACAGACCTTCGGCACATTATTTTTTGGAGTAATGAGGCAGTATTACGCCCGTGCCACTTTACTTTACCAGAAAAAAATTCGGTACCCATTAAAGGCTGGGTGAACTCGGAAGCCGTCGGTTGGGATCGAACCCTACCTCTTGTCCTTTGTAGTCCACTTCACTAACCACTGAGATATTGCGGCTCCAAAGTTTGCTAAGCTAATGAAATTTTGGGACCCTAAGTTAGCTAAGTTAATGTAATTTTGAGGCCCTAAGCTAGCTAAGCTAATTAAATTGTGAGGCCCTAAGCTAGCTAAGCTAACTAAATTTCAGACAATAAGTTTGCTAAGCTAATTAAATTTAGAGACAGTAAGTTAGCTAAACTAATGCAATTTTAAGACCCTAAGCTAGCTAAGCTAATTAAAATTTGAGGCCCTAAGCTAGCTAAGCTAATTAAATTGTGAAGCCCTAAGCTAGCTAAGCTAACTAAATTTGAAACAATAAGTTAGCTAAGCAAATGAAATTTTAAGACCCTAAGCTAGCTAAGCTAATTAAATTTTAAGACCCTAAGCTAGCTAAGCTAATTAAATTGTGAGACCCTAAGTTACCTAAGTTAGATGACATTTTGAGACCCTAAGTTAGCTAAGTTAGATGAAATTTTGATACAGTAAGTTAGCTAAGTTAATGAAATTTTAAGACCCAAAGCTAATGAAATTTTAAGACCCTAAGTTAGCTAAGCTAATTTAATTTTGAGCCCCTAAGCTAGCTAAACTAAATGAAGCATTGAGGCCCAAAGCAGGGCTACGTGAAATTAAATTTTCGTACCCTAAGCTGGCTAAGCTAAATAAAACTTTCAGTTAGCTACGCTAAATAAAACTATGAGGCCCTAAGCTGGCAAAGTTAAATGGAATTTTCAGGTCCTAAGTGGCTAAGTTAAATTAAATTTACAGTCCATAAAGTGGCTAATTTAAATGAAATTTGCAGGTCCTAAGCTGGTTAAGTAAAATTAAACTTTCAGCCCATAAAATGGCTAAGTTAAATTACATTTTCAGCCCATAAAGTGGCTAAGTTAGATGAAATTATGAGACCATAAGTTAGCAAAGTTACATGAAATTTTGAGACCATAAGTAAGCTAAGTTAAATGAAATGTTGAGACCATAAGTTAGCCAAGTTAGATGAAATGTTGAGACCATAAGTTAGCCAAGTTAGATGAAATTTTGAGACCCTAAGTTCGCTAAGTTACATGAAATTTTGAGACTCTAAGTTAGATGAAATTTTGAGACTCTAAGTTAGATGATATTTTGATACACTAAGTTAGCTAAGTTAGATGATATTTTGAGACCCTAAGTTAGCTAAGTTAGATGAAATTTTGAGACCCTAAGTTAGCTAAGTTAGATGAAATTTTGAGACCCTAAGTTAGCTAAGTTAGATAACATTTTGAGACCCTAAGTTAGCTAAGTTAGATGAAATTTTTAGACCCTAAGTTAGCTAAGTTAGATGAAATTTTTAGACCATAAGTTAGCCAAGTTAGATGAAATGTTGAGACCATAAGTTAGCTAAGTTAGATGACATTTTGAGGTTCTAAGTTAGCTAAGTTAGATGATATTTTGAGACCCTAAGTTAGCTAAGTTAGATGAAATTTTGAGACCATAAGTTAGCTAAGTTAGATAACATTTTGAGACCCTAAGTTAGCTAAGTTAGATGATATTTTGAGACCCTAAGTTAGATGAAATTTTGAGACCCTAAGTTAGCTAAGTTAGATGAAATTTTGAGACCATAAGTTAGCTAAGTTAGATGATATTTTGAGACCATAAGTTAGCTAAGTTAGATTATATTTTGAGACCATAGGTTAGATGAAATTTTTAGACCATAAGTTAGCTAAGTTAGATGAAATTTTGAGACCATAAGTTAGCTAAGTTAGATGATATTTTGAGACCCTAAGTTAGCTAAGTTAGATGATATTTTGAGACCATAATTTAGCTAAGTTAGATGATATTTTGAGACCATAACTTAGATGAAATTTTTAGACCATAAGTTAGCTAAGTTAGATGAAATTTTGAGACCATAAGTTAGCTAAGTTAGATGATATTTTGAGACCCTAAGTTAGCTAAGTTAGATGATATTTTGAGACCATAAGTTAGCTAAGTTAGATGACATTTTGAGACCCTAAGTTAGCTAAGTTAGATGAAATTTTGAGACCCTAAGTTACATAAGTTACATGAAATTTTGAGACCTTAAGTTAGCTAAGTTAGATGAAATTTTTAGACCCTAAGTTAGCTAAGTTAGATGAAATTTTTAGACCCTAAGTTAGCTAAGTTAGATGAAATTTTTAGACCCTAAGTTAGCTAAGTTAGATGATATTTTGAGACCCTAAGTTAGCTAAGTTAGATTATATTTTGAGACCTTACGTTAGCTAAGTTAGATGAAATTTTTAGACCCTAAGTTAGCTAAGTTAGATGAAATTGTGAGACCCTAAGTTAGCTAAGTTAGATGAAATTTTGAGACCCTACGTTAGCTAAGTTAGATGAAATTTTGAGACCCTAAGTTAGCTAAGTTAGATGAAATTTTGTGACCCTAAGTTAGATGAAATTTTGAGACCCTAAGTTAGCTAAGTTAGATGAAATTTTGAGACCCTAAGTTAGCTAAGTTAGATGAAATTTTGAGACCCTAAGTTAGCTAAGTTAGATGAAATTTTTATACCCTAAGTTAGATTAAATTTTGAGACCCTAAGTTAGCTAAGTTAGATGAAATTTTGAGAAACTAAGTTAGCTAGGGTAGATGATATTTTGAGACCCTAAGTTAGCTAAGTTAGATGATATTTTGAGACCCTACGTTAGCTAAGTTAGATGATATTTTGAGACCCTACGTTAGCTAAGTTAGAAGAAAACTTTGAGGGCCAAAACTAAGCTAAATAAAACGTTGAATGCTGCCTATTAAAAAACATAATACCGGAAGGTCTCTGCCATAAATTAAAATATAAGCAAATATGATGCCTGTTCGGATTGTGAGGCCCTGAGCTGTAGTTTATTTAGCCCAGGCCTAAATCTGGCCCTGCCTGTACCCTACATCGGTTGTAGAAATATTAAAGACAAGACCGTTGCCATATAAAGCTTTTACTTATATTTTTTTAAGGCTACGGACCCTATAGAGTATAATAGATGTTATCACTTCATGAAAGGCTTCCCAAACTCCAAGATGATTTTACCATATTAGAATAAATAAACTCATTGGGCTTTCGGTGTGGAAATACGGTGTTAGTGTCCAATATAAGTATAATTCTCGTCCACACCTTTATGTGTCATTGTAAGCACTAAATCAGGCTGTCATTTCTTCCAATGAAAAGAAAATTTGGCACACATTAAATTTGAAGGCTTGATGAACGTTTAGAATTTGCTTGTTTGCGTTCGCCGATGACTAAAGTATTCTAGAGTATTCGTAGACTGTAGAATTCCTCTTCGTCATCCGTCCTTAAAAGGGCGTTAAGTTGGCGGTTTAGAATTTGAAAATTGTACTATTTGTACCAAAATTGTGCTACCAATATCAGACGAGGCCAGATCTTAAAAGAAAGAAAGTGTAACATTACATCACATAAAATATTAGAAAGAAATGTTGAAACCAAAACAAATATAGATTAATCTCTGATTTAAAAAAAATCTAAATTATAATACTCGTAAAAGTTTATGTCGAACATCAGAGATTTTTCAAAGATTTGGACAACTGGCCAAAACTGAAACGCATACTAAATGAAGCAATTTCATCTAACAACATAGAAATAGCAGGCTATTGATTGATTGCCAAGCCAAGCGGAATGGTGCCTCAATTCAAGAGATGTTCTGGGAGAGAGGGAAAAGTGATCCAAATCAGTTTTATTCTAAAAGGCAAGGTAGAGAACTATGACTACCGCTATGTGGGAGCACAGTTTTATTCCAACACTCAAGGTAGAGAACTATGACTTCCGCCATGTGGGAGCATATTTTTATTCTAACAGTCAAGGTGGAGAACTATGACTACCGCCATGTAGGAGCATAATTTTATTCTAACAGTCAAGGTAGAGAACGATGACTTCCGCCATGTGGGAGCACAGTTTTATTCTAACAGTCAAAGTAGAGAACTATGACTTCCGCCACGTGGGAGCGCAGTTTTATTCTAACACTCAAGGTAGAGAACTATGACTTCCGCCACTTGGGAGCATAGTTTTATTCTAACACTCAAGGTAGAGAACTATGACTTCCGTCATGTGGGAGCGCAATTTTATTCTAACACTCAAGGTAGAGAACTATGACTTCCGCCATGTGAGAGCATAGTTTTATTCTAACAGTCAAGGTAGAGAACTATGACTTCCGCTATTTGGGAGCGCAGTTTTATTCTAACACTGAAGGTAGAGAACTTATACTTCCGCCATGTGGGAGCGCAGTTTTATTCTAACAGTCAAGGTAGAGAACTATGAATTCCGCCATGTGGGAGCATAGTTTTATTCTAACAGTCAAGGTGGAGAACTATGACTTCCGCCATGTGGGAACATAGTTTTATTCTAACACTCAAGGTAGAGAACTATGATTTCCGCCATGTGGGAGCATAGTTTTTTTTCTAACAGTCAAGGTAGAGAACTATGACTTCCGCCATGTGGGCGCGCAACTTTATTCTAACACTCAAGGTAGAGAACTATGACTTCCGCCATGTGGGAGCATAGTTTTATTCGAACAATCAAGGTAGAGAACTATGACTTCCGCCATGTGAGAGCGTAGTTTTATTCTAACACTCAAGGTAGAGTACTATGACTTCCGCCATGTGATAGCATCGCTTTAATTTAACAGTCAAGGTAGAGAACTATGACTTCCGCCATGTGAGAGCATAGTTTTATTCCAACAGTCAAGGTAGAGAACTATGACTTCCGCTTTTGGGCGCGCAATTTTATTCTAACACTCAAGGTAGAGAACTATGACTTCAGCCATTTGGGAGCATAGTTTTATTCTAACTGTCAAGGTAGAGAACTATGACTTCCGTCATGTGGGAGTATAATTTTTTTCTAACAGTCTAGGTAGAGAACTATGACTTCCGCCATGTGGGCGCGCAATTTTATTCCAACAGTTAAGGTAGAGAACTATGACTTCCACCTCTTGGGAGCATAGTTTTATTCTAACACTCAAGGTAGAGAACTATGACTTCCGCCATGTGGGAGCGCAATTTTATTCTAACACTCAAGGTAGACAACTATGACTTCCGCCATGTGGGAGCATAGTTTTATTCTAACACTCAAGGTAGAAAACTATGACTTACGCCATGTGAGAGCATAGTTTTTTTCTAACAGTCAAGGTGGAGAACTATGACTACCGCAATGGTGGGAGCGCAGATTTATTTTAACAGTCAAGGTAGAGAACTATGACTTCCGCCATGTGACAGCACAGTTTTATTTTAACAGTCAAGGTAGAGAACTATGACTTCCGCCATGTGGGAGCACAGTTTTATTCTAACACTCAAGGTAGAGAACTATGACCACCGCCATGTGGGAGCACAGTTTTATTCTAACAGTCAATAGGAAAAACTATGACTTCCACCATGTGGGAGCTCAGTTTTATTCTAACAGTCAACAGGAAAAACTATAACTACCGCCATGTGGGAGCATAGTTTTATTTTAACAGTCAAGGTAGAGAACTATGACTACCGCCATGTGGGAGAACAGTTTTATTCTAACAGTCAAGGTAGAGAACTATGACTTCCGCCATTTGGGAGCATAGTTTTATTCTAACACTCAAGGTAGAGAACTATGACTACCGCCATGTGGGACCACAGTTTTATTCTAACAGTCAAGGTAGAGAACTATGACTTCCGCCATGTGGGAGCATAGTTTTATTCTAACACTCAAGGTAGAGATCTATGACTATCGCCATGTGGGAGCACAGTTTTATTCTGACAGTCAAGGTAGAGAACTATGACTTCCGCCATATGGGAGCATAGTTTTATTCTAACACTCAAGGTAGAGAACTATGACTACCGCAATGTGGGAGCACTGTTTTATTCTAACAGTCAACGGATAAAACTATGTCTTCCACTATGTGCGCCGTTTTAGGCCCGAGAGGAAAACGAATAAATGAAATAGTTTTATTTTTCAGTCCTTTCATGCCCTCGGGTTTACTGAGGAGATCTGAGCTGTTATGAACAGGTAAGCGATAAAGATAATCCCACGAATAACAACTAATATATAATATAAAAGCGACAAGGCGTGAAGAAGAGACAGGAAAGGCTGGAAAGATGAAATAAGAGAGTCGTTACATAAAATCAAAAGAACTGAAGCTATACAACTAATTATGTTCAGAAAATATTTTATTCCATGAAACACGCCATGGCATACGCAGCTGAACAAAATAAACGAAGGGAAAAAAAAAAACAAGTGCTTAGAAACCAGAGGGATCGAACCAGACACCCTGTTCTCACTAATCCACTTCTTCAACCCACGCTCTACTACGACTTCTAACCCCTCAATAATTATAATTATTACAATTTAGCTGATAAACTTCATCTTTAAGGTTCTTTTGTTAAAAAAAACAGCGTTGAGATGTTTATGGATGTTGACTGGCGATAATTACGATGAGTGCACTAATGAAGTGTTTTTACTGCTGTAGTAATTTATAGGCTACATGCACATGGTTAGTGCTACACGATGTTGAGATCAAGGACATGTATCAAGTGGGAGTCTATGTTAATTCTGGGTACATTTTGTAATGTTTAGATGACGAATATTAATTACACATTACTAACTCTGAAGAATGTTCGTATTATTACACATAACATAAATTTACCACGAACAATTTATAAATTAATTACACATAACATTAAAGGACTGCAAAGAATGCTCATATTAATTATATATAAAATTTGACCTTAAAGAATGTTCAGATTAAAGAAAGAAATTAAATGTAGGAAACCTGAGCTGCATGTGATTTCAAAATTCAATATTACAAAAATTAACGATTTGACTGAAGAAATAATACTATGTTGAGGTAAGAAAGTTAAGTAAACAAAACATTAGCTGACGCCTGGTGAAATGTCTCAGTGCTTTAGATTTAGACAATTTTTGAAATTAGACAATTTTGAAACATTTCGATCAGTGAAATGTCGATCTATCTAACTGTAGATATGACACTAGTTGTAGTTACGGTATTCGCCTGAAATTTCAAATTATTCGACTCGAATATCCGGCATGAAATACCCAGTTTTCCTTTATTAATCCGAGATATTAGTGTAGTTTAGATCGAGTACCCAGTTCTATAGAAGACGTAAGATATTACAAACCTGTTTAAGTTGATGCGTTAAAGAACTCTTACCTCTGTTCTTGGTTACATATAATGAAAACATTTAGTGGCTGGTACATTTTGCGACGTCTTGTAGAGCATCAACAGAGTACATCCATTTCACGTTTTCTCCATCCGACTCAATTTTTCGTACATAACCAACACTCCCATATGTAACCAACACTCCATATATAAATCAACACTGCCATGCATAACCAACAATCTTAAACCTTTTTCACAGTCCTTCACTAAACTCTTTGTGGTCTGCCACTCTTATTTTCCCCCGAAAACTCCATTACCTGGAATATCTTGTCATTGTTTCTTATATCTTCCGAGCATGTGACCTATCTAGGACTTCTTCTCATTGCTGTCACTGTGAGGATTTGATTGTTTATGTTTTAAGTATATATTTAACCATCATCAATATTGCCTTTACCATCAATATCATCATCACCGTCATCATATTTAGGTGTCGTCAGTCGTCAAACAGGCTGTGTACCTCGGACAATTCCTTAAAACTACTGTAGCTACTCAATTTCAGAAGGGCAGCTGATGTCCACTGTTCTTGCCCTTCTTATAATTCTCTTCTTAATGTCTCTCGAAACCGGTCACTTTTCCAATTCCCGTTGTTGAAAGCGAAGCCCTACCGTTTCTTTTTCCTTGGTTATGCAGAATATTATTGGTTGCTAAACTCTAATTATAAACAGACAGCAGATGTCTCTATCTCTAAGTAGATGGAAAAGACCTGTAAAGAGGTCAAGTTTATAACTATCTGGGATACACTATAACAAAATGTGGAAACTTTAGGACAGAAATAAACAAAAGATCAGGAATGGCAAAAAATAATTTCGGCAACTTGAACATATAATCACAGCCCAGAAAATAACAACAGAAACAAAACTACGAATAGTAAAATGTAATAGTTACTCAACGTTCCGGGAGCCGCGACAGCTCAGTGGTTAGTGAACTGGACTACAAAGGATAAGAGGTAGGGTTCGATCCCAACCGACGGCTTCCGGCTCACCCAGCCTTTAATGGGTACCGGATTTTTTTCTGGGAAAGTAAAGCGGCATGGGTGTAATACCGACCACATTACCCCAAAAATCATGTGCCGAAGGTCTGTAAAATTTATGGTCACTAACACCATATTCCCTATACGTCACTTGGCGTGACAGGGGTACTTTACTTTACTTTTTACTACTCAACGTTCCTGTATGGTGCAGAAACAAAGAGATGAAATAAGAAAACAGAGTAGAAAATCGATGTCTTTGAAATGTAGATCTATAATATGTATATCTATATATGAAATAAGAAGAACTGGGTGGAAGGAAAAGAAGACTTATACCGTAGCTCTGAATAAGCTGAAAATAAAGTAACAAAAAAGGAATTTATAACATCATGATCCTGTGCCATAATGGTTGGCTTAGGCGATCATGTCCTTCCACAATCTTCTTTCCTCAGTGCATCGTATCCATTCTGTTGTTGACTCTTTTCTATGCCATGACATCAAACTATCTAGTATTTTCTCTCTTTGTCGTCTGCGATCTCTCTTTCCCTGTATTTTGCCAGTTGTAACCAAGTATTCCAACATTCCTCTTCTCATGATGTGCCCATAAAACGTTGATTTGTTTTTTCAGATGTGTTTTAGGAGCGTCCCTTTTGTGTTGGCCCCTTTGAGAATTTCCTCGTTGGTCTTTTTAGCTGTCCAGGGAACTTTCAACATTCTTCTCAGAAATCCCATCTCTGTGGCATCTAATCGTCTTTTCATTTGTTTACTGTCCATGATTCGCTTCCATAGGTCAGAATTGGCTCTATATAGCACCGATGAATTCTCTTTTTCACTTCTATTGACATAGACTTGCATAAGACACTTACATTTTCTGAAATGCTATTTTGGCCTGAGCTGTTCTGCTTTTTATTTCCGTGGTGCATCTTCCATCTGATGTTACTATTGTGCCCAAGTATTTGACGCTCTGCACCTGTTTCAGATTTGTCCTGCTTTTTTTATGTTACATGATGGGGATGATTGTTTCTTTGATATGACCATTACTTCTGTTTTCTTACTATTTTGACTGAGACCTTTCTTGATGCTTTCTTTTACTATTATCTCTTTAATTATCGTTTAGTTCATTCTCTGTCTCTTATATTAAGACTGTGTCATCCGCATATTGCAAATTATTTACGTTGTGCCAATTGACTTCAATTCCTTTTTGTCTACTATTGATCTCATAATATTTGCTCTGTAAAGTGAAAACAATTCCGGCGACAGAACACAGCCTTGTGTTACTCCCTGCTTCATATATTGGAACTGTCCTGTTTGTTTGCTAATTCTCATGGCTGCTGTTTGTTGTCAGTCAGTACATGTTTTTTTTTATGATTCGCATATCCTTGCCATCAATTTGTAATTTCTCCAGTATATTGATTATTTCCACATGCTTTACTTTGTCAAATACTTTTGAGTAGCCTATAAAGAACATGTATAGATCTTTCTTTATCTCTATAGATCTTCATATCAATGTACTCGGGATGTACATAGGGAATTATTGGTGCCCTTTCCTTCCACAAATCCACATTGTTCCTCATTTATTTCTGGTTTAATTTTGATTCTTAATAATATTTTGATCAGTTTGCTCATGAGACTAATTGAATCAGTGGCGCCTTACTTTTTCGGTATGGCTACATGTGTAGATTATTGTAGATCTTCACGTACGTAACAGTGAAATTTATGTCAGTGAGTAGTTTTGTTATGACTTGTACACCTAGTTCTTCTAATGCATTTCCGATTGTTATATTATCGGGACCTGGAGCTTTTCCTCTTTTCGTGTGTTGAATTGCCTCCTCCACTTTACTATGCATTATTATTGTGGTCCTGTGTCTTCTGTTTGAATTGTTTAGCTCTAGTCTTTCATCATCATAGAGTTGACTAATATATTATGTCTATCTTTCCATTATCTTCTCCTGTCCAATTATTATATTTCCTTCCTTTGATTTCACACAATTTGAAATTTTGACTGATAACAGAATTCGAAAAAAGACAACTGAAAATATTTTAGGACATGTGAAGAGACACAATGACCTACTGAAGGTCATCTTAGAAGAGAAGGTACAAGGTAAATTAGACTGAGACGGAACTAAACTAAAGTGGACTGATCCCATCAAAAGATGGACAGGTGAACGTATGAAAACGTACACTATAAATGCAAAAGATAGAATAGAGCAAAATAGCGCTTCATGAAAGTCAACCTACGATGTGGAGAGGGTACCAATGAATGAACTTTGGTTGCATATCCATTTCTTCTCTCTCGACATTTGACTTGTACTCATTCAACGGCGCACAAAGTTCAAATGAAAATATCCAGGAAGTCAGTGATATGCGACATGTCACAAGCAGCAGACATCCAAACATTTCTCCAAGCAGCAGACATCCAAACATTTCTCCAAGCAGCAGACATCCAAACATTTCTCCAAGCAGCAGACATCCAAACATTTCTCCAAGCAGCAGACATCCAAACATTTCTCCAAGCAGTAGACATCCAAACATTTCTCCAAGCAGCAGACATCCAAACATTTCTCCAAGCAGCAGACATCCAAACATTTCTCCAAGCAGCAGATATCCAAACATTTCTCCAAGCTGCAAACATCCAAACATGTCTCCAAGCAGCAGACATCCAAACATTTCTCCAAGCAGCAGACATCCAAAAAATTCTATGCCAACAAATAATAAATAGCATTTTCATACCAACTTTGTGCTATGAAAGCCAACCATGACCCCTTTCTAAATCCTATTTAAGAAAGATCAATACATGTGAGATGCAATGCTTGAGAAAAGTAACAAACAACACAAGAAGTGATAGAATTCCAAATGAAACCATAAAAAATATGGTAGGAACAAAACCCTGCCAAGAATATATAGAACAACAACAACTTAAATGGTTTGGCCACCTGGTCAGAATGAATCCTCACCAATCAACATCAAGGGCGTTCTTCTCGAGATTGCATGGAAGAAGACCAAGAGGAAGACCCAGAAGAAGATGGATAGATGCAGTGACAGAGACATGTAACAACAAGGGGAAATCACTAATTCAGACAGTTCGAGCAGCTCAAGAACGACAAATGATATAACCCACGACACCTTTTAGGTATCAGTGAAAAAGAAAAGAAGAAGATGGACAGATGCAGTGACAGAGACATGTAACAACAAGGGGAAATCACTAATTCAGACAGTTCTAACAGCTCAAGAACGACAAATGATATAAACCACGACACCTTTTAGGTATCAGTGAAAAAGAAAAGAAGAAGATGGACAGATGCAGTGACAGAGACATGTAACAACAAATGAAAATCACTAATTCAGACAGTTCTAGCAGCTCAAGAACGACAAATGATATAAACCACGACACCTTTTAGGTATCAGTGAAAAGAGAGAAGAAGAAAGAAGAATATATCAGCAGAAAAAGACTGATGATGTTAAAAAGCTTGTAAAATCATTGGACAAATGTCACCGTTGCTGTTCAGCTGGGAAATAACACTAGAGGCAAAACCGATACTCTATAACACAATCTTCATACCAACGTTTTTCATTCAATGCCAGACCTAGCTCCTAACCTAAAAAATAATAAGAAAATAACCACTATCCAGATGAAATGAGTTAGGCGTATGACCGGCAACAGTCTGAGAGACTAGATCAGAAATGAGGGACTGAAAAACACGATATGTATAAATACATTTATTGAAATATTCATGAAACAACAGATAAAATGGTTTGACCACATGATAAGACAGAAAGATCAAAACACAACACGAGTCTTCAAAGAACGTTGCAAGAACACCAAACACAAGGGCCGACAATGAAAAGATGTATTGATGGAATATTAGAAACAACGGAAAATAACAACACTAGAGGCCAACATCATTATCATCAAGTACTGGGCCTGCTGGCGTAGGTGATCATGTTTCTCCACAACTTTCGATCACAACAGTTATTTATCATTTCTGTTGTTGACTTTCTGCCAAGCCATTCTCTTAAGCTGTCTGGTATCTTTTCTCTTTGCTTCCTTCCCTCTATCTCTTCGTCCCTCAATTTTCTCAGTTGTTACAATATATTCCATTTGTTCTCTTCTCAGTACATGGCCATAAATGATAATTGTTTCTTCTTAATATTGGAAATTAGCTCTCTTTTTGCTTTGGCCTCTTTCATGACGTTTTCATTACTCTTCTTAGCTGTCCATGGTATTCTAAACATTCTTCTGTAAAACACATTTCTACAGACTCCAGCGATTTTCTTGTCTGTAGAGTCCAACAGAAGACCGGAAACGTTATCTCCCCTAAACGCTGAAAGACAAATGAGGAAGGCAGAAGAAAAGAAGAAGTGCACGAAGTATGTATTTCCCTTACTCAATTGTTTTTGAATACATCTACCTATCTATTGCTTTTGTTGCTTTTTAGCTCCCACATGCACAAATAAATGAAAATAAGGCATTGGAGATATGTATTCAAGCTTTCATTTTAGGCTCAGATCAAAAATAAAATTATTTCTCATGGCTTCTGACCGTCATTGATGCATTTTGCTTTTCTGGTCTGATTTCATTTTGTTTCTAAAAATTGCAATTGCTTTATTTATTTTCATTTTTTATTTGTGGTTTAATTTCTCTTGTAATTGCTTCCTGTAAATAAATTTACTTTATTCTAGAAATGTTCATTATAGCCAATATTATCTCATTTTCTCTCTGTTAAGTTCTCTCTCTCTCTCTCATACTTTTTTCTCTATATGTCTCGTTCTCTCACTCTATATCTCCTTCTCTCTCTCCTTCATATCTGTCTTTCCTCTCTTTCTCTATTTTCTTTTCTCTGTAAATTCTCAATCTCATCTTTTTTCTCTATCTTCACTCGTTCTTTCTCACTATTTCTATCTGCCTCTTCATATATTTTTCTTCTTTTCTCTTTATCTCTCTCTCTTCTTTCTTTATGTAATTGCTCTTTCTCTTTCATCTCCTCTTTCATTTCCTCTTCCTTTCTTTTTATCCGGTTTTCTTTATCTCGTCTAATCTCTCAATTTCTCTCTCCCTCTCCATTTCTGTCACTTTATTTTTCTTAATCTTTTTATTTCTATAAATCTCTCTATTATCTCTATTTTTTCCTCCTTATCTATCTCTCTATTTCTGTCTTTCTCTCTCTCTCTCTCTCTCTCTGTCACTTTTTCCTAATCTTTTGCTTTCTCACTTTTCCCTCCCACTCTCTTTCTTCTCTATATCTCTTCTTTCTGTTTTTTCTTCTCCCTTCTCTCTCTTTCCCTTCTCTATCTATTCTCTCTCTCTCTCTCTTTGTTTCTGTCTCTCTTTCTCCCGGTCACTTTTTCCCTCTAGCTTGTGCTTTATCACATTTGTTGAAAACTGACTCGTCTTCATCGTTTGCCCTTTAAAAGACGTTAAATAACACGATTTCGTTGTATCGCAATTACAAGATCTAATTTTTTTCGACCAGATAAAATATACCGCCCTCAGCATGACATCTCTAGCTATTGATTAACATTCGCTCTAAATCCCTACTCAGTTGATCAAACTGGTAATTGCGTAAAATAAACACATAGTTGTATCCAACAGCTAAACTAGTCAAGAGACGAAACAAACTACAACGTTTCGGCAAAACCCTTCATCACGCACAGAACAAAAAATATACAAAGATCAACGTTTTAGGCAAATAATCATCAAGTACCGTGCCTACTGGCGTAGGTGATCATGTCTCTCCACAACATTCGATCTCGGCAGCTATTTATCATTTCTGTTGTTGACCTTCTGCCAAGCCATTCTCTTAAGCTGTCTGTTATTTTTTTCTCTTTGCTTCCCTCTATCTCTTCGCCCCTCAATTTTTCCAGTTGTTACAATATATTCCAGTTGTTCTCTTCTCATTACATGGCCAAAAAATGATGATTGTCTCTTCCTAATATTGGAAATTAGCTCTCTTTTTGCTTTGGCCTCTTTCAGAACGTTTTCATTGCTCTTCTTAGCTGTCCATGATTTTCTCAACATTCTTCTGTAAAACCACATTTCTACAGACTCCAGTGATTTTCTTGTCTGTTGTCCTATTGTCCATGATCCACATCCATACGTTATGACTGACTCTACATAACATTTAAGAAATCTTATTCTTGTTTCTATTGTCAAAATGGATTATACAGTATCTTCCTCATTTTTTTGGAAATCTTGCTTTGCCAGAGCAATTCTGCATCTCACCTCTGTTGTACATCTGAGGTTAACAAAGTTCCCAACTATTTAAATGCATTTACCTTATTGTTCCACTTGTCTTTATTGTGCACTGAGGTAATGTCTTTTTTTTTGTTGTTACCATTACTCCTGTCTTTTTGCTATTAAGTGTGAGTCCTTTATTTTTGCTTTCTTTCGCTATAATATTTAACATTTATTGTAATTCATTTTCACTCTTGGCGATTAAGACTATATCATCAGCATACCTTAGAATATTTATTTTATGACCTCCGATTGTTATTCCAGGCATGCCCCTTATAGATCATATGTAAGGAAATACTATTCTAAATTAAAAAAAAAAAAATTAACACTAAAGTGAAACACTGATATGAACATTGAAAATGGTGGTAGAAAACGTTGTCAGGATTTGCATGTCTGTTGGTTACATGATTAATAGACAATCGGGCAGGTAGAGGATCTAATTATCCCAAATGGAGCCAAAACGGTGCAAAAATTAGTGTGAAGAATCATCTCTTTGGCAAATGTGTAGCTATGACTACAATAAAGAGGTGTAGCATGATCCTGCCCATGTCTGGTTCACGAGTCCTGCTCTTGGCAGTCAGCTCTCCACCGATTTAATCCATTCTCGCGGCCACATGTCGGTCCATGTTATTTCTTGCTCACATCACGAATTTAATAAACTATGGGAGATCATCATCATGTGCCATACCGGTTGGCGTAGGCGATCATGTCCTTCCACAATCTTCTATCTACAGTACATCGTATCAGTTATGTTGTTGACTGTTTTCCATGCCATGACACCAAGCTATCCAGTATTTTCTCTCTTTGTCGTCCGCGATCTCTTTTTCCTTTTACTTTACCAGTTGTAACCAACTATTCGAACTTTCCTCTTCTCATGATGTGACCGAAACATTTTGATTGTTTCTTTTTGATGTTTTTTAAGAGCTCCCTTTTAGTGTTGGCCTCTTTGAGAACTTCCTCATTGGTCTCTCTAACTGTCCAGGGAGGGAACTTTCAACATTCTCTTGAGAAATCTCATCTTTGTGGCCTCTTAATCGTCTTTTCATTTGTTTGTCTACTGTCTATGATTCGCTTCCATAAGTCAGAATTGACTCTATATAGCACCGATGAGCACTCTTTTTCACTTCTATTGACATAGATCTGTTGCATAAGATGTTTTTTATTTTCTGAAACGCTATTTTGGCCTGATATATTCTGCTATTTATTTCCGTAGTGCATCTTCCATCTGATGTTTATAATTGTGCCCAAGTATTTGACGCGTTGCACTTGTTTCAGATTTATCCTGTTTATTTTTAAGCTGCATGATGGTGATGATTGTTTCTTCGATATGACAATTACTTTTGTTTTCTTACTATTCCGACTGAGATCTTTCTTGTTGCTTTCTTTTACTATTATGTGTATCATTTCTTGTAGTTCATTCTCTGCCTCTGCTATTAAGACTGTGTCATCGGAATATAGCAAATTATTTATCTTGTGACAGTTGGCTTCAATTCCTTTTTTGCCTTCTATTGATCACTTAACATGTTCGCTATAAAGTGGAAACAAATTCGGCGACAGAACACAGCCTTTTTTAACTCCTCGTTTCATATATTGGAATTGTTTTGTTTGGTTGCTAATTCGTATAGCTGCTGTTTGCTTCCGGTACATGTTTTTTTTATGATTCGCAGATCCTTGCCATCAATGTTTAATTTCTCCAGCATATTGATTATTTCCACATGCTTTACTTTGTCAAATGCTTTTGTGTGGTCTATAAAGCACATATATAGATATAAATATAGATAGATATAGATCTTTCTTTACCTCTGTCTAAACTAGAAGGACCAGCAGAATATTTCAGGTGCCACCCGCAGCCTAAAAATGGCAACGCATCTAGCAGAAGGTCAAATCCGATTATAAACCCCCGCTGTCTATTGCACTGGCAACTCCTGCGGCGCAGTTGGCACCAAACTGTTCTTGCCCTGCTAGATCTTTGGATCGCTCGGCTGCGTGGAGTGAAGAAACATGTTGTATGGGCAACAGCTTGTCTCTTTCTTTTTTTCTGCCCAAGCTCGCGCCCTGGAAAGGAACATTTCTAGGGGCGCTGAAAAATCTATAGTCACCTATGACTGACGGAAGCTACCACTACTACTACACTACTACTACTACTACTACTACTACTACTACTACTACTACTACTACTACTACTTTACCTCTATAGATCTTTCTATCAATGTCCTTAAGATGTATATTACATTATTGGTGCTCTTTCCTTCCACAAATCAACATTGTTCCTCCCGTATTTCTAGTTTTATTTTGTTCCTTACACGTCTCATTATGACTCTTAGTAATATGTTCGTCAAATGGCTCATGAGACTAATAGTGCAAAGGTTTTCACAATCAGTGGCGCCTGACATCTTTGGTATGGCTATAAAGATAGATTTTAGTAGATCTTCGGGTATGTGTCCAGTGTTATATATGGCATTGAGTAGTTTTGTTATGACTTGTACTCCCAGCTCTCCTAATAGATTTATCTTTTCGATTGTTATATTGTCAGGACCTGGAGCTTTGCCTCTTTTCATGTGTTCAATTGTCTCCTCCACTTCACTCTGCTTTATTGGTGGTCCTGTGTTTTTGTTTGAATTGTTTAGATCTGGTCTTTCATCATCATAGAGTTGAATGATATATTCTGTCCATCTTTCCATTATTTTCTCCTGTCCCATTATTATATTTCCTTTCTTTGATTTCACACATCCTGAAACTTTGACTTCTTTTCTTCCTTTTCTTCCATTTAACTGATTGTGCAGGAATTTTGAGTCGTTCTTTTATTGTTTTTTTCCTTTTCTTCATATTTCTGCTTCAATCATCCTTCCTTAGCTTCTGTACATTTGTTTTGGATCTCTTTGTGCAATAGTTTGTATGTCCGCTCTTATTTCTCATGTTTTCGTCTTTCGTCTAGTAGTTCTAACATTTCTTCTGTCATCTATTTCTTTTTGTTGATTCGTTTAGTCACTGGTATTACTTCTTTTGATGTTTGTTGAATCGATTGTTTGAGCATTTCCCATTGTTCCTGGATGTCCAGTATTATCTCAATAGCATTATATCTATTTTGTACTAACGTACTGTACTTATCACTCATCTGTTTATCTACTCTAAGCATATATAGTTCTAATTTTATATTTCTTGCGAATTTCTGTGTCTTCCGCAGTTTTATTCTTATCTTCCCAACTACTGGTGCACGGTAACTTTTGCAATCTGCTCCTGGCCTTGTTTTAACCGATGTTAGCCCATTCCTGAATCTTCTCTGTACCAGTATAAATCAATTTGATTGTGTACGTTTTTGTCTGGACTTTGCTATGTCCATAGTCGCTTAGGGTGTTGTTTGAACCAGGTGTTACCTATACTCATTTCATGTGTCTTTGCCAAAATCTATCAACTATCCACCCTATGTTTCATCTCTCCAAGGCCAGGTCCCCCAGTCACATTTTGCACTTTAGCTGTTCTTACCTTTGCATTGAAATCCCCTAATGTAATAGTTATTTCTTGGGATTTACACTGTTTCATGGTCATCATTAGCTCGTTGTAAAACGTGTCAATGTCATCTTCTTCGCTATTACTTGTTGGTGCATAAACTTGAATTATGTTGATATCCATTAGTCTACATCCCACTTTTACTAGCAGAATTCTATCTGAAACTGGCCAAAATCCTCTCACTGTTTTGCTTCTTTCTCTATCTAGCATGATGCCTACTCTTCTTTCGTATGTAGCTCCCCCAGAGTAAATTACATTTCCACTGTCGCGTTGTAATAATCCTGCTCCATTCCATCTCATTTCACATAGTTCCAAAATGTTAAATTTTATTTTCTTCATTTCTTGGCTGATGTTTTCTAGTTTGCCAACTTGGAATGCTAATTTAATGTTCCAAGTTGCTAGTGTCTCTTTATTTTTTTATCTTGCATACAGTAGCTTGGTGACGATCGGGTGTCACCTGTAGCACATGACTCTCCCTACCGGACGAGGTGGCTGTGGAGTCCCCATTAACGTCGTTAGCTGTAGATATTAAGTTGTGTTTTGACATGATTATTCTAAACAATATCTCTCTCTCTCTGTCTGCGTTCAGGACTCAATCAGAGTAAGGATTCCAGACTCTCATATGAAGTCAGCTGTCAGGCTAAGTGTGTTGATCGCCCCCACAGACAGAACATCACAATTAGAGTCTGTCAGATCCACTCTGACTGAACACCCGTTAATACGTTGCACTGTGTTCTGCGCCAGTGGCCCAGTGCATCCGATTTCAGCCAGCATTTTATTCGGGTTTGCTTTCCCTAAAACAATATAAGAAGGTAGTTTGCCATTCCTTTCCTTCTTGGCAGTGACTGTACTAGTCGGAGATCGCAGCCATTGTATCTATACATGAGATCCTCTGCCTGCAATCACGGAGTGGGGACCATAACCGGCACTACTTGTCGGCTGCTCCCACAACACCATCCACCACCTGCTCCAATGGCTTCACATAACCCTGATAGGGGGGCTAAACGGGAGCTCCACCTTGCCCAAGGGTGTCCCGAAGACTAGCGGAGGAAAGGAGACGTCTTACTCCTTCTTTGGTAGGGCAGAACTCTACCCCGCTAACTGTATGGGAGATAACTGTAACAATTGTCTTTACTTTTCAAATACGCGATTATATTTCCTTTGTTTCTCTAGCCTGTGATTTGATTATAACAAATATTATTGTCAAAACAGAGAGAAAAACGGTCCCAAAAGTAGCAATATTGAGGATGCGTACAGGTTCGTCATCTTGATCCATCTGCGCATCGAAGATTTACCAGTAATGGAGCGATATTTCAGTGCCTCTTGCCTTAATGGCAGACGTAGCTTCTACGCTCATCTCTTGATGTTGTCAACCCACTTTATTCTTTGCCGATCTCTTCCAAGTTTAGTTTGTATTTTCCCCTTCAATGTGACGTTCTGTAGGTTATTATGTTTCTCGTTGTATTTACAAATATTCCTGTTTATTATCTTCCAATTGTTTTAAGTAGTTCTTTCTTAATTTTCTGCTATTTTAGAACACTATATATGTTTTCTCTGTTCACTCAATTCTTCCATAAACCAAAGTTTCTTTAATATTCTTTCTCTCTCTCCCCCCCCCCCCCCCCGTTATCTGATATCAATGTTTCAGCAACAAACCGGTGTATTGAGCAGATATAACACTTTTATTATTCTCATATTTTAGTCACGATCATGATTTTTTTACTTTGATGTTTGTATATTATTCTGGTAGCGAGTGCTACGTTCCACAAATTCGAATATCTATCTTTCCAGATTGAATAAGTGTTTCTGCCGTTAGCTTGAACTTGCATATTTCGTATGCGAAAAATATTAGTTACAGATTAATTTAAAGTGTAAATGGATATGAAATTTAACAATACAACATCACCAACAGGAATAATAATAATAATCTGTAAGTGCCCATGCATGCAGACGTAGATGATCCTGTCGTTTCTCAATTCTTTGTTATCAGTGCCTGATATGAGTTCTCCTGTTGACTGTTTACCGGTGTACGACACCAAGCTATCCAGCATTTTCCCCTTCGCCAGCTATCTCTCTCTCTCTCTCTCTCTCTCTCTCTCTCTCGTTGTATTGTGCCAGTTGTAACCAAGTATTTCAACTTTTCTAATCTCATGTGCATGAAAAATAAAATGTCAGTTGTCTTTTTCTGAT
>JAVIAB010000139.1:41247477-41362529 GCA_032433765.1 Megaustenia siamemsis
CTCGATTTGGTATAATGGTGAGACACACCCCCCCCCCCATCCCCCTTCATCGCGATGTTGAGTTATACGAAGACTTTTACTGTTGTCAGGCTGGTGATGGAATACCCATGTTTATAGGAAGTCGAAGTCAGAGCGTCGAGGAATCGGTAGTTTCTTTGGGGGAATCGGGAGGCATATTTTACTCTGGTTAAAAACAGTGGTTAAGCCTTACTCAGAGATGGATTGGGGACCCGTCTTCAGGTCGCATAGGACGCCTTAGCTGAGAGAAATGTCGGTGAAACTTTCGAAGAACGAACTAAGGAGGCCGGTCAGCGGTAGATACACGGGGCCGTAGACCACCTGACTGGTAACAACCAATCAGGAAGTTCTTTACGACGACAAAGCAGAAAGCGCGTCATGAAGGTACCACCACCCGGAGAACCCGTTACGAAGAGGGCACAATCGACAGCTAGACAGTTGCCCCTTCATTCGGCGCACAACAAGAAGACGAAGACGAGGGTGTCGGTGGCAAAAGATATTTTCGATGAATAATGTCTCTCACTCATCCCAAGTCGTGTGAATGTATTCACTCTGGTTTGGATTTATTTAGCCATCCACCCACACAGACATCTCTAGACTCTGGTCAATTTTTTTAAAATTCGTCCGATCGCAGCCTTATCACATGGCACACCCATCGAGTTTTTCATTTCGGGAAACAGCGAGGAATATCTAGATCTTTTCAACATGTTTTTGCATCTGCGGGTCATGATCACCCTACTAGATGGATCCCACTTTGAGCTAGCCACAAGCGGACCCTTGTCGATAGAGCTCAAGTTCGCCGCTCCCACAACTACTCCCTTACAAGTTATCGTCTACGCCGAGTTGGACTCTATACTCGAGGTGTCCAAGACACGCTAGGGTCTAACAGACTTCGCCGTTTGGGAGAAAGAAAATTAACACGGGAGAGATTTACAATCTTTAGATGTCGGATATTTTCGTTCGACGTTGTTCCCTTGTTAGTGTCCTTCCACGAAATAACTTACCGCCCAGCACCGATCCAACTAGGACTGCAGCCTTTTGTCATAAACACCGACCATGCCCACAAACCTGGTGAGCATTGGGTGGCCCTCTTTTACAACGCTCTTGGAGAATGTATTTCGATTACTACGATTTACCTCCCAGACACATCGATATTATAAACTTTATCGAGCAGAATTCACATGTTCCCTTCGTCTACACCCCACGGGTGTTGCTAGATTTGTTTAGCAACACGTGTGGTCTGTATTGTGTTTATTATATAATTTTAAAGTGTCGTGGTGCGCAGCTTAACATAATTCTCATGCCTTTTTCGTCGAGACAACACATTAACGACCGTATCATTTATCGTTTGCTCACCCCGTGGATATTTCGGCTTTGGAGGGCCCAAGGATGCCCAAATTCATCAAACGGGCAGTAATATATTTTGAAATGTCTCTTCTTTGCTGTATTAATAAAATATTTATTGTGAAATTAAATATAGAAAGTATTTGTTTTGACTTGTTTTAACTTGAATGTGAAAGAGAGAGTGAGAGAGAGATTACATGTGGGTGGTGATGGTACATGATGATGATGATGATGATGAAAACGAACAGTCAAAAGGGAATATACCCCTTTCCTCCATTTTTAGAATCATCACAACCAACACGTTATTTAAATTTCCACACATGGTCACCCGATATCAGCACACAGATACCTTAAGGGATAATACTTAACCACACTTACACCCAAGATAACCAATGTATCAGGTACACCTTTCCTTAAAAAATACATACGCAACATATTCATCGCTTTCCCCAAGTTTTAGAACCCTGATACGCAGCTACCTGAGATAACGCCGATCACGGGGTTGCTAGATAACGCCACCGGACGAATCCAGAGGTCACCGGTCACCGGTCGGCCGGGGTGAGCAAAACATCCGAACCGATTAAAAAATGTGCAGAAACATCAGGAAAAATGTGCAGACACATATTTAATCTAAGGCTACACATTTTGGCTGAACTTTTTAAGATGATGTAAACCGGTTTCTATACTACTAACGATGACGCTGGAAGATAGAGTAGAACAATTTATGCCTCCATTTTTTTACACCTAATCTCTCTTTATATCGAAAATACCACCTGTAGAGTAAAGGGCCTAAAAAGAATATATATATATATATATATATATATATATATATATATATATATATATATATATATATAATATAGCAAACTTTAGATATTCAATGACAAAGTACTATCAGAAAGTGAATAAGAACTATATAAACTAGTAACTAAGATTTTCTTTGAAGCAAAGAGAAAGATTTTGTTCTCAACATCTACAAGAACACACTCATAGCAGCAATTGTTTTCAAGAAAGAAATACTAAAATAAGTTGCAGCTTTCCTTACCTGGAATCAGTAATAACAGTTGATGGGAAACACACACATCTTTTTTCTTCTTCTCTTTTGCGTCATTTTGTTGTCCTTTAGTGTCCAGGAAAGATGTCGTTTGCGGATTTCTGCTTTTTACGCCGTTCTTTATGCTGTTTCCTAGTAACTCTAATATTACATCAGTCTATCGTGTTTGTAGTCGGCCCTTTGATCCTCTCCCCTAGTGTTTATTGATGATTCGTTATGTACTCGCATTTCCTTAATACTTCACCTCTTATCTTATCTCTTAAGCTGTTTCTTGTCAAGCTTTTAACATATTTAATTTTGTGATGTTTATTATTCTGATTGTTGTTCTTGAGTCTAGGGCCCAGTCTGGCATTGGTAGAACAAAGTTAGGATAAAGGTTGTCCTGTTGTGTGTTGGTTTTGCCTCTAGGGATAATTCATTCTTGGACAGCAATGATGACATTTGTTTAATGATTAAGCTTGTTGTGTTGCACATTGAGTCTATTTCTGCGGCTTGTGTTATCAAACGTTACTAGGCTTCCTAGGTATTTGGTACTTGGTGTAAATGACTGCCCTCTATCGTTATGGTGATCTATTGTTTCATTTTGATGTATTTATTACTTCTGCTTTAATACTATTGATTTTCATGTCGTTTATGGTAATTAAATAATCACAAAATGATATCAAGCAGTGTTCACGGTTCCTGTTTTGCTAAGTGCTGTTAGGTGTTCTTTCAATTTGTCCATTTCAACCATCTGTGAATAGGAGCTTCTTTATTTCCTCAGTCTATTATGGGTTGGCTACCTTACATATGTGGCCGTTGCTTATGTGAATACGTTTCTACAAATGCACGGATGAGACGAAAGTTTGATAATCAAAAGTTGAACTATGGGGGCCAAGTTGATAATGAGTCTAGCACTATCGTTATCAATACACATATTGAACCCATTTTCTAAACCAATACAAAACATGGACAATCTAAAAGTAAGCGGAATGTAATTAGACTAAAATGAGATGTGGTTCTTAAAAAATAATTACAATGTCATGGACAACAATGAGCATATCTGAAGAGTTATTTATCAATTAAGTGTCAGAACGATGTGATATAATTAGCATCATTGAGTAAGCGATACTTGCAGCATGTTTTAACATAATGTGGAAAAAGGATAAACCAGAACACTTGATCGTAATAGAAAATAAGAAACAAGGAAAGAAGAAGTGGAAGACTAAAAATCGAATGTTTAGCAAGCTTGTCCAAATGGTACAATGAACAAAATATTGCATCGTTTATGAGACAAACCTAGAAGAAAGAGAATAAATTTTTTTTTAAATGCGAGTTTTGTCTTGTCATAGCAGTAATCGACTGAGATAAACATATATATTCTTCCTCTTCTTCTTCTACCTTTTTAGCTCCCAGTGGAGCATAGGTCTTCAACAAACACTTTCCAAGTCGTTTTGTTTTTGTCATTCCATGTTTGTGAAGTTTTTTCGGCTTATTTTTTTTACAGTTTGGGATAGCCAGTTCCATGCCCAACCCTCCTTTCTCGCCTCTTACGAACATGCCTGGTAGGGTACAGCGCCACTATTCTTTACTCCTCTTTCGGGCCCCGGCAGCGCACGGGCGAAACATATATATATAATTGCATAATTGCATATACATGTATCTTTAATTCGCATATTTGCACATATCTTTAATTCGCATAACTTTTCACATTGTGAAACAAGCAACTTTAAATTTAAAAAGTAGATATTTTTTTTTTGAAATACTTATATAAGAGTGAATTAGTATGAGATTGAAGTTGTTTCATAAAGATAACTTAATTCACCAGATAACTGAATGTCGGTCCAAAAATAAATAACCTAAGAGTATAAAACATCTAACGCATCAGAATGCTGTAACAGTATCAATATTATTACAAGACCATCGTCACATTTATGTGTACAATGTGTACATTTATGTGAACAACGCCACAATTACATACTTCCCACTAGAGAAACCTTTGATGCAAGTTTTCAAGGAATCCGTGGAAGCTCTGTGATTAATGGATAGGACGAGGTAAGTATCAGGCTCAGGTTCGATTCCGATAAACTACCCATCAAGCTTCTAATGGGTACCTGATTTCTCTTGTAAAGTAGGACGGCCTGACGTGATAATGACCACATCACTCAAAAACTTGTCGTTGGACATTAAAACATAAGGGCACCAATGCCACACTCCCGATACCCCTGAAGGTGTTTGAGCCATATACTCGACATAAGTCAGAGTTTATGTAAAACCTGAATTGCTTCGGTCGGTATTAACAATTACAGTAACTGGAACTGCTTGTTCAAGAGAAAGGTGGTTACATTTATTTTGTCTCTTTCAGTCTTTTCGTCATCACTGAGTGCCATCTCCGCATCGAAGGTTGGCTACCATAGAGTGCCATTCTGCTCTGACTCTTGCTTTGATGTTGCAGGTTGTCATAGGCTGACTTGTCCATCTTTTGATGTTACTCGTCAATTTTAGTCTTGGTCTGCCTCTTCCTCTTTTACCTTGTATTTTCATTTCCAATAAGTAAAGTAAAAAAGTAAAGTACCCCCGTCACGCCAAGTGGCGTATAGGGAAATATGGTGTTAGTGACCCTATATCGCATTTGTCTTGTTTGAATTGTGTTTAGTAGTTCTCTTTTCATTTTTAGTTGTTTTAAGACTTCATTGTTTGTTCTCTTTTCTTCATGTGAAACGCACTGATGTCGATCGATTTAGTGTGCTTGAATGATGGAAGGGCAACCAGAATGGCCACTCGAACAGGGGACTCTGATAGTGTCATAGACCTGGCACTGGTGTCTTCCACCTTCAAGCCGGTTTGCGGGTGGATTGTATTGGGATTCCACGGAAGTGATCACTATCCAAGTGTCCTCCTAATTGAGAAAGACAGAAATAGAAGTCAGAAAAGGAAACTTCACACATTTCACTATGAGAACACAAACCAGGACGTCATTAGCAAAATCAGACATAGGAAAAGGGCGCCCCTCGCAGGAGGCAGGAGAGATGGACGCAGCCGCCCTGGTCATACGTTGAAGTCGCGCAAGCGAGGCGGAACAAGAGACTAACGGTCAAGACATGGCAGAAAGCCAGAAGGAATGGAAGAACACAACATGAGCTCTTGGAGCGGTCTGAAAGAAGTGGTCGACCAAAAAATTATGCACTTTAAACTATGCGCTAAGCAAACTAAGGATGCCAAGTGTGATGATTTCTGTAAAAAAAGTGTGCTGAGAAAAATCGCTAGCCACATTCTGGCGCCTTAATCAAAACATGAATGGCACAACACGACACAGAGACATACAGACTTCCAGAGCACAGGCCAGCTATGACACAAATCTAATGAGAGCAAAGGGATGGCCCTGCTTGCCCACTACATTGAGCAGACGGATCAAAGAAATGAGGCGGTAAGAATGAGGATACGGAGGTCAATTTCAGAATTGTGTGAGGATGTAGCGCTGGGAGACGATCTCACAATAACAACCGATACCATTCGCACAACACTTAAAAGGTCACACAGCACTGCTGCTGGTCCAGATGGTGTTCGGTACGACGACATAAGCGAGTTAGCTGACGACGACTTGACAACACTGGCCAAAGAGTTTAATGCCAGCATTCAGAGTGGTCAGATTAAGGAGGAGTGGCTACACAGCTACTTACTACCGCAACCGAAGCCAAACTAGTACCATTCTCAGATCAGTGCCTACAGAATCATCACAATGCAGAACACTGCGGGCAAGCTACTGGAGAAAATAGTTTCCCGTGTCCTCACCTGTCACCTTGAACAGAAACGCGCGTTCCCACCCACACTCGGAGGTTATAGATATAACAAAGAGACACGGCTCAATGAGGCAGTCTTCGCCTATGACGTCTTCGAAGGCTTTCACAGACGAGAGGAGACATGTGCTGCTGCTATAGATCTGGAGGATGCATAGAATAGAGTATCGTTTGAATACCTCATGCATATGCTCCTCAAACTGGCGGTGCACCCCTTCCTCATTAGATGGATCGCCGCGGCACTGTTTTAAAGGAAGGTGATACTCAAATGTGGAAGTTGGTCATTCCAGCCAATTGCCATTTGTCCAGGGCTGCCACAAGGCTCACCATTATCACCAGTTCTATTTAACGTGTACACAATAACGATCACGGAACAACAGATGGATGATAGGGGAAGAACTATGACTTTTGCTGATGATATTCTGGTATATCAACAGGGAAGAGACAGAAGTCAAATCGCCTTAACAATGCAAGACGAACTCGATCGCATTTCTTCCTGGTGTGGGGTTTCAGGTGCCTTGGTTAATCCTAATAAAGCATCAGTTGCATGGTTCTCAATTAACAATCATATCGTTAACACGGAAACACCGGTGGTACGAATGGGAGCTGATGTGGTGACCAGTTACAGGGTGATGACGTGCTTCGGAGTTAAGTTTGACCGCAGCCTGTGCTTTCGAGACCACGTAGACCATGTGATAATACAATCCCGCAAAGGATCAGCAGCCTTGAAGATCATGGCGGCTGCCAACATCGAGCAGAGACTACTTGACCTTCTGTATTCCAGGGACTAGTTCTTGCACCAATCGAGTATGGCCTGGCAGTTCTTACAATCAGTAAGACGCAACGCAAATTTACAAGCCAGAGAAAATACAAAATGAAGCCATGCGCATTATCTTGGGGTGTACAAGGGACATTCCCTGTGTAGCAATGAGGTATCTTCTTGACTTTCCAACCATGGATGACAGGATCAAAATCTGGAGGGCACGAGCATACCTGAAGATTAGTGCAGATAAAGAGCATCTATTGCATCATTAGCTCGATACAAGGAAGGGTGTCAGGCTAAAAAGTGGCAAATCATGGGTGGGCCGAGCCGAAGATATCATCAAACAGGTCTGTGGACTCACCAATATCAACGTTGGCGAGGAGTGAATACCGGTGTCTACGTCATTCAAGGGGGCATTCTTGTGTATTGTCACACTCGATAGGAAATGTAGGAAATAGAACTCAGTCGTGGTCAATGCGGAGGTCAACGGTCTCATCTGGGATAATACCGATGAGAAATATGCAGCCATCTATACAGAGGGATCTGTTATACGACACCACATAAGTGCATGGACATTCACAGCACGCTCGGCAGGCAGAATAGTCATTGAAGACAGTGGTGCATACGTTATGATCACGAGTAGCATGAAGATGGAGGTGATGGCAGTGACCAAGGCATTCATCTGGCTAGAATCACAAGACTACACCCACGCCTGTATACTGAGTGATTCGATGAGCATGATACGATTTGTGGTGGCGGGATCTGTACATAGACAATGGGTAGAGTCATTGCAGAAGTCAAAAATACGTAAGGTCACCTTTGTCTACGTCCCAGGACGTAGCTGGAGTACGGAGAAATGAAAGGGCGGACAGGTTGGCTACCTGCGCTATTGTTCTGGACGGTCAAACAATGGATCGGGCGGACATCATCAATGCCCTCCAGAAAGTTGGAAGGACGCAGGACTTCAATAACCATGAGTCCACGTCACTCCTTCAGATGAAAGAGATGGGAGTTAAGATGAGCGCAGCCAGAAACAAGAAACTTAGTGGGCGTGTAAGAAGACTTATCAACCAACACAAAACTGGAGTCGTCAGTCGCTGGACACTTCGAGACTCGCTAAGGAGGGGATCTGAGCAACTGTGGATATGTACGGAGTGCAATGATGATAACCCGCTAATAATTCAATAACTCAATAACGCTCTTTTCCTCGGGGCCTCGGTAGTAGTTGGGACAACCACCCGACTGGACTACCGACGTTCGGAAAACCAGTGTTCGATTCCCGCTGGGAGCAGTGTGAGTTGTACTCACGGTTGGAGAAAAAAAAATACCCCTACGGTAGACGTTGGCAGAGATGGGTACCAGGGTATTAACCTGGGAATGTGAGGAATGTCGCCTCGCATCGTGAGTTTCGATGCTTGAAGCGACACTATCCAGAAATCTTCGAACACTTCTAGATAGGCGGTCGAGCACATATGGGTGGAAACTCGCACGCTAAGACGCCGGTGCAAGTCTCGTACTTTACCTTTACCTATCTCTTTTCTTTCCATCCAATTATTCTTATTTTTCTATAGATTCACATTTCAAAGGCTTCAAGTTTCTGCTCTGTTTTCTTGTCTAATGCCCATGTATCTGCGCATTACAGAAATGTTGAGAAAATGTAACATTTTGCTATTCTTAGCTTTAGCTCTGTTGTTATTTATTTTGATGTTAGTTTATTTGTCGCGACATTAAAATTACTTTTTGTCATTCTCATAATGATTTTAAAGTTTAAAAAAAAATAATAAAGTATATAAAAACGTATATAAATAATTATAATATAATATATAATTATATATTGGAGCCGCGATAGCTCAGTGGTTAGTGAACTGGACTTGAAAGGACAAGGGGTAGGGTTCGATCCCAACCGACGGCTTCCTGGTTCACCCAGCCCTAAATGGGTACCCGATATTTTTTTCTGGGAAAATGAAGCAGCACGGGCGTAATACCGACCACATTACCACAAAAAATCATGTGCTGAAGGTCTTTAAAAAATTATGGTCACTAACACCATATTCCCTATACGCCACTTGATGTGACAGGGGTACTTTACTACTACGTATATAATTATATATATATATATAATATAATATTATATATATAATATATAAAATATATATAACATATATATATAGATATATATAATTATATATAATTATATATAATTAAATATAATAATAATATGTAATATATAATAATATAATAAATATAAAAACTTTTCCAAAACAAGGAGTAAAAAAAGTAAAGTATCCCCGTCAGGCCAAGTGACATATAGGGAATATGGTGTTAGTGACCATAAATTTTACAAACCTTCGGGACATGATTTTTGGGGTAATATGGTCGGTATTACGCCCGTGCCGCTTTACTTTCCCAGAAAAAAAATCCGGTACCCATCAAAGGCTGGGTGAACCGAAGCCGACGGTTGGGATCAAACCCTACGTCTTGTCCTTTGTAGTCCAATTCACTAACCACTGAGCTATCGCGGCTCCCTTTAATATTTAACTGTCACCATAGACATATTCGTCCAGGCAGTGAAGGATGTGAATTCGTATTGCCGCCCACTCTCCGCTTATTTCAAAGCTGTATCTATTCAGCATATGGTGATGATTAACAATTTCGACTCGTTTAGATTATGCAACTGATAAAACGAATTCAGGGTATATCTTTTATGCTTTTGTTATATAAAAGAGTTCACCAAAGTAGGAACAATACAATATATTTCGCCAACCCTCATATTTGTTTGCAGAAAAACTCTATAGAGATAAAGTACACAGTCGTAGGCCAATCGCTGATTCTTAAAATACTCAATTAAAGACTGAGTAATGTGAGTTTAAAAAAGAAAGCCAACATTAATGAGAATGAAACCAATTTACTAAACTTTAACATTGTCACCGTGAGCAAAACAGAAAACAATCGAATTTGACAAAGCCAGGAAATCTTTAACCTACACCGTCCATCTAACTTGCATAAAAGCACCCGGCTATATTTCCGAGGCATTTGACGCAAGGGTGCACTT
Organism: Megaustenia siamemsis; assembly: GCA_032433765.1. Classification (NCBI taxonomy): domain Eukaryota; kingdom Metazoa; phylum Mollusca; class Gastropoda; order Stylommatophora; family Ariophantidae; genus Megaustenia; species Megaustenia siamemsis. Next base: position 41,257,485 of record JAVIAB010000139.1, read on the forward strand.
CCCGACAAAGCAAAATAACAGTCTGGCTGAGCTTGCGCAGATCGTAAGATTTCAAGTGCGTCACTTCCGTTGGGAATTGATTTCATTTTGTGAACGCTTTCATTATCAGATTCTACCACTCAAGGTTTGTTTTAGAACAGAGGTTCTTAACCTGTACACCAAGGGGTCGCTATTTCGTTTAAGGATGTCAGTTAAAACCGGAACAAAACAATACACTTTTTACTAGTTAAGTAAACAAACATGCAAAGAAGGGAATAAAGTAAGAAACAATTAAACATAAAAAGAAAGGAATACAGTAAGAAACAAACAAACAAAACGTCAGTCTCGCCTGACTACCCTCAGATATCACGTGACAGTTTCTCCAGCTTGCTTGTCTCCAACTTTCATTTGGATTCTTTCGCCCAACTGGGACAGCCAAGTCACTCCAGCTAAGTCATTTTAAATATATTTTTTATAGATTCTCACATATAATATACTTTTAACTTTCTATTCCTCGTTCTTTTAGTTTTCAGCTCTTCATCATTTCTCTGTATTTACGATTTTATATCTCTACGCTTCACCTATCCTCCCACATGTGACACATCACTTCTTCATCTCACCATCCTATCTCTCATCTCTAAGTCCAACTCTTCCTAACTTTACCAGCCGACATGTAACTATAGAAATTTCTGCCTCACCGTTTGTTGTCGTTGTCCCCTTTTTCTGAGGAAGGCACCAGGCCGAAACGTCAGTATTTTGTTGTGTTCCTTTTTTGTAAAGCTGTCACCATGCCATGGAGTGTATACCATACCCAACTACTGGCTCCTTGCTACCAGCTTTACAGCAGCACTACAATTAGTTGCCTGCTCCTTAAACAAACAAAAACTTCAAAATGACAGTAATTCTAGAGTAGAAAAGATACTTCACGCGAGTTAAAAAACAAGTATCGAGTACACGGTTAGTCTTGTTGTACATTACCTTATTGAGTATATTAGAAGTAAATAAAAAACAATAACAGTTTCTTCAAAGCTCTGCTAGACGTACGAGCAATGCGGTGTTAGTGACTATAATTGTCCATCGTCATGGCACAAAGTTTTTGGGAGATGTGGTCGGTATCACGCCAGGTCGCTTTTATTTCACAGAAACAATCTGCGGTATTCATTTTAGAGGCTGGTCGACCCCATTTTCTTATTGGTCAGAAAATTCACCATTTCTGGGAATTGAACCAGGACCCAACGGAGTGTATAAGTATCCAAGATTGATCGGTGGTTCAATAGAAAAAATCTAAGAATAATGATAATACATTTACAGTGAACCAAGATGAAAATAGAACAGGATCTTGTTATACTGAGTTTAGGGAGGTAATAACAGCGAGGGAGAAACGTTTTCGTGGGAAAGCGGAAGTAGTGAACCTTATATATAAAAAAGAGGTACTACGCAATTCAGAAATACTAGTAATGACAATAAAACAGGGGACTCTAGAAACGTACTGATGTTTTAGCCACGCACAGTTGGATGAAGGTGATTGATCTCTCTTGATGTGGATGTGCGAATTGGAAATATATAAAGGTACAACCAGTGAAAGAACAATCCTTCTTTCTTCTTTATTTTATCTCACTGCTTGTATAGTGTATCGTCACAGAGAGAGTAATTGTCTGGTCTACGCTAGTTGTGTAGCCCGAGTTGTTGTCATGGCAAGTGTACTTAATGTCTCTTTGATTCAATCTATCCATCTCTTTTTTTTTGTTTCCCTTTGTCCTATATTCGGATGTTTTCATGCAATTTGGTCAGTTTAGTTAATAGTAGGGAACCGCGATAGCTCAGTGGTTAGTGAAATGGACTACAAAGGACAAGGGGTAGGGTTCGATCCCAACCGACGGCTTCTGGGTTCACCCAGCCTTAAATGGATACCGGATTTTTTTCTGGGAAAGTAAGGGAGCACAGGCGTAATACCGACCACATTACCCCAAAAATCATGTGCTGAAGCTCTGTAAAATTTAAGGTCACTAACACCATATTACCTATATGCCACATGGCGTGACAGGGGGTCTTTACTTACTTACTTAGTCAATAGCTGGTATTGCAAACACCATTTCTATTTTTGTGTGTGTGCAAGACCTCATTCTAATCAGTGAGAGAACAGTAATCACTGAAACGGATGTACCGTGAATGGCTCATCTGATTGTGCTCGATTGTACAAACAATAATACAGTTACATATCCTACATTCTTCACAATATATCACGCTAGGTTAGTTCGGCAACATCACGAGAACACGTGAACATAGAGTCAAGCTAAAATGAATATAGGAAACAGGCAAATAAATGCAGTGCTGCGGGAAAGCTGGTGTAAAGAGCAAGTAGTGAGGTGCACCGTGCACTCCTACAAGGTATAGTGACAGCTTTACATCTACAAAAAAAAAAAAGAAAACAACAAAATACTGACGTACCGGCCTACAAGCAGCCTTCTTCAGAAAACGAGAACACAAACGAACAACAAAATAAAGCAAACTCTATAACATCTCTATAACTACCTTGGACATACTATAACCAGTGATGGAAAATATACAACTGAAATAAACAAAAGAATAGGAATGGCAAAAAGTAATTTTAATGTCATGAAGAACATACTAACATCAAAACAAATAACACCAGGGCTAAAACTAAGAACAGCAAAATGTTACATCTTCTCAATATTCCTATATTGTGCAGAAACATGGACATTAGTCAAGAAAACAGAACAGAGAATTGAAGCCTTTGAAATGTGGATATATAAAAGAATAGGTAGAATTGGATGGATGGAAAAGAAAACAAACTATGAAGTCTTAAAACAACTAAAAATGAAAAGAGAACTACTAAGCACAATTCAAACAAGACAAATGCGATTTTTGGCCCATGTTAAAAGACACAACAGCCTACTAAAAGTAATCCTGGAGGGGAAAATACAAGGTAGAAGAGGCAGAGGCAGACCAAGACTAACATGGACGAGTAACATCAAAAGATTGACAAATCAGCCTATGACAACCTGCACCATCAAAGCAAGAGACAGAGCAGAATGGCGCTCCATGGTAGCCAACCTTCGTTGCAGAGACGGCACTCGATGATGATGATGATAACATCTGGAGTGAGCGCGACATGTAAATTAGGGGGAGAAGTAAGCAGAGGGATAAGAGATTAAATGATGAAAAGAAAGAGAGATGTGTAATTTATCGGAGTATAGAAATAAATCATTAGTGAACATTAGTAAGTTTAAACAAATAAATAACACGGAAAACAGTCACGTCATTGGGCGAGAGGTTGAGCGAAGTAACTATAGCTCGTTTCAAAACATATGCCCAACTTCAAAACGCTATTACTGTCTAACCGTTTGCTAAATACTGTTGAAATTTTCCAAATGTTATTAGAATGCAAAAGACCCTTTAAATGTATATTTAACAAATATCTTGCAGCTGCAGTTTTCTTAAAGCGGCGATATTTCTTTGATGTTTGTCAAAATTGTAAATTGTGAAGCCCTAAAGAATAGAAATTACCGTAGTTGCTGGTCTACGATTAATTTTCACTAGGTAAAGGCGTGGCCGTAATGGGGAAATAACTGGATAAAACAAAACACCAGGAGAATTATTGTCTGCTCAGTTCGAGGACGGACGATAATAATATCAAGGTATACCTGTATGTCCAATTTTCATAGTTGTGTGGTCCTGAAAAGGACCGTTTGTTGAAATAATTTAAGGTAATATAGAGGCCAACATTGTGGGGGCTATATACTTTCATTCTGAATCAGACGAGTCTAAAAGATTAATAACTGTTTGGGGTTGAACATTCCACAAACCATCATTTTTCCAATATTCCTCTTCCTGTTTTAAGACGTGGTCTTCACATTTAGCCCAATAATCTTTGTCTATATTTAATAAAGCGAGATTAGCAAGAGTCTTTACATCGCATATTTTGAATGTTGTATTTTCATCTGCTACTTGTCCTTTTAATTTTGCCCAGATTAGTTCTATTGGATTTAAATGAGCATGGTAAGGTGGCAGCCTCAAACTTATATGACCGTGCTCTTGGATAATCTTATCTATTTGAAAAATCTTTGTCCTCTGTTTTTGCTTTACTAGAGATAGTAATTCAGGTTTTAAGTACATGTTATTAAATTGTATGTGCTCCTTTGTGAGCCATATCTTAATAGCATCTTTTGTACTGGATGACGTCGGGACTTTATCTTCAAGTGCAACAATGTTGTGGTACGCTGCATTGTCCATTATTAGGCAAGATGGTCGATCTAGTGCTGGGAGAACAGAATTTTCAATCCAATGTCTAAATATGTGACCATTCATCTCAGAGTGATAATCCCGATTGTCTATGGATTTTGAAAGAAAAATGAGCTCTGCATTCTGTATTAGTCCATGTTGTCGACTACCTGCATGAGCAATTATCAAGCGCTGTCCTTTGCTGCTAGGTATTAATCTCTTAATCTTTCCATCTGATGACTGCCATTCCCTTTGGTTAGTGTGGTGAGCATTGATCCATGTTTCATCCAAGTACACAATATCATAACCTTGCTTGCGCACCTCTTTTACTTCACGTAAGTACTTGCTTCTCATGACTACTATATGTGGCTTCTCACAGATGATGTTTCGTCCATTGGAATACTTTCTGAAAGCCTGCAACTCTCACATTTCTCCATAATGTAGACTTTGATATTTCAATACTGTTGTTCTTTTTCAGCGATACTTTTAATTTTCTTATTGTAACAGTTTCATTCATACCCAACATTTTGCGAATTTCACTTCTAATAAGTTCACTGTCGAAATTATCCAACATTTTTGCTCTTCCTTGTGATTTTGTATATTTTGAACATTGACGGTCACGTGCTTGAATCCAGCGATTAAATGACCGTTTAGATAAATCCAAAATGTGTCTTGTCCTATTCTCAGGGTTTTCTAAAGAATGAAATAATCTTCCTCGTTTAGCATCTTTGCAAAAATAGTCATACATTTTTATTGCGATGTTTTGTAAACTGCAGAATTTCATTTTAAGACTCATGATAAATATTATTGTTCCACGTTACGCCGCTGAATTAACGGAAATGGAACACACAATGTCTCGTGTTTACTACAAGTGTCTAATTGTGTCAGACAGCTCATGTTTAAAGCGTGCAAAATCGTAAATTTGAGCGTGTATAGATTTGTAATCGCTATTTTTAACTTAAATACTATAAACACTAAGTTTTGACTACATCAATGGGTCGTTATGAATTTATATAAATCAAATAAGCAATAATAATAACCAAATGTTTGTTTTTAATGAAATTAATTCCCTGTTGGGTTCTAATCATTATAACTATACATGCAAATTTTGAAAAAATTACAAAAAGCGGTTTAAAAGATATTGATTTTTAAAGTTGGGCACGACTTATGAAACAAGCTATCGACATTAGAATGTGTGAAATACAGTCAAGCGTGACACAGGTAATCACTAGATATAGGGAAGTATACATATGTAGTGAAACGGGCAAACAAAGTCTGACTTACTTGACTTACTTGAATTACTCAGTATCATGGCGATAAATGAGGCGTAACAGGGGCACTATCGAGGTCTGGCGGAGCAGAGTGGTATAATAATATAAACCCTGAATATTGACTGAAGAGATCACACAGTGTGTAGGGGCCCAGACACTTGCGGAGGGAAGAAAGGAGTGGAGTGGGGAGAGAAAAGGAGGGAAGATGGGAGTGACATAAGAAAAGGGAAGAGTGAAAAGGTAAGAGGGAGAAAGAGAGGGGGGTAATAGATTACCTGTGAGAAAGGGATAGATTGATGCCCCGTGGGGTGAGGCAACCCATTGGGTGATCAGACGATTCTTCTAAAGTGAATCGATTTCGGGTGTCAGAAGAACATTACAACAGGCTATTAAGTTGGACATCAGCCTTACCCTGATGGTCGTTTAGAGTTGAAGTGGGATGATATTGGGGCGCCTGCATCTCAAGTGATGTCATACAAATGTTCACTATATCTTCACAAGACGGCGGCCCGATTCGCCTATGTAGGCCGTCTTACATCGCTTACATATGGCATAGATAATGTTGCTCGATGTACAAGTGAATCCTTCTCTGATCTCAAAAAGATCTTTAGGAGAGAGAACCGTATTTGTCAGGATGATATGGTTGCAAGTCTTACATTGATTGCGATTGCAAAGGATAATGCCCTGATGGCTATGGGGGGGGGGGATACGAGGTGGCGGCTCCTGACTAGCATGTTAGCGGTGAATAATTGTGATCACCTCATAGTGATGAGGGCGATGGGTGAGAGCAAGAACTACCTTGTCAGAGAGGGAACAGGTATAGGGGGTGAGTTTTGCCTGGTATGTGAAGCGGAGAACCCGTTGGAGAGCAGGTCGGAGAGCTGATTCGGTATAGAGGTGTCGACGGAAAAAGACGAGCATCAGGTGAACATTAAGTAGGAAATCCCTCATCATCATGGCAAAGACGCCTGAGTAATTGCGAATAGGGAAGAGAGTTCTTACAAGATTTCGGGTGAGAAGAGTTGTAGCGAAGGAAACCATGGAAGTCAGTAGATTTGTAGAAGACCGAGGTAAGTAGAACATAGACACCTAAGAAATATGTAATATGTAGGAAGGAGACAGAGGAGGTTGGAATGTAGGAAGTCATATGGGTCGAGGAGTGAACATGTCTAACATATTATATGAATAGGAAGATTTCCTCCTCGGAAAGGTCAATCAGACCGACGCTGTCGCCAATTTACAGACGGGTCATAAGGGGAAGAGGATCCTGGTAGGTGTGGACGATCTCGTGCTCCAGGTAACCCATCAAAAGACAAGCGTAGCTAGGCCCCATTTTGGTGTCCATCGCTACACCACTGATCTTGGTAAAAAGTTGACATCGACTCAAAAGAATTGAGGTTGAGAACTCGTTCGCTAGACGGAGGAGAACGTCGGTAGCAATAGAAGGTTCACTTCTCTTATCAAGGAAAAAAATTAGAGAGCTCGACGACAATGGATGTGGGGAATGGAGGTGCACAGGGAACTGACATCCATGATAAAGAGGCGGTAGGTACGGGAAGGATAAAGTGTGAGGCAGGGATATTCAGAGCGCCGCTGGTGTCTTTAACATATGAGAGGAGATTCATGCCTATTGGTTCAAAGACACAGTTGAGGAAGTAAGTCGGAAATGTGAACTGTAGGACAGGCGATAGAAGAGACAATAGATCGTTCGGGGAGTCGTGTCTGTATATCTTGGGCAGCATGTAGAAAGAGGAGAGTTCAAGGTTTCGTAGCAGGCGGAGTAGGTAGCTAGGGTTGACCGAATAGGGGTGAAAAATGTGATCGGAACCTACATGGGAGAATCTCACGATGCAGGTAGTTGTTTAAAAAATTCAGACGTCAGGTAGATCTGGTTTTCTTGAGAGTAATGAAAGCAAAATCGTTAGAGACGTGAGATAGTTCAGGGAGCAGAGTAGAGAAAGAAGCAATGTTGGAGTGACGGTTGAATTTACATAGTTGTCTGAGGGAGGGTTTGATGAAGGGAACCGGCTAGAGGTATGAGAGATAAATCCAAGGAATGAGAATGAAAAGAGAGGTGATCCGCTAATATGTAGTATGGATTAGGAGGGTTAGATGTGAGATAAGTGTAAAACCCGGTCCGAGAAGAAATGGCTAAGAAATTGATAGATATGAAAGAATGGAGACTAACGAGAGGTTATCTAAATGATATCAATGAGATCATCGGTGATATACGAACAAGTTGTGACAGTGGTAGAATTGGGAAAAGTGTAAGACAGAACCCGAGTAGAGGTGATTGGAGAGGACCGAACGGAGGTGTGAGAGAACGACAAGCTATTGTGACGAGTCTTCACTAACTATGCCACAGAAGCATGGGTGACATTGGACACACATACAGTAGCAGCGGTATAAAATAAGTAAAAAGGCAAATAAATGCAGTGCGGCGGTAAAGCGGGTAGCAGGAGCAAGTAGTGGGGTGTAACGTACACTCCAACAAGGTGTGGTGACAGCTTTACAAAAAAGGACAACAACAAAATACTGCCGTTTCGTCCTACATACTGCCTTCTTCAGAAAACGACAACACAAATGAACAACGAAATAAAGTAAACTGTACTACATCTAGGATGAGCGATACAGGCAAATTACTGAGAAATAAGCAGAGGGATAAGAGATGAAACGATTAAACGAAAGAGAGACGTGCTACATATATAAGGATAATAAAAAGATATGTGACAATATATTTTAGTCAGCTAAAATACATATAAAATATAAACGAGACTTATCTGAAGCAAGATCCAAACGCTCCCAGCGTGCAGAAGAGTGTGAATCAAGTGGGACTCAGGAGTGGAGTTTTTTTTTTTTTTTTTTTTTTGGGGGGGGGAGGGTAAAATGCATATAAACTACCCGTTAAGTTTTGCAGAGTATGAGCAACACGATGTTAGTGCGCATGTTTTGCACAACCAGGAATGTTTATTGCGTGACGCTGCTAGTACAACACCAGATCACTTTACTGTTTCAATGATTTTTAAACAATCGGTACCCGTTTTAAGACATTAGGTGAGCCCGAAGTTGGTTTTAAAACAATCGTTATAGTTGGAGCTCTGAACCCGGAACCTTCTCAACAGCAAATGAGAGCACAAACCAATGCGTTACAACGGCTTTTGAAAAATATGCAAACTCATTTTAGAATAATTTAAAATGCTACACTCAACAAATCGCATTTTATAGTGAACAAGCCTTTAGCATAAAAGAAAATAGTATTCCACTGCATTCCAAATGAAGGATTAACTCTTTCTCTTCATTCTTTATTCTAATGCACCAGTTAGCGATAAGATACGATGAAGTCAAAAGGGAGAGTAAAAGATTCATGACTAGTGTTAAATGAACATGTTATTTTACTGCCTCTTTTTCTGTTGGTCATCAGCACATTTATTTGTGATGTGGTCATCAAGCCACCATAACTTCCAAGAAATAAAATCTCTTGATAAGAAATGATACAGACAAGAGTAAAGTTGATGTCCACTCGCTTTTCAATATAATGATATGTATGCATGTACATATTCAATTAAATAAAGAAAATGTTTGAAAGCAAATAATTACACCATACATACAATATGTGATGCTGAAATGTAAACATAAAAAAATAATCGCATAGCTGTCGTTTTTTTTTTTTCTTTCAGGCGACGTCATGCCTAATGGTTAATGGGCTCGACCACATTCGTCATGCTGTAACTGGCTTGGCCACATGCGTCATGCTGTAACTAGCCTGGCCACATGCGTCATGCTGTAACTGGCCTGGCCACATGCGCTATGTTGTAACTGGCCTCGACCACATGCGTCATACTGAGTGGTAACTGGCCTCGACCACATTCGTCATGCTGAGTGGTAACTGGTCTCGACCACATGCGTCATGCTGAGTGGTAACTGGCCTCGACCACATGCGTCATGCTGAGTGGTAACTGGCCTCGACCACATGCGTCATGCTGAGTGGTAAATGGCCTCGACCACATGCGTCATGCTGAGTGGTAACTGGTCTCGACCACATTCGTCATGCTGACTGGTAACTCGTCTCGACCAGATTCGTCATGCTGAGTGGTAACTGGCCTCGACCACATGCGTCATGCTGAGTGGTAACTGGCCTCGACCACATGTGTCATGCTGAGTGGTAACTGGCCTCGATCATATGCGTCATGCTGAGTGGTAACTGGCCTCGACCACATGCGTCATGCTGAGTGGTAACTGGCCTCGACCACATGCGACATGCTGAATGGTAACTGGCCTCGACTACATGCGTCATGCTGTAACTGGCCTCGATCACATGAGTCATGCTGTAACTGGCCTCGACCACATGTGTCATGCTGTAATTGGCCTCGACCACATGCTGTAACTGACCAGGCCTCATGCGTCATGCTGTAACTGGCCTCGACCACATGCGTCATGCTGTAACTGGCCTCGACCACATGCTCTATGCTGTAACTGGCCTGGCCTCATGCGTCATGCTGTAACTGGTCAGACCATATGCGTCATGCTGTAACTGGCCTCGACCACATGCGCTATTTTGTAACTGGCCTGGCTACATGTGTCATGCTGAATGGTAACTGGCCTCGACCACATGCGTTATGCTGTAACTGGCCTGGCCACATTTGTCACGCTGAGTGATTACTGGGCTGGACCACGTACGTCATGTTGAGTGGTAACTGAGCTGGACCACGTATGTCCCGTTGAGTGGTAACTAAGCTGGACCACGAACGTCATGTTGAGTGGTAACTAAGCTGGAACACGTATGTCACGTTGAGTGGTAACTAAGCTGGACCACGAACGTCATGTTAAGTGGTAACTGAGCTGGACCACGAACGTCATGTTAAGTGGTAACTGAGCTGGAACACGTATGTCATGTTAAGTGGTAACTGAGCTGGAACACGTATGTCACGTTGAGTGGTAACTGAGCTGGACCACGAACGTCATGTTGAGTGGTAACTAAGCTGGAACACGTATGTCACGTTGAGTGGTAACTAAGCTGGAACACGTATGTCATGTTGCATGGTAACTGAGCTGGACCACGAAAGTCATGTTGAGTGGTAACTAAGCTGGAACACGTATGTCACGTTGAGTGGTAACTAAGCTGGACCACGAACGTCATGTTAAGTGGTAACTAAGCTGGAACACGTATGTCATGTTAAGTGGTAACTAAGCTGGAACACGTATGTCATGTTAAGTGGTAACTAAGCTGGACCACGAACGTCATGTTAAGTGGTAACTAAGCTGGACCACGTACGTCATGTTAAGTGGTAACTAAGCTGGACCACGAACGTCATGTTAAGTGGTAACTAAGCTGGACCACGTACGTCATGTTAAGTGGTAACTAAGCTGGACCACGAACGTCATGTTAAGTGGTAACTAAGCTGGACCACGTACGTCATGTTAAGTGGTAACTAAGCTGGACCACGTACGTCATGTTAAGTGGTAACTAAGCTGGAACACGTATGTCATGTTAAGTGGTAACTAAGCTGGACCACGAACGTCATGTTAAGTGGTAACTGAGCTGGAACACGTATGTCATGTTGAGTGGTAACTAAGCTGGAACACGTACGTCATGTTAAGTGGTAACTAAGCTGGACCACGAACGTCATGTTAAGTGGTAACTAAGCTGGAACACGTATGTCATGTTGAGTGGTAACTAAGCTGGACCACGAACGTCATGTTAAGTGGTAACTAAGCTGGAACACGTATGTCATGTTAAGTGGTAACTAAGCTGGACCACGTACGTCATGTTGAGTGGTAACTGAGCTGGAACACGTATGTCATGTTGGTAACTAGGCTCGACCACATGCGTCATGATCAGTAATTATTTAGTTGAGCCAAGTACGCTATATTGCGTGCTTACTTCACTCGTTACAGACATAAAGAGTACGAGTTCAGTTCTCCAGAAGTGACGAAATCTCTATTCCTAAACCGACGTGACGTCAGGGCTCAACTAGCCTCTCAAAATTGGTACAGTAACTAAATTATAATAAAGGATCTCAAAAGGGCAACGACGCACAAAAGGCAACAGAGCTGGAAGCTGCCAGCGGCTCATAACTGACGGCTTGCGAAAAATCTGGCATGAACCAGAACTAGCCAGATCCTACACAACTCTTCCTATACCCCTAATAACAGCCTAATAACAGACTAACTATAGCTCGTTTCAAATCACGTGCCCAACTTCAAAACGCTATTGCTCAGGAACCATTTGTTAAATACTATTGAAATTTTCCAAATGTTATTAGAATGCAAAAGACCCTTTAAATGTATATTTAACAAATATCTTGCAGCTGCAGTTTTCTTAAAGCGGCGATATTTCTTTGATGTTTGTCAAAATTTTAAATTGTGAACCCCTAAATAATAGAAATTACCGTAGTTGCTGGTCTATGATTAATTTTCACTAGGTAAAGGCGTGGCCGTAATGGGGAAATAAGTGAATAAGGAAAAACACCAGGAGAATTATTGTCTTCTCAGTTCGAGGACGGACGATAATATCAAGGTATACCTTTATGTCCAATTTTCATAGTTGTGTGGTCCTGAAAAGGACCGTTTGTTGAACTAATTTAAGGTAATATAGGGGCCAACATTGTGGGGGCTATATACTTTCATTCTGAATCAGACGAGTCTGAAAGATTAATAACTGTTTGGGGTTGAATATTCCACAAACCATCATTTTTCCAATATTCCTCTTCCTGTTTTAAGACGTGGTCTTCACATTTAGCTCAATAATCTTTGTCTATATTTAATAAAGCGAGATTAGCAAGAGTTTTTACATCGCATATTTTGAATGTTGTATTTTCATCTGCCACTTGTCCTTTTAATTTTGACCAGATTAGTTCTATTGGGTTTAAATGAGCATGGTAAGGTGGCAGCCTCAAACTTATATGGCCGTGCTCTTGGATAATCTTGTCTATTTGAAAAATCTTTGTCCTTTGTTTTTGCTTTACTAGAGATAGTAATTCAGGTTTTAAGTACATGTTATTAAATTGTATGTGCTCCTTTGTGAGCCATATCTTAATAGCATCTTTTGTACTGGATGACGTCTGGACTTTATCTTCAAGTGCAACAATGTTGTGGTACGCTGCATTGTCCATTATTAGGCAAGATGGTCGATCTAGTGATGGGAGAACAGAATTTTCAATCCAATGTCTAAATATGTGACCATTCATCTCAGAGTGATAATCCCGATTGTCTATGGATTTTGAAAGAAAAATGAGCTCTGCATTCTGTATTAGTCCATGTTGTCGACTACCTGCATGAGCAATTATCAAGCGCTGTCCTTTGCTGCTAGGTATTAATCTCTTAATCTTTCCATCTGATGACTGCCATTCCCTTTGGTTAGTGTGGTGAGCATTGATCCATGTTTCATCCAAGTACACAATATCATAACCTTGCTTGCGCACCTCTTTTACTTCACGTAAGTACTTGCTTCTCATGACTACTATATGTGGCTTCTCACAGATGATGTTTCGTCCATTGGAATACTTTCTGAATGTAAAGCCTGCAGCTCTCACATTCCTCCATAATGTAGACTTTGATATTTCAATACTGTTGTTCTTTTTCAGCGAAATTTTTAATTTTCTTATTGTAACAGTTTCATTCATACCCAACATTTTGCGAATTTCACTTCTAATAAGTTCACTGTCGAAATTATCCAACATTTTTGCTCTTCCTTGTGATTTTGTATATTTTGAACATTGACGGTCACGTGCTTGAATCCAGCGATTAAATGACCGTTTAGAAAAATCCAAAATGTGTCTTGTCCTATTCTCAGGGTTTTCTAAAGAATGAAATAATCTTCGTTCGTTTAGCCTCTTTGCAAAAATAGTCATACATTTTTATTGCGATGTTTTGTAAACTGCAGAATTTAATTTTAAGACTCATGATAAATGTTATTGTTCCACGTATGAATGAACGGAAATGGAACACACAATTTCTCAAGTGTCTAATTGTGTAAAAACAAAAAACCACGGGGAAAGCGTGCAAATACGTCAATTCTACCGTGTATGGATTTGTACTCGCTATTTTTAGTTTAAAATACTGGAAACATTAAGTTTTGACTACATCAATGGGTCGTTATAAATTTATATAAATCAAATAAGCAACAATAATAACCAAATGTTTTTTTTAAATGAAATTAATTCCCTGTTGGGTTCTAATCATTATAACTTTACATGCAAATTTTGAATATCTTACAAGTGGTTAAAAAGCTATCGATTTTAAAAGTTCGGCACCAGTTATGAAACAAGCTATAGTCTAGTCTAGCCAAGAGCGTAGGAATCGATAGGGTATGCAACCTTTAGTTTGCAGATTGAGTAGCCAGATAGCTGAGTTGGCCGCGTGCTCTAGCGTTTGGTTTCTCGTTGCAAGGCGCTGCGTCCAGAAGTACTGTAACGACCCTGCTTCGGACCATCTATTGTTTTTTTTTTCTGCTGTTGTTTATTTGTGATTGTTGTCCAAGTGTTGTAAACATACCTCTTTCCCTGAAATGATTCGTATGCAACCTTTACTCAAAGACGCCAAAACGTAGACAAATGTATTGGACCGTAAAGTGCAAATACTATAAATTTACTGCAAGCGTTACCATAAGACATATACATCCATGTAAAATCATTTCAATGAAGGATGACGGAGAGCTATAAATATTGCTTTAGTCAAGGTGTGAAAGCAAAGAAATGAAAGAAGTATGTCAACTTAACGTGACCATATAACCCATAATATGTGCCGTTGGTGATTAACAAGCTTTGAATGAAAAGACAGTTAGAGGCCACAGAGATGGGATTTCTCAGAAGAATGATGAAAGTTCACTGGTTAGCTAAAAAGACCAATGAGGAAATTCTCAGAGGCCAACACTAAACGGGAGCTCTTAAAAAAAACATCAGAAAGAAACAATCAACATTTTTCGGGTACATCATGAGAAGAGGAAAGTTGGAATATTTGTTTACAAGTTGACAAAATAAAAGGAAAGAGAGATCGCGGACGACAAAGAGAGAAAATACTGAATAGCTTGGTGTCATGGCATGGAAAACAGTCACCAACGTAACTGATACGATGCACTGTAGATAGAAGATTGTAGAAGGACATGATCGCCTACGCCAACCGGTATGGCCCTTGATGATGATGTTGGAGTTTGACAAATATAGGCACTAGCGCCACATTTCAAATCTGTCTAAAGACTTAGAGAAAACCTATACTTGTGCTTGCTCATAAAAAAATTACTCGGAGCAAATAGTAATTAAATAAAATTTGAAAGAAAAAAGCAAAGGAAGCGACCTGTGGAAAACAAAAATAATAATAATAAATTGTTTAATATGTAAAAAAAAAAATAATTAGCATTCCTCTTTCAATATATAATATATAGATAAGAAGAGAAATAAAAAGGTTCTAAAAAGGCCAGAACAAAAAGAGAGCTAATATCCAATGTTATAAAGAAAAGATCATCATTTTTGGCCATGTTTTGAGAAGGGAATAATTGGAATCTATTGTAACAACATCTTATGCAGCAAATCTATGTCAATAAAAATGAGAAAGAGAGTTCATCTGTGCAATATAGAACCAGTTCTAACCTATGGAAGTGAATTATGGACAATAGACAAACAAATTAAAAGACGATTAGAGGCCACAGAGAGGGGATTTCTCAGAAGAATGTTGAAAGTTCCCTGGACAGCTAAAAAGACTAATGAGGAAGTTCTCAAAGAGGCCAACACAAAAAGGGAGCTCTTAAAAAACATAAGAAAGAAGCAATAAACATTTTTCGGGCACATCATGAGAAGAGGAAAGTTGGAATACTTGGTTACAACTGGCAAAATAAAAGGAAAGAGAGACCGAGTACGACAAAGAGAGATAATACTGGATAGCTTGGTGTGATGGGATGGAAAACTGCCAGAACTGATACGATGCACTGTAGAGAGAAGATTGTGGAGGGACATGATCACCTCTGCCAACCGGTATGGCACATGATGATGATTGTAACAACTGGGAAAATTAAGGTACGAAGAACTAGAGGGAAGCAAAAAGACAAAATACCAGACAGCTTAAGAGAATGGCTTGACAGACGGTCAACAATAGAAATGATAAATAACTGTCGACATAGAAAGTTGTGGAGAGGCATGATCACCTACGCCTGCAGGCTTGGTACTTGATATTTAAAAAAAAAAAAAAAAATATATATATATATATATATATATATATATATATATATATATATATATATATATACCTAGAAAGTTTGGTGACAAACGACAATTCACAAACAGCAGAGATAGACTCAAGATGCATCAAAGCTTATCAAATCATTGGACAGCTATTACCACTATTGTCCAACAAGGAAATAACTAAAAGCAAAATGCGCGCTGTACAATACAATATTCACCCCAACGATGTACTACCAATGCCAGTCCTGGATTATTGATGCAAGAAAAATAAGAAAAATAACCTCCGCTGAGATGAGATGTGTTAGACGAATGATAGGAAACAGTTTGAGAGATAAGATCAGAAATGAAGAACTGAGAGAAAAAGCTAGGAATAATCCCCGCTACAGAATATATAAAGAAACAACAGATAACATGGTTTGGCCATGTGACAAGGAAGAAAGATTAAAACTCAACACAACGAGCCCTCAA
Organism: Megaustenia siamemsis; assembly: GCA_032433765.1. Lineage (NCBI taxonomy): Eukaryota > Metazoa > Mollusca > Gastropoda > Stylommatophora > Ariophantidae > Megaustenia > Megaustenia siamemsis. The sequence continues at coordinate 41,273,617 of JAVIAB010000139.1, forward strand.
TAAACGTTGCGAGAACACCAGACACAAGGGTCAACAACGGAAAATATGGAGTGATGGAATATTAGAAGCACACGAAAACATAACAGCAGCAGAAGTGAACAGAAGAGCAAAAGACCGCAAATTATATCTTCCCTCGACGCTGAAAGGCAAATCATGAGGAAGGAAGAAGATATATATATATATATATATATATATATATATATTTATAAATAATATATATATACGTAAAAGAAAAAGGAAATCACAAGTTGGTTAAATATTCAACTGGCTAGACAACTGTTCCATTAAACGTTTAGAGAGATATGGGTAATGAGAATACGTCTGAAGGAGTTGATAGTGAAGTCTACACTTTGTCTCGTTGCGTGCTTCTAAAAGGCGTTTCAGAATGTAGCTGTATACAGGTCTGGCTCTTCATCTCCACGCCCGTATGGACAGATGCTAAGTGGACTGTGTAAGCAAAATGTGAGACGTGAGTGTATTCTATTTTTGGAAGGATATCGAAAGGCCATCTTGGGTCAAGCTCGTGATTGCGAGTGTGAGGATACAGTTAGTCGATTGAGATCGATTTCTCACACGCTAAAACGGTGCGTCAAGGCGTGTAAATGTGGGATGAGCGTAGAATAGCGCTGATTTTCACCATAAGGTCGATAAACTGGACACGATGTTTCACTTCAACTGAAAACAATCGCACTAATTGATTTGTCGAACATTTATTTACTACCAATTGGGAACTGTTGAAAGAAAAAAGATAAATAAACGATATCTTTTCAAGAAATAAGTTAGTGAAGATCGATAAAAGACAATTAGACATATTTACGTCAACATTTTTTTTAATGTGTAAGATCTAAATAAACAATTGTCTATCTTTACTGATGAGAACAGGTAAAAAGGAAAGATATGAAAAGCTAAATAAACAATATCTTTACAGACAGTAACATGTAAAGAATAAAGGCGTGTAAGAGCCAAATAAATAATATCTTTACTGACAGCATATATAAATTAGCGAAGATCTGTAAATGGTACAAGATAAACAAAGAACTAATCTCTTTCCACTCTCAGCAGCTAAGTTGGTGTTGTATCTTTTTTAGATTATTATCCTCATGTTTATTGATGATTTGGGCACAATCACGCCAAGCCGCCCTAGTTTCAGAGTACTACAGTTTAAAAAAAAACTATATGAACTCCGAAACTATATAACTGTCTGAAGAAATTAAAATCGCCACACTTCATAGACTAAATACGAACTCATTTGAACAGTAGACAAGTGCACTAAACACTTCGCTACTTCAGCTAAATGGATAGATAATGTGAGAGAAAATACTCAGCGGCTTGGAGAAATAACAATCAACGTGACACACCGCGCAAAGAATAGAAAAATTTAGTTCCCCCACAACAATTTACTTCATGTGTGGATATGACAAGTACAATTATAGCTGCTAATGTGTACCTGACACATCCAATTAAGTTGGAACATTATTTGCAACATGGTTTTTATTTCCACATCAACCAGCACTTAATTGCTCAAACCTTGTTATCTATTATCAGTACCACAACAGGGAGATAGAGAGTGATCTTACTTAAGGTGACCAGACGTCCCGATTTTCCGAACTCTTTATGATCAAATCTGGGACGTCAATTTGTAGTGAAAATGACCGATTTTTAAAACTTTGTCCTGGATTACTTGTGCCTGTACTGTTGTGCGGATGTCACAGTCTTAATATCAGAGACAGAGAATGAACTACAAGAAATGATAGATATAATAGTAAAAGAAAGCAAAAAGAAAGGTATCAGTCTGAATAGTAAGAAAACAGAAGTAATGGTTATATCGAAGAAACAATCATCACCATCATGCAGCATAAAAATAAACAGGACACATCTGAAACAAATGCAACGTTTGAAATACTTGGACACAATAATAACATCAGATGGAAGATGCACCACAGAAATAAAAAGCAGAATAGCTCAGGCCAAAATAGCATTTCAGAAAATTAAAAATATCTTATACAACAAATCTATGTCAATATAAATGAGAAATATTGCTATATAGAACCATTTCTGACCTATGGAAGCGAATGATGGACAGTAGACAATGAAAAGACGATTAGAGGCCACAGAGATGGGATTTATCAGAAGAATGTTGAAAGTTCCCTGGACAGCGAAAATGACCAACGAGCAAATTCTCAAAGAGGCCAATACTAAACGGGAGCTCTTAAAAACATCCGAAAGCAGCAATCAACATTTTTTTTTCGGGCACATCATGAGAAGAGGAAAGTTGAAATACTTGGTTACAACTGGCAGAATAAAAGGAAAGAGAGATGGCGGACGACAAAGAGAGAAAATACTGGATAGCTTGGTGTCATGGCATAGAAAACAGTCAACAACAGAACTGATACGATGCACTGTGGATAGAAGATTGTGGAAGGACATGATCGCCTACGCCAACCGGTATGGCCCATGATGATGATGTACTGTTGTGTGTTATAAAATGTATGTTATTTATTTTAAAGACATCATTAATATATTTTTTTTAAATTTCACTTTTAATAATTGAAATAACAATATTCTTAAAATAAAATTACGATGAGTTGTTTGAAAAGAAAAATAAAGCAAAAGAGAAATTAAAAAACATTCTAAAATTAAATTCTCTACTTTATTTTCACTGAGGGAAAAGTAAAATCTTGTCCCAGATTAGGGTTTATAAAATATGATCATCTTATCTTACTCAGCTTTGATTCTCCGATCTTGACACTAGGAAACATGTATGCATCGTTTAACTGCTAAACGCTCATAAGCCGAACTTCTTTATCGCTGCTTCCTTACTCTACCTTGCGCCCCCCCCCCCCATATTAATTAAAAAAAAATAGTTCTTTTTTCTGGATTACATACTGTTAATGTTAATCATCCATGGTTCTAAAATAAACTATAATGACGTCATTAAAAGAGATATACTCTGGCTTCGCTTTTCGGACTAAATTGACGTCACACAGTGGAATTCATTGACGCATCTCCTCTTTGGTATATGTCTCACCTGCCCCTATAGCATCACACGTAATGCTGTCGGTAGCAATATTACCTGCAAGGTGTCCTAAATTGGACAGGCCCTTTGATTGAGTGGAAATAGAGCAGCTGAGGGAATGGGGAGAGGCATAACCAGGAAAGTGGATGTGAAGTTTACAAAATGGATAAAACAAAATATTGTTGTTAATTTAATTAAAGTATTTACATTTTTTTTCTTCTTTGACGTATTAATAAATTTGTATTTATCGTGTTCGGGAGCCGCGATAGCTCAGTAGTTAGTGAACTTGACTACAGAGGACAAGAGGTAGGGTTCGATCCCAACCGACGGCTTCCGGTTCAGCCATAAATGGGTAGTGGATTTTTTTTCTAGGAAAGTAAAGCGGCACGAGCGTAATACCGACCACATTACCCCAAAAATCATGTGCTGAAGGTCTGTAAAATGTATGGTCACTAACACCTTATTCCCTATACACCACTTGGCGTGACGGTGGTACTTTACATTTTTTTTTATTCATCGTGTTCATTTTAAGTTTAATTATAATTATTTTTATATTTATTTTACGCAATTTCATTTATTATATGTTTTTGTATCTGCAAATTGGGTGTGCCCCTGCAGAAGGACTTTTCTGTCCGTAACGTCGGATCAGTTTATGTTGCCATTTTTTAACGTAAAACTGCAACCAAACAAACACGTGTTAGTATTTTATTTTCCTTATTGGAGACAACAACAAACTAAAATTAAAGGTACTGTCTGCATTGATAACGAAACAATTTCATTCGCCCTTTTCAATTCTAGAACCCCGGCAGCGGGGTTATTAGGCTCTCTACTGTCTAGAACAGGGGTGGCCAAATGACGGCCCGCGGGCCGGATTCGGCCCGCCAGCCTAGTTTTCTTGGCCCGCGAAGCTCCACGGACTTACTTCATTTTTTACCCCTAATAGCGGATTTCTCCTGGTTTTAATCCGTGTCGGAGTTAACTCTTCTATCGTTCAAGAATACACAATTTGAAAATCTCTGTCAATTTCTCGCAACAGCTAGATTGGCAACATAATTTCAAATAACACACACACACACACACACACACACACACACACACACACACACACGCACACGCACACGCACACGCACACGCACACACACACACACACACACACACACTGCACAACTAATGGTGCCGACAATATTCAAAGTCTTTGCTTCGAGTTGGTACGGCAAAGTTGCTTTATTGTCAGTGCGGTGATAGCGTCAGATCTTTGGCTCAACATTTGTCGTCTGGACTTGTGGTGGCTCTTTCATTTCGCGGTAAGGGGTTAATGAGGTTGGGAGGGACAGGGGTGAGGGGACTTCGTAGCTCTAATTCTGTCTTTGAAGTTACATTCAAAAAGTTTCACTGTTCGCCTTCATTCCCTTTGATCCCATCGTCTTGTCCATAAAATGACTGCAACGTGTTTATTTGGTCACAATCTTTTGATTTCATTGTCAAACACAAGTCTGTGTATAACTGTCAAATCTGGACTTATTTTCGATAGTGGACCAACATTCTGTGACTTTTAACTTTGATGTGAGATTTTGTATTAAATCATGTTAAAACGTAGAAAAGTTGATTGTGAAAATCGCATATTTAAACCTGAATGGGAATTAGATTATTTGTTCATCTTCAATAAGGATAGTAAACATCAGTGCTTAATTTGCGTTCAAGTGTTAGCCGTTTTGAAGGAATATAATTTAAAACGGCACTATGCCACACATCATCAAAACATGTATGAGAAACATAGCATTGAAGCTAGGAAGCTTTGGTTGAACAGCTGAAGACAAAGTTGAATCAACAGCAAAGTATGTATACAAAGGGCAATAAAATTAAAGAGTCATCGATCATTGCATCATATACAGTTACCTATGAGCTTGCAAAATCTAAAAAACCCTTTACTGACGGAAATTTTGTGAAGAAATGTGCGATTCAAATGGCAAAGGCATTCGGTCAAGAAAAAATAGCCAAAGAATTTGAATCTGTGCCTCTTTCAAAACAAACTGTAGCCAGAAGAACAGAAGACATCAGTCTGCAACTGTCTCAAAGTTTAAAATCTTGTATTGAAAACTGCTCATATTTTTCGCTCGCGATTGATGAAAGTACTGACATCACTGACACTTGCCAGCTTCTTATTTTTGTTAAAGTTATCCAGGAGGATTTTACTGTTATTGAAGAATTGTTGAAAGTTTGCTCTTTGCATGACACTTGTAGAGGGACAGACATATTTTCTGCAGTTCATAGTGCCGTAGATGAAGTAGGTGGTTTTGGAAAGTTGTCTGCAGTGTGTACTGATGGTTGCAAAGCTTTTATTGGTTCAAATACTGGTTTTGTTGGACTTCTAAAGCAAAACAAAATTAACGTACCTACATTGCATTGCATAATTCATCAAGAGGCCCTTTGTGCAAAGTCCATACATCTAAAAGACACCATGGCTACTGTTGTGAAAATAACAAATTTGATAAGAGGAGGACACCAGTCTTTAAATCACATGAAGTTTTTATCATTTTTAGAGGAAGTAGATTCTAGCTACGGTGATCTCCTGCTTTATACAGAAGTAAGATGGCTTAGTCGAGGGAAATGTTTAATAATATTTTTTGAACTGAAGAATGACATTTATGACTTCCTGCGAGAGAACTTACCATGCTCCATTAATCTTCAACATGCACTCAAAGACATTAATTTCCTTCATAATCTGGCATATCTCACAGACATCACACAACATTTGAACATATTGAATTTGCAGCTACAAGGGGAAAAGCAAACCATTTTTCAATTGATGGGATATGTTGATGGTTTTAAAAAGAAGCTGAATCTATTTAGACTTTCTTTGCAAAAAATGATCTGTTCCATTTTTCAAGTTGTAAGCAGTTGTTGTCAGAGATAGAAAGTGCAAACTTCAGTAAGTACGCAGCTGACATTGAACATTTGATTTGTGAATTTGATCGACGATTTCAAGATTTTGAAATGTTTCGTCCGCAAACGGAACTTTTTAATAACCCAATTAAGTGCACAGTGGAGTGCCAGCCATCAGATCTTCAACTAGAGTTGTGTGACCTTCAGTGTGACCCCTTCCTCAGTACTGTAAAGGCATTAGGAGCTGACTTCTGGAAATTGCTACCAAATGAACGTTACCCGTGTCTGAGAAAATGGGCACTAAAGATGTGCTCTATATTCGGCAGCACATATCTCTGCGAGACAACATTCTCTTCCATGAAGTTAATTAAATCTAAGACCAGGAACAGAATGACCGATTCGACATTGTCCCATACTCTCCGAATCGCCACGTCAAAAATGGAAGTGGACTTCAAATCTCTGGTGGAAAGCTGTGACAAGTCACAATCGTCGCACTGAGACATTAAAGGTAATTTTAAAATGAATAATTAATGGATTTGTTACAAATCAAATATGTAGTCAAAGTGCAAGCATTATTTATATATTACTATATCGCATAGGTCCCTACTGTCATTTTTGACGATATTCTTAAGTGTGGCCCGCGGGTCTTGGCCTTGGCTTTAATCCGGCCCTCGGGCAACCTCAAGTTGGCCACCACTGGTCTAGAAGGTGGGGTATCAAGATGCGTAGAAATGCGAAGAAAGTCTAGAACGATCAGGGTTCAATTGTGGGGAATTTTTTTCTTCAGGACCGACATCACTTCGCAGTAAATCCGACTCCAAAAATGGGTACCCGAGTTTTGAATGGGATTGTAGGTAGCTTGGTGTGGTATAGACTAGTTTTCTTTCCGTTTGTCCTTCAACTGTTGCTTTGAAGCGTTGCAGCAGAAAGGATGAATTGATACCACAATCCTGGTGTATGAAGATGTCTGTTTTGTTTGTTCTTCTGGTCGTATTTAAGGTGTAGTGTAGTTCATGGACGTATCTGGGCGCTGTTAATTAAGGTAGAAATGTTTTTGTTCTCGCATATGTCTTTTATTCCGTCTATCCATTTTTTTTCTAGATTTTCCTCTAGCTTTCTATCCTGATGTTTCGAGGTGGAAGCTTTTGATGCTGGTTAGTTTCATTGTTACCTAAAGTTCGAGCAAGTTAATTTGTTGCTTGTGTATAATTATATATATTCCAAGGACTTTTTTTAAATTTCAAACTGGGATATAGAGCACATTACCCATATAAACGAATGATAGTGATTAATTAAAAGATAATGAGACTAACTCCATATTCCCTGTACTTCTCAAAGCTATAATAGAGCCTTTACTATTTTCTACTTATTCACATTTACTTGTGTTCTGTCTCAAATTACTAGAAAGCGAAATTATAACCAACTAGTGAAGTTCCATCATGAGATGTTAGTGTCTGTCCTTCCGCCATGAATATGACGTATTTGCTGTAGCGGGTAAACAGTAGCATTGCTTGATAGTAAAAGTACTGATGGAAAGTCAGCGCGGCCCTGAGTCACAAACATTAATTATACTGCTTTTAGAAATGTAATGAATCCTGAGCAAAAGGTCTATCGTCTGTGTTTTCTTACAAGTAACGTATCTATTCACAGATTACCAGGACGTGTGATGATACAATTAGGAAATTATATATATATATATATATATATATATATATATATATATATATATATATATATATATATATATATATGAAGTCTCGAGGTGTCAGTTAATACCAACATATAAATCAAAGGGAACACTTAACAATAGAAGAAAGAAGGATCCGTACATATGTAACTTCTATGGTCCACAAAACATTGATAATTTTTGGCCACAAATAGACGATACGCACACGTGAAGTGTCACAGGCGATTTCAATAGCTCTTCCTTATGTTTGTAGTACATGGTACACATACTTCTTTGTTCTATTATTCCCTGTTAGTAGTACAGGGTACACATACTTCTTTGTTCTATTATTCCCTGTTTGTAGTACACAAAGACAGAAAGCAGGAGAGATGGAGTAAGACACTGGGAGATACGTGCCAACATTCTTCTGATAAATAGGTCGATTAGAAAAGAAAAGAAAACAGTTTCATTGTTAGATTATAACAGGCATCTTTCACTCAATTCAACACAGAAAAGTGGAGGATTCTGTCCTATTGATTCACAGTGACAATCATCATCATCATTGAGTGCCGTTTCCGCACTCGAAGGTTGGCTACCATGGGCGCCGTTCCCCTCTGTCTCTTGCTTTGATGGTGCAGATTGTCATAGGTTGACTTGTCCATCTTTTGATGTTACTCGTCCATGTTAGTCTTGGTCTGCCTCTTCCACTTTTACCTTGTATTTTCCCTTCCAATATTACTTTCATTAGGCTGTTGTGTCTTTTAACCTGCCCCAAAAATTTCATTTGTCTTGTTATATTTGTGTTTAGTAGTTCTCTTTTCATTTTTAGTTGTTTTAAAACTTCATCGTTTGTTTTTTTTTTTCCCATCCAATTCTACCTATTCTTCTATATATCCACATTTCAAAGGCTTCGATTTTCTGTTCTGTTATCTTGTATAATGTCCATGTTTCTGCACCACATAGGAATATTGAGAAGATGTAGTAACATTTTGTTATTCTTAGATTTAGCCCTGGTGTTATTCGTTTTGATGTTAGTATATTTTTCATGGAATTAAAATTACTTTTTGCCATACCTATTATTTTGTTTATTTCAGTTGTACATTTTCCATCACTGGCTATAGTGTGTCCCAGGTAGTTGTAGCCCTGAACTGTCTCCAGATGTATTCCTTCAACTTTGATATTTCATTGTAGGTCTTGATAATTTTTTTCTTTATGATCATATTTTTAGTCTTTTTGATATTCATATCTAGTCCATATTTTTTGCTTGTCATGTTTATTACATTAAGTAATTGTTGTAGATCTTTAGGATTTTCTGCTAGTAGTACAGTATCATTAGCATATCTTATGTTATTGATTATCTTTCCATTAATTCGCAGGCCTGGCATCTCTGTGATGTTTTTAAAGATTTGCTCAGTGTATAAATTGAACAAGCTTGGTGATAGGATGCATCATTGTCTTACTCCTCTTTTTATATTAATGGGTGTAGAGTTCTCCTTGTTATATCTTATTATTGCTGTTTGCTCCCAGTACAAATTACATATTAGTCGAATGTCTGTGTCATCCAGATTTATATCTTTTAGGCAGACTATAAGTTGATGTGATTATGCTTATAATCTTTGGTGTAATCTATGAGGCAAGCATATATTGGTTTCAATCAATGTCCTCATGCTGAATATGGCTTCTTTTGTCCACTGTTTTTCATGAGTCCAAATTGCTGCTCATCTAATTCAGTATTAATTGTATGCTGAATCCTCCCTTGTAGAACTTTTAGTAAAAATTTTGGTAACTTGACACATTAAGCTTATTGTTCTAAAATCACTGCATTCAACTGCACCATTCTTTTTAGGCAATGCAATGAAAGTTGATGTTTTTAGTTCATTTGGTATATATCCTGTATAGTATATGTCATTGCATATGTCCGTGATCACTTCAATGCCAAAATCTTCAGTACCAATAGATCAATCAAATTAACAGACAAAACACTGAATATCCTCACAATATAATAAGGTAATTGGTGTGCATACATCTGTAAGCTACATGACTAGTGGTGTGTGTCATCTGTGCATGATGACGTCAGATTTAACCAAGATGGGTAGAGCGATACAGCAATTAAACATCAGTGACATACAAGGGGAGCAAAGCAAAACACAAATGATAAGAAAGTCGGGGATGTAGGTCCTTTTGTGACTTGAAACAAATTATGTTTACACCTGAGGTTTTAGCTGTGTAATCAAAAGTAGATTTTAGGTATGTAAACACATGTTACACTTTAAATAATGTAATCACAAACTTGGTTTTATTTATGTAATCACAAATTAGGTTTTACTTATGTAATCAGAAAGTAGATTCTAGGTATGGGAACACACACTACGATTTAGATAATATAATCACAAATAGGTTTTACTTATACAATCACAAAGTAAGCTTCATGTATCTAATTAGTGGTCTGTGTGGTTTACAACTAAAACGTTTGCCTCAGAAACGAAAAGGTCCTGGGTTAAAATTCTGATACGGGCAGTGAAGGTTCCCTCTTGGAATCCGTGGTTTCTTCGTAATTTTACTCTCGCACGGTTCCTGCTAATTGCTGTCCTATGTCTTGTTCTATATGACAACGGTGAACAAAAAGCAGGAGGTTCAGTGTGTACTCTGTGCTTGTTGAGGAACATAACGCAGTAGAAGTCTGAAATAGAAGGCCGTACGACTGCTGAACATTTTTTGGGTATTATTTTGAAACCTAATGTAATAAACATGACAAGCAAAATATATGGACTAGATATGAATATCAAAAAGACTAATACTATGATTATAAACAAAGAAAATTCTCAAGATCTACAATTAAATAAAATGGACATTAGACAAAAAAACAGAACAGAAAATCGAAGACTTTGAAATGTGGATTTATAGAAGAATAAATATAGAATTGGATGGAAAGAAAAGAAAAGAAAACAGACGTTTAGTTTTAAAACAACTAAAATGAAAAGAGAACTACTAAACACAATTAGAACAAGACAAATGAAATTTTTGGGGCATGTTAAAAGACACAACAGCCTAATAAAAGTAATATTGGAAGGGAAAATACAAAGTAAAATAGGCAGACCAAGACTAACATGGACGAGTAACATCAAAAGATGGACAAGTCAACCTATGGCAATCTGCACCATCAAAGCAAGAGACAGAGCGGAATGGCGCCCCATGGTAGCCAACCTTCGAGTGCGGAGACGCCACTCAATGATGATGATAATTTTGAAACCTATCAAAAGAGCGCCAGTGGCGAAATGATTAGCGTGCTGTGGTTGCAATAAAACGGGCGTGGGTCAATTCCAGTCAGACACCCAGCAGTCGATTCAATTAAAAAAATAAATAAGTAACTTGACTTAATGAGTTGGAGAAGGTATGAACAACATGTAAGAGAACTTAGCACCTGTAAGTGAAGTAATATAGTACAGTAAAAATAACTTTTGATTTATATTCGATATTATGCGGTGTCTTTTTTTAAAATGTATATCTGCAGGACAGAAAAAAAGAGCCTTCAATAAACTCTGCGAGAACACCAGACTCAAGGGCCTACACATAAGAGATGGATTTGTGGAATATTATAAATACTGGCAATATACCAGCAGAAGTCAACGAAAGATCAAAAGACCATGTTCCTATTTTTCTCTTGCTATATCTCATTTCGATGCTGAAAGGCAAATGAGAGGGGGAAAAAAAGAAGAAGAAGAAAGTCGGCTAGTGAGAAAAGGCAATAAGGAAAAAAAAAAAAACAACCATAAGACTAAAGATTCCAGAATTTACATCCTGATAACGGAAGTAGTAAATTCTCTGTCTAACCCGGAAGTAAACATTAATTGCAAATTTAACGGAACGCGATCTCCTCCACGGGACCGGCACAACGATGATGTTTACCACACGGTGAAAGCAAGTAAACATGAAGGAATGTGTAACTGTGGAATCAATTCCTTTCACATCCTGCTCAGAAAGGAGTTGTATACCAAGCAATATTGCGATAGTAGTTAAACTAACCAGTGACCAAACCATTAAGAATGGCAACGATGTAAACAAGATTTTACTTGATGTTGAGGTTGCTAAAACTGAATGACATGATCACAGTATAAGAAGTGATTTCACTCGTTATTATAGTTATATAAAGGTGTTCCCTTGTTATCATCATCATCAAGTACCAAGTCTTCTACCGTAGGTGTTCATGTTTCTCCACAACCTTCAATCTCGACAGTTATTTATCAATTCTTTTGTTGACCTTCTGCCAAGCCATTCCCTTAAGCTGTAATTTGTTATACTGTGATATTAATTTTTGTCTATGAGCTATTTCGTCACATTAATCATAAATCTTTCAATTTTCTTTTCCGTCTTCTGATTTCTACTTCTTCATTCCTTATTATCTTAAAATACTTCTTTCTTTCTCCTGTTTCAAATTGCTCGTGTTTCTTTCTTTTTTTTTCTGACTTGTTGCTTGTTTTTTTAGTTCTACTTCTCGTTAATTCTTTTTTTCTTCTGCTGCTGCAGCTTCATTCTTCAAGTTCCCAACTTCTGTTTCTACTTGATTTGTTTTTTTCCTCTTCTTATCTCCCAATTTTTGTTCTTCTTTATCTACATAATTTATTTATGATTCTTTTCTTATAGTTATCATTCTCTTCTTCTTTTCCCCTTTTCTTTTGCTCCCTCATCTGTTGCCTTTTTCTTTCTTCTGCTCCTTACCTCTGTTATTTGTTTTCTTATTCTTTCTCAGTCATCTGTTTCTTCTTCTTCTTTTCCCTCCTTCCTCCTCTACTTCTTGTCCTTTTTCACTGACAGGGCCATTAGTAGCCGAAAAGTCTTGCGACATCTTGAAAGGCAACAGCACAATCTCTTCATTTCTTACAGTCAAGATTATCCAACAAAAAATGCACTAATAATCATTCATTATGTATGTCTGTTTCGACAGTTATCCAACGGGTTATGTTATAATTTTTCCACTATCCAGCAGTGAGGTCCACTCCATGATGTATGCAAGTTATGGTTTTCTTCTAAGAACGCTTATTTCAAACAATCTTCTTCTGTTCACTGTACATCTTTTGGTGTCATCTCATTCTTGGCAAATATTTGCAGCTTTTCGTCATGGATGTTAAGCAATCAGAAATAAAGAATAGCATTCACAATGATTGATATTTTCCATTCTCCACTTTACATATGTGCATTATATGGTAAGGAATCGCACAACATCCTTTAAAGAAGGGCAAATAATTTCATCTGTTATTTCTGTATGTGGTCTAAGAGAAAGAGTGGTCATTGATCAAATCCTAGACAACATCCAAAAATCAACAGATAAAATGGTTCTCCCATCTAGAGATAATTGTGCGCGACTTGTTACCATATAAAGCATATATATAATCAAAGCATATAAATATATATATATATATATTTATATATATTTATACAAGACATACATGCAAAAATATATATACAAATCATAAGAGGATAAGTGAGAAGAGTAAGACGGAAGCCCAGAGTAAGATGGACAGACAACATCAAAGAAACGCTATAGAAACATCAACTGGTATTGGTTGAACCTATCGGAAGGGTGTAAACCAGAACTTTACATCTCCCCCCACACCTGAACGGATACAAGAGGACGTGAAGAAGGACGACGTAGAAGAAGAAGAGAGAGAGAGAGAGAGAAAGAGATGATTACTTTCCTGTTGTTCCCTAGCAATTAAATTTAACCGAAATACTTAAAGTACGCATAACTGGCATTCCTTTTTGTTTTTGTTTTGTACTGGATGATCGTCAAATGTTGTTGATATTGACAAGATCTGTTCTAATAAAAGCATATATATTGAGTGAGTTTAATTCCAAAATCACATTACAACTTTTCATTCCGGGTTGGTTTTAACTCTTCGTCCTATTTATGCCGTTGTACTACGTGGGTGGCAAAACGAAAGAGGCTGCCATGTTAACTCGATGACTCTGAGGTTACTGCAGAGATGGGTTAACTTATCGTGACTTTTCTCCTATTTCTAGGATATGTTTATAGTTTTGATTGGGGCTGGAGAACAAGGGTTGCATGCCCTGTGTAGTCGATACGAAGTGCTCGGATCAGGTTTTTTTAAAATCTCAGCCAAGATAGTTTTTTTTTTTTTAAACACCTGCCGTTATTAGAATGAGCGTTTATCTTGTTTTAGAGAATTGACCTGAGAAGGACAATGTGGTCCACACCCATCTCCCTGAAAGAGAGACTATTAGGGGCAACCGAATCACGTAAACAGACAGCTGCCTTCATAAGAGTGTCCGGAATCCTAGTCCAAAAGAGCCATGATCGCAGAAGAGGAAGAAGTTTTAAAGAACGGCAGGTTTTTTAAAATAAAATATACAGTTACCGTCTACGGAAGGCTTAACCTTGTCCAGAATCACACAAGCTATGTAGACAAGAAAAACAAAAACTACATCGGCTCAGATACCTCAGATAATATATAAAAAACAATTTATAGCAGATTGGCTCAGATAACAGAGAGACAGTTTAGAGAAGATTGATTCTTACAATAATCTATAGCAGATTGCCTCAGATAACAGATGAAACAACAGTTCAGATAAATTGATTCATATCACATAACAGTCCATAACAGATTGACTCAGATAACAGATAAGATAGGTTATAGTAGACTGACTCAGAAAATAGATGTAACAGTTTAGTTAAGATTGAATCATAAAACATTACATAGCATACTGACCCAGATACCACAAATAAAAGATAAACCATTTGATGGTAGAATAACTCAATTAAAAAAACAGATATAAAAGTCCGAGAAGGTGGACTTCGTTAAGAATTGTAACAGTTTAGATTAGATTGACTTATGTAATAATTAATACCAAACTGAATTTGACATCAGATATAACAGTTTATGATATATTATGGAAGACACAGACTAGAATCACGTCATATTAGTCGAGGTTTTGTATTGTACATGGTGACTTTTGTACTTTGTACATTTGTTATTTTTTTATTTGCTTATTTTAAGTTGTTATTTATTTATTTATAACTGATATAGAAGGGGTGAACTAGCACAAATACAACCAGAGATAGAGATAGAGATAGAGATAGAGATAGAGATAGAGATAGAGATAGAGATAGAGATAGAGATAGAGAGATAGAGATAGAGAGATAGAGATAGAGATAGAGAAGCTAAAAAAGCGATGGAGAGAAAATAAAAGAAAAACGTGAAAGTTGACTGAAAGTTCCACGTCACTGACACAGCAAATACACAATACCTACTAAAGGTCATCTCAAAAAGGAAAGTATAGGATAGGACCGAATAGAGCAAGATTAAAATGGACTGAAAACATGAAAAGATAGACAGGTGAATCTATGATAAAGCACACTGTCAAGACAAGAGACAGAGTAAATTGGCGCTCCATAATATCCAACCTTTGTTGTGGAGATATCACTCAATGAAGGAGTGAATGTCATAGCAAAAATATATGTATTTCTTCTAGTAATCATATACTAGACAGTGATATCTGATTCTGTTTATGGCTACATTGAAGATTAATGTTGACTGTAAAACAAATTTGAAGATAATGATATTACTATAGATGTGAAGAATATTTCTAAATTATTAATGATCAGTCTGTCTAATAATATTTTAAAAGTAATATAGATACATTGTAAATATATGTCACGTACATTCACTCACTTGCTAACTCAATCATTCACTAGTTCATTACTCGTCCACCTACTTAGTCATGTACTTATTTATATATATATATATATATATATATATATATATATATATATATATATATATATATATATATTGTCTACTTTAATAAGAGATACACAAGTTTTCCTACATGCATATAAGAGAGCCACAAGTTTTCCTAAATGTATATAAGATAGACACGAGTTTTCCTACATGCACATAAGAGAGACACAAGTTTTCCTACATGTTTATAATAGACACACTAGTTTTCCTACATGTTTAAAAGAGACACACAAGTTTTCCTACATGTATATAAGAGACACACAATTTTTCATAAATGTATGCAAGAGACACACACGTTTTCCTACATGTATATAAGAGACATGGAAAAGCCCTGGAGATAAGAAGAGGAATCAAATAGATTACATAATGATAAAAGAAAGGTTCCGTAACAGCGTAAAGAGAGCCAAAACCTACCCAGGAGCAGATATTAATTCAGATCACAATCCTGTAATGATTAAAATGAAAATCAAACTAAAGATAAACAAGCAAACGCCTAATTCATCAACAAATCCATTAGATATAACAGCTTTAAATCAAAAAGATATTAAAGATATCTATACAATACAAGTAAAGAACACATACCAGAAGCTGTTACAAGAAGGAATTGAGCAATTCAGAAGAGAAAATCCTGATGAAAAAGTAGCAACCAAATGGCAATTCATAAAGAAAAGCATACAAGAAAACTGCGACACCTTACCCAAAAGAGAAAAGAACAAAATAACAAAAACGGATAACTAACACAATCTTAGAAAAAATGGAAGAAAGGAGACAAGCGAAGAGCACTGCCCAATACAATAAAATAGATAATTAAATACGCAAAATGTGAAAAAGGCAAAAGAAGACTGGCTCAGCCAAAAATGTATAGAAATAGAAACTATGGAAAGCAAAGAAGACTTAAGAGGAATGCACACAGAAATAACGAGAATGACTAATAAAAATTTTAAAAAGCCACAGAAGGTGGATGCATTGCAGACAAAAAAGGAAAAATGTAAACAGACAATAAAGATATTATAGACATATGGCAGGAATATATAACAGAACTATTTCACGATCAAAGGGACAAGAAACCAGTTATAAAATGTACATCAGGCTATAACATCTTAAAATCTGATGAGGAAAAAGCTATAAAAAAAATGAAAAAGGGAAAAGCAGCAGGACCTGACAGCATACAGATAGAGATGATAAAAGCACTAGAAGATTTGGCATTGAAGTGATTACAGACATATGCAACGACATATACCACACAGGATACATACCAAATGAACTAAAAACATTAACTTTCATTGCATTGCCTTAAAAGAATGGTGCAGTTGAATGCAGTGACTTTAGAACAATAAGCCTAATGAGCCATGTTACAAAGATCTTGCTAAAAGTTATACAAGGAAGGATCCAGAATAAAAATCAATACTGAATTAGATGAGCAGCAATTTGGATTTAGGAAAAATAGCGGGACAAAAGAAGCCATATTCTGCATGAGAACATTAATCGAAAAGTACACAGAAGTAAACAAACCAATATATGCCTGCTTCATAGACTACACCAAAGCTTTTAATAGAGTATACCACAAACAACTTATAGAATGCCTAAAAGAGATACATCTAGATGACATGGACATACGACTAATATGTAATCTATACTGAGAGCAAACAGCAATAATAATATATAACAAAGAGAACTCTACACCCATTGATATAAAAAGAGGAGTAAGACAGGGATGCATCAAGCTTGTTCAATCTATACACTGAGCAAATCTTTAAAAACATCATAGAGATGCCAGGCATGCCAATTAATTGAAAGATAACCAATAACCTAAGATATGCTGATGATACTGTACTACTAGCAGAAAATCCTAAGGATCTACAACAATTATTTAATGAAATAAACACGATAAGCAAAAAATATGGAGTAAATATGAATATTAAAAAGACTAAAACTATGATCATAAACAAAGGATATACTCAAAACCCACAAATGGATATCAAAATAGAAGGAATAGACCTGGAGACAGTTCAGAACTACAACTACCTTGGACATACTATAACCAGTGATGGAAAATGTACAACTGAAATAAACAAAAGAATAGGAATGGCAAAAAGTAATTTTAATGCTATGAAGAACATACAAACATGAAAACAAATAACACCAGGGCTAAAACTAAGAATAGCAAAATGTTACATCTTCTCAATATTCCTATATGGTGCAGAAACATGGACATTAGACGTTAAAACAGAACGGATAATTAAAGCCTTTGAAATGTGCATATATAGAAGAATAGGTAGAATTGGATGGAAGGAAAAGAAAACAAACGATGAAGTCTTAAAACAACTAAAAATGAAAAGAGAACTACTAAACACAATTAGAACAAGACAAATGCGATTTTGGGGCCATGTTAAAAGACACAACAGCCTACTAAAAGTATTCCTGGAGGGGAAAATACAAGGTAAAAGAGGCAGACCAAGACTAACATGGACGAGTAACATCAAAAGATGGACAAATCAGCCTATGACAACCTGCACCATCAAAGCAAGAGACAGAGCAGAATGGCGCTCCATGATAGCCAACCTTCGTTGCGGAGACGGCACTCGATGATAATGATGATGATATAAGAGACACACACGTTTTCTTACATGTATATAAGAGAAATACAAGTTTTTCTACATGTATATAAGACACACACACGTTTTCCTACATGTATATAAGAGACACACACGTTTTCCTACATGTACTTTAAAAGACACACACGTTTTCCTACATGTACATTAAAAGACACACACGTTTTCCTACATGTACTTTAAAAGACACACACGTTTTCCTACATGTACATTAAAAGACACACACGTTTTCCTACATGTACTTTAAAAGACACACACGTTTTCCTACATGTACATTAAAAGACACACACGTTTTCCTACATGTACTTTAAAAGACACACACGTTTTCCTACATGTACTTTAAAAGACACACAAGTTTTCCTACATGTACTATAAAAGACACACAAGTTTTCCTACATGTACTTTAAAAGACACACAAGTTTTCCTACATGTACCTCAGAGACACAGGAGCCGCGACAGCTCAGAGGTTAGTGAGCTGGACTACAAAGGACAAAAGGTTGAGTTCGAATCTGATAGACGGCTTCCGGTTTCACTCAGCCTCAAATAGTTACCGGATATTTTTATGGGAAAGTAAAGCGGTACGGACGTAATACCGATCACGTTACCCGACAAATCATGTGTCGAAGGTCTATAAAAATGGTCGTCACTAACACCATATTCCCTACACGTGACGTGACATGGCTTTTGACTTGTTTACTTACCTCAGGGACACAGATATTCTCACAAAGGAAATAAATGAAAAGACAACTCTAGTAAAATCAGACAAAAATCTTTTTGATAGGAGATACAATTACAACCATATAACACAATAAGAATTTGCATTTTTAACATGACAAGAAAAAAAAAAAAAGAAATATGTGCAGAATTAATGAAGTCGCGGGATCATAAGTAGCGATATTTCCAAGTGACGAGGGTCTTTCCGGATTAATTTCAAAGGCGTCTTATTTTTCACTTGTTCTTTTCCTCTTTTTTCTTTCCTCATTTGCATGTCAGCATTATTGTGATATATAGGTTGCGGTCTTTTGCTCTTCTGTGTTCTTATCTTGTTGTTATGTTTCCCAGTATTTAAATTAGTTGATCAATCCATCTTTTTCATGGTTGACCCTTGGGACTTGTGTTCTTGCAACATTTATGAAGGCTTGCTGTGTTATATTTTGGGTCTTTCTATTGTTTCACGTGACATTTGTCTTTTGTTTACTTGTGTAATCGATGACGGAAATAACTCCTATCTATGTCTCTATTCTTCATTTCTGAGTTATCTCTCTGTTTTCTGTCATGCGTCTACCACATTTCATTTCGATATTGGATCATCATCATCGAGTGCCTTCTACGCAACGAAGGTTGGCTACCATGGAGCGCCATTCTGCTCTGTCTCTTGGTTTGATGGTGTAGGTTGTCATATGCTGATTTGTCCATCTTTTGATGTTACTCGTCCATGTTAGTCTTGGTCCGCCTCTGCCTCTTTTACCTTGTATTTTCCCCTCCAGGATTATTTTTAGTAGGTTGTTGTGTCTTTTAACTTGGCCCAAAAATCGCTTTTTTTGTCTTGTTTGAATTGTGCTTAGTAGTTCTCTTTTCATCGATATTGGATATATTCAAGTTTTATTTTAAAATTAAGTTACGACAAAGTCGCTAATACTATTTTTTTTCTATTTCAATTTGTTTTCAAATGACCACTAGGGTTCAATGCAACATAAAAAATTATACTACCACCACAGTTAATGTTGCAGTCTAACTATAACATTTTAATTCTAATTCATAGAACTGTACAAGTATTTATACATGAAAATTATCTGAGTCTGGTACATTCTGTTTATGATTACAATCAAAATTTTTTTTAAAGTAGCTTCATTTTGTCACATTCCTTGGCTCACAAAATAGTGAATTGGTTAGCTTGATTGAAGACTGTGATATTTTAGTAGTTTAATCCATGCACCATACAAAGCTGGGAGCCGCGATAGCTTAGTGGTTAGTGAACTGGGCTACAAAGAGACAAGAGGTAGGGTTCGATCCCAACCGACGGCTTCCGGTTCACCCAGCCTTTAATGAGTGCCGGCTTTTTTTCTGGGAAAGTGAAACGGCACGGGCGTAATACCGACAACGTTATCCCAAAAATCATGTGCTGAAGGTTTGTAAAATGTATGGTCACAACACCATATTCCCTATACGTCATTTGGCGTGACGGGGGTACTTGACTTTTACTACCATACAAGCTCATGTTAACAGAGGAGACGACAGGAGCGCACGAGGCAGACCCAGAGTAAGATGGAGAGACAACATCAAAGAAACGCTACAACAGCATCAATTGACAAGGAATGAGACCGTCAAAAGGGCGAGAACCGGAACTATGTATCTCTCTCGCTACCCGAATGGGTAAAATAGGAATTGAGAGAGAGAGAGAGAGAGAGAGAGAGAGAGAGAGAGAGAGAGAGAGAGGAAGAGAGAAAGAGAGAGATAGACTGAGAGAGAGAATACATGCATTATTTCTTTGAAAGAGAAAAAAAGATTTTTAAAACGAGCGTTCGATATAAGGAAAGAAATAGAGAGAAAGCGAGGTAATGAAAAATAGAATAATAGCGAGAAAGAAAGTGATAATGAGAAAGAGATATAGAGAACGAGAGAGAAAAATTAATAGAAAGAAAGAGTTTGGAAACGAGTGAGAAAAAATGCGATAGACAGAAGAAAAGAAGTTTGTATGAGAGAAAACGAAATACAAAGAAAGTGAGAGTCAAATGATAAAGACAATGATCAAGTATTACCACAAACGGTAATAGTAGCATCCGTCATTCATAGTTGACTGGATTTTGCAGGACCTTTAGGAAACGTTATTTTTGTGTCTTTTCTTTTGCCGTGTATCCTCTTTTTTCTCTGAATCTGTCTGCTTCTTTTTTGAGTTGGGGGTTTTGAGATTTGTTTTCAAGATTACTATAAATAGGGCCCATATAAAAATAATGTTAAAAATACTGTAATGTATTTGCAAATCTCTCAGTGAATTTAGGGGGGGGGGGGATGGGAATTTTGTTAGAATTTAGACAAACAAGTGAAAAAAGTTGACCGATGAACGTGAAGTTCACAAATGTGCGAGAAGTCAATGGTTCCACAGTAAGTCATTGTCTGAAATATCTACTTAGACATGTCACCGTCGACATTTCTGTAAAAAATGGTAGCTGGCTGGCAGAGTTAAAAGGTCGTGGCAGTCACCTGTCTGACTTAGCTCTTGAGCTCCAGAGCAAGGATTATGTTTGAAAAGTAGAGGATGTCTCACTCGCTACCGAACCCAGAATTTCTTGTATGGCTTTACCACTAAACACTCTCACCTCCGGAGTATACGGACACATTTTCCAGTTATGCTGGTTGGGGCTCATAGGTACTGTACACTAACATTCTCGAATAACAACCGTATTGTGGAGATGACCTCAGCCAAATGATAGAGATCAGCAGAGAGGCGCGACAGACAGGTGTGTCACAACTATTAGGTGTCACACACTCATTACAAACACATTTCATTTATTTCTTTAACAATTAACGTATTCTGTTTAAATTTAATCGTAATTGTTGTTAGAATTTGTGCAGAAATGTAACGAGTGAGACTTCCTTTTTGTTTAATCGTTATTATGTGTTATGCAACAATCTCACTTCCGTTTTGACTTCTTCAGAAGCTGTAACTGGGAATATAATTGTCCACAAGCGGATGGATGCACTAACATTAGATATTTCGAAAACTTAACCCACGTAACTGTCCCAACCAGAAATATAATTCTGGAATTATAGAGTTAAAAAAAAAGTAAAGTATCCCTGTCACGCCAAGTGGCGTATAGGGAATATGGTGTTAGTGACCATATATTTTACAGACCTTCGGCACATGATTTTTGGGGTAATGTGGTCGGTATTACGCCCGTGCCGCTTCACTTTCCCTGAAAAATATCCGGTACCCATTACAGACTGGGTTAACCCGGAAGCCGTCGGTTGGGATCGAACCCTACCTCTTGTCCTTTGTAGTCCAGTTCACTAACCAATGAGATATCGCGGCTCAATTATAGAGTTAATGGCGCCCCAAATGCTTCAGCTACGATCTGGGTTTTATCGTACTCTACCACACTATCCACAAAGTGAAACCTTTACTTTTAGATTACATTACCCGGATGTAAATACTGACCTCCGTTTTATTTTTTTCCACAACAGACTTTTAGCCCGCAATAACTTTTCTAGACAGGATTTGTGTTTAGAGGAACGAGAGAGTAAGATATATGACCACCAACTAGTTGAACGTGCCCGCAAAATATTAGCCAGCTGTCAAAAACCGTCTCAATGACATCTGGGAGTAAATGAAAAAATGTTGTCATGAACTGGGAGATGAGTTTTTCACGAAAATCAGCATTCCCCCATGTAGCTAGCCGTCCACGTGATGTCAGGTTCTCATTAGAGTAACTCTCGATAAGTCTCGCGGTCTTTGTCGGTACATTTCTCTCGTGGAGGCAATATACCGGCTATACTCACTAGAGTAAATTCATGTCAAGAAAAAGGGTTGAGCGGAAGTGTTTCTATTTCCGGGTTATATATTTTTTCGAGGTGTTAACTTCAGTCCAGATGAGCATAATGACTAATGTGACGAAATACAAAATACACGTAAACATATAGATATGTTTGTGACTTAAGGTCTAAATTAAGTTAGATATGTAAGCTATACGCAAGCTACTGTTTGAGCTAGTATTAGCTAATAGTAAAATAATGTATTCAATAGAGCTGTTTGGAGAGCATTTTTGCTGGGAGCTATGGCCCTAAGATAGGCCAGTGGGATGAAAATGGACACCGTCTGATTATATTCAGGACAGAGCAGTGATAAACTATGCATTTTTGCTGGGAGCTATGGCCCTAAGATAGGCCAGTGGGATGAAAATGGACACCGTCTGATTATATTCAGGACAGAGCAGTGATAAACTATGCGACGACATTAATTCTTTCATAAAAATCTAAAATATGGAGCACATTCCCAATTACTCATTATGTGAAAGAGAACAAAGAAGATGAAAATAACAACTTTTTACATTTCAATTTAAATACTGGAGGGCTTGGGGTCATGGCATGGAAAACAGTCAACAACAAAACTGATACGATGCACTGCAGATAGAAGATTGTGGAGGGACAGGATCACCTACGTCAACCGGTATGGCACATGATGATGATACTTCAATTGTCATTTGAAGAAAAATAAATTCTCATTTTGTTGTATTATAAACATTTGGAATATAGAATATTATAATTAATTTGTTTTACGCGTGCCAGATTTATATCTCTGAGGAAGACTCAAACTTTAGAAACATCAAAGAGATGCCAGGCCTAAACAATAATGGAAAGATAATCAATAACCTAATATGCTGACGATACTGCTTTACTAGCAGAAAATCCTAAAGATCTACAACAATTACTTAATGAAATAAACACCACAAGCAAAAAAATGAGGATATTATTACGTGAACTAAATACGTTTTTATATTTTTTACACCGGCAGCCCTGTGTGTGCATGTGTTACCCGCCATACAGGCAGATATTCTTCTACTTCAGAAGTACTTTCATTTTTAAACTGTCTAGAGTTTTCATGTTTTTGTGTTGAGGTTTTCCTTGTTGCCTAGGCAGCGCATATTTGTGACCTCCTCTTTATAATTGAAACTGTCGAGAATTCTTTAACATGCGCAGAGTGCACACAGGACCTCGTGTTTGTTTTTGCCGGTATCTGAGAAATGCTAGTCATCAGATCTCACTACCTAGAACACGGGCAAGGGTAAAGTCACGAAGAAACAAGAGAGTCGAAGTTAAAAAAAAAAAAAAAAAATCTACTGACTGACGTGGGTTTCGAACCGGGAACCTTCTTGTCCAGAGACCGAATTCTCCAGACAACCCAGCCCCCCCCCCCCCCCCCCCCTCATCCATTTATTAGTTACTATCTGAAAAGTTGTACGACGAAGCTAGTGACAGACCACGACCAACTATATTTTATTAATAATAAAAGGAAACTCTTTTTACAGAGCTTCGGAGCAGGAGGGAATCTGATCATCAGAAGGAAAATTGATGTGGACAGGCGAACACGTATGTGAGAGACATTTACGCGATGCATCATCGTGGTTCATTACTGTCAATGTTATTTTGAATATTCTTTACTCAAATATACCATACTACAAACAGATTTTCTTACACTGTCCATTACTGGACTGAATTCAATCGTTTTGCAAAAATTTGGATACATTGAAATTGATTTGAAGTTTAAATTATTCACCTATTTTAGATTATGATTGACGTCATCAACTTTCGTGCGGGAGAACTCAAGTTGAACCAGAAAACAGGAATATTAAAGAACATATTTGTGAAATGTGTCTATCTCTGCTCGACCTTGCTAATATCTCAGGAATTATGTTTGAAGTTCAAGTACCATTCCGCGACCTCGACATCTCTAAGATCTGAGAGAAATATAAAACAGTTTAACCCTAGCAAGACGGAGCAACAACTTGGCAATTAATCCTAAACTACATGACCAAATGGTTGTCTTCAAAGATTAAGTTCAGCGCATGCTCATAATTATTGCCTGACAGACTGTTCTCAAAGTGCTAAACTATTCATACAATATAGTTTGTTGATGTGCAGTTTTAAACATGATACACACACAAAATATGTTGTTTATATATACTTACATTTGTATATGTCTATCTGCTCTCTGAGTTACTCCATTTTCCCATTTGTTTATCGTTGTTTTCATCCATCCACTTGTTCACAAACCCACATCAACATTCATATAACCACTCATTCATCCCTTGCGTCCGCCAACATCCTGTCTGGCTATCTGTCTGTCTGTCTGTATGTCTTTCTATCTGCCTGACTGTCTGAATGTATGCATGTATGTATGTATGTATGTATGTATGTATGTATGTATGTATGTATGTATGTATGTATGTATGTATGTATGTATGTATGTATGTATGTATGTATGTATGTATGTATGTATGTATGTATGTATGTTTGTATGTACATATATACATATATATATATATATATATATATATGGGAATTATCAACACAGAAGGGCATTGAAAATGCACAGACCAAAGTAGAGGTGTGGGAGTACAGCATCAGTAGCTCAACAACGCACTGTCCGTCCCGACAGATAAGACGTCAGAAGAGAGATTTTAGTGAGGAGTCAACTCACAGAACTTGAAATATTTAAGTCTAGAATTCGCTCCCCTAATGGACGAGAAGAGAGAGAAGATCAAGTTTCCTACCGCCTGCAACACAGCAGTCTGGGGGAAGTTAGACAAGTCACTAGCAAAAGCCAAAGACCACCACCATAAACTGCTGAACTTGTCCCACAAGCTTCAAAGCATAGGCGAAGTAATCTATTATTATTGCGTTAATAAATTAGGAACGAAGGAAGGAATAGCACGAAACCGCAGAAAAGCAGACGACAGAAACAAATAGAAGAGATCAGGAGGCATATAAATCATGCCAGGAAACAGTTCAAGAGAGCTACGGAAGCAGAGAAGAAAGTATTACTTCAAACGTCGCAGCAACTAAAGTCAAAACATAACGCACTGTGTAGAGCAGAAAGACTATGTCGGAAAAGGAAAGCTACCAAGAGCCGGAGAAACCTTCATGGATCCGTTCAGGTTTGCAAGGGAGCTGTTTGAACCACCAAGATCTGGAACATTCCAGCAAGGAAGAGCTGGAGAAACATCTGAGAGAGACCTATTCAGACAGCCAGAGAGACGAACTGCTTAAGTCTATGACATGTCTGATGTGTCTGAACGAACCTGCCACTCCACTCAACGATAGGCCTCCGATGCTACAAGAATTGGCAAATATAGTTCACAGAGCCTGTAACGACTCAGCCCCAAGTCCAAACAGCGTGTCGTACTTGGTCAACAAAAGATGCCCAGAGGTACTGAAGACATTACACCGGCTGCTCAGGAGTGCATGGAAAAGTCAGATTGGTTATTGGTTATGGAAGGCCTCGGTATCACAGCAAACGAATTAAAATCCATAATTGCTCAACCGCCCGTGCCAGTGGAATCATCCGAATTACTAACTCATCTCCCAAACAAAGAAAGGTAACTGTAGTCCCCATCGTAGCAGTCCCAGCACACGCCAAAAGACATAAGGCGAAACCGCGCAGAAAGTGAACACAGCCAACTGTTCCCTGTCATACGATATCATCATTCATCGTAAACAAGCGGGATATCGAAGCAGGATCAAAACGGATGAGACACACAGCTCACGATGTGCACATAGCACTTAACTCAGTAGCTCCTGCAACAAGCCGGACTTGGAATATGAGGAAACTGCAAGAAGGAACACTTTTCAGACATAGTCTTCAATGGTTCCTGCCGCCTATCCACCATATACCATGGGAGTTCACGTCCTCCCGAAAATGATGATCGTCATAGCACTTGATGATGTTAGGCCATTATTGATGACTCCAATTCCAAACAAATAGACACCCAGTGGTGGTAAGTTATCATTTCCAATCTAACAGAAGCCACCTGACCTGTAGTTAGTAAAACCACAGAGAGAATATGATTTTGTGACCTTCACTGATTCGCTCTTAGATGTGAATGTGTAGTTTACACAAGAGGAGAAGTTTTCAACTACAGTGATCCCATTTAAGGCAATTCTGGGATAGCAAGGCAAGTCTCCTTTAAAGCAGCAGAACTTGATGTTCTCCGCTCCCTTCTCGTAGCTGCCGCCACACGATTCTGATGTCTCATTAACTTGGACATCATTCAAGAACAATGTGAGATTAACATTCCATAGATATGGCTCTGCTGATGAAATGCTTGGTGCAACAGTTGTATCAATCATACTGGAGGCTCCTGGTCTGTGGTCATTAATATCACAGACGGCACATGATGTTGTTATATTCAATGTTTCTTTCTGGGGTGTAAATATATGGCACACACATGGAGAGTGGCTTGTGGTCACAGTAATCCCATTAAAGGCAATTCTAGGGTAGCATGGCATAGCTGTTTCAGAACATCACAATCCTGTGATGTTTTCTGTGTTCGCTATAAAGCTGCTGGTGCTACACAATCCTGACCAATTATAGGTGTGGACATTATTCACTTGCAATGACAAAACTGCTTTGTTTACATCATAAACCTCTGGAAGCAAATCATTTATGGGACTAATAGTACAATTTATTCTTCCATCGGGGATATCTTCATTGAGTCCCCAAAAAAAGGTCTTTGGTTAAAAAGCCCATATGCTTTTGAGTTAAACACAAAATGAGCCCACTTCATAGATTCAAAATGATCCTTGCCAATGCCATCCGTTTGCACAAGTTAGGTCCTTAGCTACCAAGGTCACAAATGTCTGAAACGAAGCCATCGAATTAACGACTTTATCTACAGCGAAGGTTAACGAACTGTGAACAAACATTTATGTTCAACCCCTTGAATACATTTTCAAAAATCTGACAAATTGCTGCAATAACATATATCGTGTTGTTCAATGTAAACATTGCTTAGTCCATAGCTCGAATATAAATAAGCTGCCATTTTGGTGCGTTCCATGACGTCATCCTTGTAAGCCAGGAGTGGAAGAAGGTAAATGAAGTGTACATCCCAAAGGAATGTAACTCAATTGAGGTTACGCAGTTCAGATCAATCTCCCTACTAAATGTGGAAGGGAAAATATTCTTATCTGAAATGGCAAAAAGAATCACCTTGAACTTGATAGAAATAAGGGTACATAAATACTGCCATACAGAAGGGAGGAGTCCGGAGTGTCCCCGGATGCTTGGAGCACGCCACAATGATATGGGAGGTGATACAGAGAGCTGAAACTCAGAAACTAAATCTAGATGGTTGGATCTTGCCAACGCATATGGATCAGTCCCACATCAGTTGATTTGGCAGGCTCTCCGAACGTACCATGTACCCCAGAGTAGGATTGTTGTACTCAAACTGTATTTAATCGGCTTTATGGTGTGTTTCTCTACAAGGAAATATACGACCGACTAGGTCAAACTGCAGGTCGGCATTGCGATGGTCTGTACAACTTCGCCCCTACTCTTCGTGATTGCGATGCAAGTAATACTGACAGCAGAGAAGGAGGAGAAAAAGGACCAGACCTTGTAGTTGTAGCCACATAAAACCACTTAAAGCATTTATTGATGATACCACAGTTCTAGCGTCAGAAGAGAGCCACGCCCAGAGGATGCTCGAACGCCTTGACGAGCTCATCGTGTGGTGCCGGATGAGCCATTAAACCGAGGAAGTCACGATGC
This sequence comes from Megaustenia siamemsis, assembly GCA_032433765.1. NCBI lineage: Eukaryota > Metazoa > Mollusca > Gastropoda > Stylommatophora > Ariophantidae > Megaustenia > Megaustenia siamemsis. Next base: position 41,301,821 of record JAVIAB010000139.1, read on the forward strand.
CTCTCCATCAGACGACCAAGGAAGTCGCATCCAGTCTAGCGAAACAGAGGATCCCAAACGTAGGAGCCAATAAAGAGTCTAGGCAGGATGATCACGCCTCATTGAAGGTCACGAAGGACGTCGAGAGAGTAAGAGAGATGACAGATCAAGGGCTACATATCATTGACCGAAGCAGACGTTTAGGAAAGTTTAAAATCTAGTGTCTTCAGTTCATGTTGATACCTAAACTGCTACAGCCTCTCCTGATATACAAAATAAGCCCAGGTATAGTGGAAGCGATGAAGAGCAAGAATAATATGTACGCGTGAAAATGATTGGGAGTACACCAGGACTGAAGAATGCTGTGCTGCAGAGCAAGAAAGCTAAGCTGGTCCTCCCGCTCAAATCAGTCCTAGAAGAATACAAAGCCGGAAAGCTTATCAGAGGAAGCAGTCCGGATAGTTGAACCCACATTGAAGTCTGGTTGTAAATGACAGGCGTGTGCAGCACTAAACGAAGCAGGTGAAAGTCTCGAACTGAAGAAAGTGAAGGGCTACGCGCAGACCAACAGGAGTGGGTTAGGACACAAAGACATTCAATGGTGGTCAATAACATCAAACAGACAACGTAGAAACATCGTAGTCCGGAAGATCAGAGATACCGATCAGAGAAGGCCAGTGGACCAAATGGGATGAGATCTTGCAGAGGACGCTAACATAGAATGACATATGGGACCGCTGCGTCTCAGCTACACGATCAGATCTATGTACGCGCTTCTACCATCGGCCTGCAACCTTGTGAAGTGAGGAAAGACAGATGACAATCTATGTACGACCTTCTACCATCAGCCTGCAACCTTGTGAAGTGAGGAAAGACAGATGACAATCGATGTACGACCTTCTACCATCAGCCTGCAACCTTGTGAAGTGAGGAAAGACGACAATCGATGTACGACCTGCAAAAGAAGACAGATGATGGAGCATGTTATTTTTTCATGCAAGGCAGCTCTAGGCCAAGGACGGTACACGTGGCGACACAACAAAGTGCTACATGAACTGGCTGGTGTTGTGGACGGGGTGCAGTTGACGGCCAACACTAAAGTTCGACCAGCTACAACAAACACCTATTTTCTTGGAGCTGGACAGGCAGCGCGCCCTAATCAAAACGAATGGAAGACTGAACGATCCTGGACATAGCGAATGACTGGGAGGTGGATGCTGACCTTCCAGGGCGAGAGTAGTACCCAGAGTGCATCAAGAGATCTAAAATGCGTCCTGACAATGCACTTTACACATCAGATATGACCTACGTTACCTTAACAGAGCTCATACTGCCATTCTAATCCAGGATAGAAGAACAGCATATATTTAAACTTGCCAATACAAGGATCTCGCCACCGAACTGTGACAGCAGGGGTTCCAGGTTAGAGTGTTTGCTGTGGAAACTAGTGCCATAGGACTCACAACCTCATCACTCTACGACCAGAGTCAGCCGAAGAAGCATTATGCTGACTCTGGCGAAACCGAGACATATCAACATTCTTAAAATAATCTGATGTTCAGACGATTAGGCGACTAATTTACAATCGATCACTCCTGACTCCCACGTAAGTCAACAGTATAGCGACAGTTCAATCCTGGAATACCCGAGGCGCGGACTATAAGCGATAAGAAATTACATCTTCGATCGTAGGTGAGCTACATCGAATGTTTGCAATACCGACAGTTCGAAGGAATTAAGGTTCCCAACCTGACCTATCTTTATCACCTTTTATCAGTTTCTGATCCACTCCTTCCCGCCGAATTACGCCAAACCAGAGCAGCTTGTACGCGAGTCTATATAAAAGGACGTTGCAATTACAGTCAATTTAGACTGCTGTCACCAAGAAAAGGATATCAATGTGCTGAGTTAAAGCTAAGACAAGTAAGTATACCACTGGGTCGAGTTTCGATCAGAAATGTTGCGTAGAGTAAGTGTAATTATTTTGTGCCGAATATATATTGTAGCGTTAGAGTTCAACGCAGCAGAAGGCCGACGTCTGGGGGTCATGACCCAGGTGGGCCCACCTCCCTTAGAGTTTCAAGAAGCTAAAGGGCCGGAACATTTGCTCTAAGGGGAGTCCTCTCCTGATGATCAATTTGCCTCCTGCTGCGAAGCTCTATATAAAGAGTTACCTATTACTACTATATCCTTCCGTCGGTCTATCTGTCTGTCTGTTATTTTACCTTTATTTGCGCTTCAAACCATCATTTCATCAAATTTTCGATCTGTCGTATTGTCTGTCTCTCCTGCATGCATTTATGTCTCATATCTTTTTATCTTTCCGATAAAAAATAATTTTTGTTTCTCTACCCTATTCTCTCGATATGTCCGCACTATTGTATGTTTATCCTTCAACCTGTCTGTCCTTATCTACATGTCTCTTTATTTATTAATGTATATGTATGCCTGTCCTTTTATTTATTCAACTTTTATTAATTCTTCCACCATCTATCTACCCACGTATAAACACTATCGTAGGTATACTCACTATCAATCTTTAGAAGATGGCGAGAACAGGGATCATCACTAGTCTAGGAGTTTAGTTCCAAATCTAATCTCTCGTCTAATGCTAGCCCTCTTTAGACTGTCGGAGACAAACCTGGGCGGTTCATGATTGTAAGTTTTCTACTGGGGGTAGATAGGGCCAAAAAAAAAGAATATAAAACTATGCTGATTAGTTGTCTAATACCCCAACCAACTCCCTCCCCCTTTTACAGAAACTACAAAAATAATAAATAAATAAACAGTTTAGATTAAATTAAAAACAAAACAAATGTTACAAAGTTATTGATAGTACTATCTTTCTGCAGCAAATTCCTTCTCAATATCGCAGTGCTAAAGTAGAAAAAAAAAGATATCAAATCTAATAAGAATACTATCAGGAAATGATGAGGAAAAATTAAATGAAGAAATTCCAAAAGAACAGAAAATCAAGAAAAGTTTATAGAATACAATCCATGCTAGAATACTCCACATACTTTGGATATATTACAAGGCACTTACAGCACATTGAACGCTATTTCTGAAGTAAAAGAAAAAACAAACAGGCAACAACAAAAGTAAAGATTCAAATGAACTAACTATGAAGCGATGAATTGGGAAATCAGCCTTACAGTGCACCATCAAAGCTAGAGACAAAGCAGATTGACGTTCCAAGATTTCCAACCTTAGTTGCGTAGATGGTGTATGATGAATAGTCAGATGTCACAGCAGTAGAGTAGTATTACTCATGTTGTATGCTGCAAGGAATCTAACCGTTACAAACTGAGCGTTCTATAAAAATCAACCCGCCAATAACGTATCCTCGTTCAAGGCAGTAACGACTCATTTAGCTCTCAAGAGCTTAACCATTGACGGCATTTCTTATTGTTCAGAATCACCAACTATGACGCACCAACTATGACGCACCAACTATGACGCACCAACTATGACGCACCAACTATGACGCACCAACTATGACGCACCAACTATGACGCACCAACTATCACAGGGGAGAGAATTGCTGAAAACACGAGTACGTATAAAATAGGCTGCGCGGACGGATAGAACGTTCTCTGTTGCTGCGTTAGCTCGACGTTTAGTCACGTTGTTACCCATCCTTGAAAATGTGTAGAGTGAGCATTTTACGCCGTGTCGTTGCTCAGTTGATATATCTGAAATAGATGTTGCCCTCAAAGGATTGAAGCTCAAAAGTTCCCCTGGTAAAGATGGAATCTCCAACGAAATGCTCCTAGATCTGGAACATAAAGCCAAGAGCCAGCTTCTAAGGATAATAAATGCTAGCTGGAAGAGAGGTCATGTGCCGGCAATCTGGAAAGAAGCTATTATGGTGCCCATCCTCAAGCGTGGAAAAGACCCACTAGATCCAAGTAGCTATAGACTAATTAGCCTACTGAGCTGCCTGAGTAAACTCATGGAAAGGCTGGTTAACAGAAGACTTATGTGGCATTTGGAGACAAAAAAACATATCGTACCACAACAAACTGGCTTCCATCAGCACAGATCAACTGAAGACCTGGTCACCTACATTGCACAAGAAATAGAGGATGCTCTACAAGAAAAGAAATACACATTGGCAGTGTGGGTCGACATGGAGGAGGCTTTTGATAGGGTTTGACGAGAAGGTTTAGAGAACAAGCTTTTTAGACTTGGAACCCAGGGTCGTTTATTCAATTGGGTCTCTCAATACCTTCAGGATAGAACGGTCAGAGTACAAGTTCAAGGTCAACTAAGTAAGAAGGTCTCTATCGAACAAGGTGTCCAACAAGGCGGAGTCTTGTCCCCAACACTCTTTTTAATTTTCATAAATGACATAGTAATGGACAATCCACCCAGAATACACTCAGCAATATACGCAGATGATCTGGCGTTATGGGCTCGCAAGGAAAGTATGTCGGTGGCTGGACTTAGGATGCAAGATGCCCTAGGTGAACTTGAAAAATGGACGAACACCTAGTTCTTACCAGTCAACGAAAAAAAACTACATACACAATTTTCAGCCTATCAAGAAACTTCTTTGTCAGAAGACTGTTGAAAGTTCACTGGACAGCTTAAAAGACCAATGAGGAAGTTCTCAAAGAGGCCAACACAAAAAGGAAGCTCTTAAAAAACATCAGAAAGAAGCAATCAACATTTTTCGGGCACATCATGAGAAGAGAAAAGTTGGAATACTTGGTTACAACTGGAAAAATAGAAGGAAAGAGAGATCGCGGGCGACAAAGAGAGAAAATACTGGATAGCTTGGTGTCATGGCATGGAGAACAGTCAACAGCAGAACTGATACGATGCACTGTAGATAGAAGATTGTGGAGGGACATGATGACCTACGCCAACCGGTATGGCACATGATGATGATGGTGATGATGATGGTCAAGAAACACTCTCTGCAAACTTGAAGATAAAAGACCATACACTCCCTATTGACTAAAACCCAACATATCTTGGCGTCACCATGAATCGCAGAATGACTTGGAAAAATCAGATAGACAGAGCAAGGAAAAAAGCCAGAAAACGAACAAATATTATGAAGAAATCGGCAGGAACGGAATGGGGGCGGGGGGGGGGGGGGGCAGACAGCAATATTCTGAAAAGACTGTACGTAGGAAGAGTCAGACCAGTTCTAGAGTATGGAGTCACAGCCTGGGCTATGGCTTCCAAATCACACCTTAGCAAAATTAACAGAACACAGAACCAAGCTGCCCGTATCATCACTGGTGCTATGAAATCTACACCTATCAAGACTCTAGAAACAGTAACAGGTTTACAACCCTTAGATGATAGACGGATCACTAAAGTATTGCAACAAGCGGAGAAATATAGAAGGCTCCTTAGCCACCCCATGCACCAAAGAATAACTGGTTCCGGAATTGTACGCGTAAAGAGGAACAACTTCGCTGCAATTGCCAATGCCAACTACTGGAGACCCATTACTTTCCAAAACAATTTCGAAACCATTGGGCCCATCTGATATGTCTCCTCATGGAAAACATAAAATACAAGAACTTAAGGAAAATATAACAGAATCATAAAAAAAGGTACCCAATCAGACACAGAAAGAAAACACGTAGCAGAAAAACACATACACGATACCTAGCCACATGACTCTTGGTCCCACATATACATAGATGGCTCTGCTACAAATGCCACCAGAAATGGAGGGAGAGGTGTGTTCTTGGCGCTGAATAATCAGGACGAGATCACCAAGTCAATAGATACTGGAAAATTCTCAAACAACTTTAAAGCAGAAACTGAAGCCATCAGAGATGCTGCAACACTGGCTACTCAACACAAAAATAACATGCACAATAAACTAATGATTCTGACTGATGCACTGTCAGTACTATCAGCTCTAAAAAGCCCAAAGACCAATGAACTAGATGACTTGAGAACAATTCTGGACCAACTATGCAATAACTTCCAGAGAGTAGTCAATCAGTGGATACCATCACACTGTAATATACAAGGGAACGAACGCGCAGACAAATTAGCTATAGAGGGAGGGAGATTACCACAAGAGAACCATCCGCTCAGTTATAATGAAGCCAAATGTGTCCTCAAGGGTCAGTTCCATGAAAAATGGAAACGAGAACAAAGCATAACGAGAGTGACGGATACCACCAACTATCAAGGAGGGATCAAGTCATCATACTTCGCCTACGCACTGACCATAATAGAACTATGCACTGACCATAATAGAACTACGCACTGACCACAATAGAATGCGAAATCACATGTTCACCAAATTCAAAATAGGTACAACCAGCCTAAGCCACTGTACACTGGACAATATGACTACAAAACATGTTCTACAGGATTGCCCCCAGTACACAGACCTGAGAAGAGCAATGTGGTCCACGCCCACCTCCCTGGCAGAAAAACTATATGGGGCAATCGGCTTGTTTAAACAGACAGCTGACTTCATGAGAGAGTCTGGAATCCTACTTGGATTGTGTATTGATCGCAGAGAGAGAGAGAGAGAGAGAGAGAGAGAGAGAGAGAGAGAGAGAGAATTGATATATCTGCACAGCAAACACAATGAATGCATGTTGAACATTTGGGGTTTTACATTCGCCTTGCATCCCTCTAATTTAGCCAGGCTGGTTAGTATGTTTCTAGAATCTCCGTTAGGAGGTAGATTGTTGGGCGTAAAGGTCAACTATATGGCGTACTATTAGGCGTAAAGGCAGACTATTAGGCGTAAAGATAGACTATTAGGCGTAAAGGTAGACTATTAGGCGTAAAGGTAGACTATTAGGCGTAAAGATAAACTTATGCGTAAAGATCGACTATTAGGCGTAAAGGTAGACTATTAGGCGTAAAGGTAGATTATTAGGCATAAAGGTAGACTATAAGGCATAAAGGTAGACTATTAGGCGTAAAGGTAGACTATTAGGCATAAAGGTAAACTATAAGGCATAAAGGTAGACTATAAAGCGTAAAGGTAGACTATTAGGCGTAAAGGTAGACTATTAGGCGTAAAGGTAGACTATTAGGCATAAAGGTAAACTATAAGGCATAAAGGTAGACTATAAAGCGTAAAGGTAGACTATTAGGCGTAAAGGCTTTACAAGTGAGAAGCTGCTGTAAAACTGACGGTTGAAATTAAAGGAAAAAATGCTATGGTTTACAGATTTTCCGTCGGTGGGGGACAACACAAAATCGAAACGACGCTGCGGCTTATTAGGTCTTCAGCCAGAACTAGGGACAGAACGCACACACATAGATGTAAGTGAACAAATTAAAACTACATAGCGACTTGATTAAAAAAAAATATATATGATAAAGAAAGTATTACAAATGAATTAGAAGGGGTTTCTCTGCAGTGTTTACACTGAAAGGTCAGAGGGCAACACTGTCTGCCAGTCAGTTGGGCTGGATAAATGTGGCTAAAGATAAAGGATATTAGATGAGATTTCCAGAAGCGTTCTAGATTGTATGGGAGGGATAGTTCAGTGGCACTGGACTAATAAGGACAAGAGGTTGAGTTCGATCCTAATGACCACTTTCAGGTTCACACAGCCTTAATTAGGTACCGGATTTGTTTTGTTTTTTTATCTGGGAAAGAAAAGCGGCAAGGGCGTAATAATGACGAAATTACACCAGAAATCATGTGTCGAAGTTCTATAAAAGAATATTTCCACTAACACCATATTTTCAATACACAGTGTGGCGTGGCGGGGCTATTAATTCTTTCAAGAAAGAAGACTAAGATCTTCATCAGTTATAGTTCACTGAGTCTGACAGAAACAGTGAACTGCGAGTCGCTGACACCTTTTATCCCATGCGCTGTACGGTGTTTGGGTACCGGTTGGAGTCTGGTATAAGTAGGAAGAACACAGGTAAGCTGGTGGTTAATACATGCAACATTCTCCTACACCAAATGTCAAACATTTGTAATTATTTCCCCTTACTCCTGTTACTGAGGGAGCCGCGATAGCTCAGTGGTTAGTGAACTGGACTACAAAGGACGAGAGATAGGGTTCGATCCCAATCGACTTCTTCCAGGTTCACCCAGCCTTAAATGGGTACCGGATTTTTTCTGGGAGAGTGAAGCGGCACGGGCGTAATACCGACACATTACCCCATAAATCATGTGCTGAAGGTCTGTAAAAATTATGGTCACTAACACCATATTCCCTCCTACACCACTTGGCGTGACGGGGGCTCTTTACTTCTATTTTTTACTCGTGTTACTGAAGTCGATTTAGACTCAGATTATTATGACTCACTCGGCAAACTACATTTTGGATATGATCAAATTTAAATAAATGAATCCAAAAATAACTTCCAACTCTACACAACCCCACTCAGTTATGTTTGTGAAAGATGCAGCATAAACATGAGCACATTAGGACAGAAACTAGGGTATCTATTTTATTCAGTCGACCCACTTCCATTCGATGTTGATGGTGTAATGAAGCTTCTAGCATATGAATTATAAGATACCTGAGAAACTTCTCAGTAGTTAGTTTAGTTCAGTTTAGTTTAGTTCAGTTTTTAGTTTAGTTTAGTTCAGTTCAGTACGTTTAGTTTAGTTTAGTTTAGTTTAGTTTAGTTTAGTTTAGTTTAGTTTAGTTTAGTTTAGTTTAGTTTAGTTTAGTTTAGTTTAGTTCAGTTCAGTTCAGTTCAGTTTAGTTTATTTCAGTATTGTTGAAAGGTCATCTTCATTGTACATGGGACATAACAATTTCAGCAGAGAATTAAAGTCTCCACAGAAAGAGGAAAATGAGATATCAAAAGCCACCAAAAGGACTTATCGTCAGTGCTCAAACAAGAAAACATCAAACGCCCGTGCGCTGCCGGGGCCCGAAAGGGAAGTAAAGAATAGCGGCGCTGTACCCTACCAGGCATGTTCGTAAGAGGCGAGAAAGGAGGGTTAGGCATGGGACTGGCTATCCCATACTGTAAAAAAATAAGCCGAAAAAACTTCACAAACATGAACAAGTCAAAGAAAGATAAAGTAAATCCGTCAACCAGGAAAGAGAAGGGCTCTCTGTCTAAGAGACGTATGACGCAATCCGGAGAAAGCCATAAGGAGTCCGGGTTGCCGACTCACCCTTTGTCTACCAGGAAATCATCCAGAATTGGCACCTGGAATGTTCGTACCCTTAACGAACAGGGAAAAGCGGCACAAGTGGCAGCAGAAATGAACAACTACAAGATAGATATTCTGGGAATGTGTGAAACAAGATGGCTGGGAGCGGAGAGAATAAAATTGAATACAGGGGAGATGATTTTATCATCAGGACACCAGGAACCAGGAGCACAACATAGCGAAGGGGTAGCTATAATGCTATCAAAGAATGCACAGAAGACACTAATAGAATGGGAGGCAGTGGGACCAAGACTGGTGAGAGCAACATTTAGAACAACCAAAAACAAAATAAAATTACACATTATACAATGCTATGCACCAACCAACGATAAAGATGACTCAGTTAAAGATGATTTTTATAAACAGCTACAATGCCAGATGGATGCAAGACGAGCCAAGGATATTATAATCTTGATGGGAGACCTAAATGCTAAGGTAGGATCAGACAACAGAGGCTTTGAAGAGATTATGGGAAAACATGGACTTGGAGATATAAACGAGAATGGAGAGATATTTGTGAATTTCTGCGCCCTTAATCAAATGAGCCTAGGAGGAACAATATTCCAACATAAAAGAATACACAAAGCTACATGGGTGTCACCAGATCATAGAACGGAAAATCAAATTGATCACATATGTATTAATAATAAGTTTAAGTCATCCTTACAGGATGTAAAAGTATATAGAGGGGCAGATATAGCTTCTGATCATCATCTTCTGTTAGCCAAACTTAAAATTAAATTAAAAAGGTATACTACAACGAATAAGGGCAGAACGTATTTCAATGTAGGGTTTCTTAAAGAACAAGGAATTAAAGATAAATTCGCAGTCACAATATCAAACAAATACCAAGTCCTCCAACAACTAGAAAATACAATAAATATAGAAGATCATTGGAAACAGGTAAAAAATATATGGAAAGAGACATGCGAAGAAACACTGGAGAAAAGAGAACGCCAGAATAAGGCATGGATGACAGCAGAGACCCTGGATAAAATTAAAGAAAGAAAGAACAAGAAAGCAGACATAAATAAAAGCAAAACAAGAAGTAATAAAGCCAAGACACAGGAAGCTTACACAGAGGTGCAGACAAAGAAGTAATGAGACAGAGGTGCAGTGAGAAGATGCAAAAGGGATAAGAGGAAATATATAGATGAATTAGCTAAAGAGGCAGATGAAGCAGCAAATAAAGGGAATATGAAAGAACTGTACAACAGCACAAAGAAATTAGGTGGAAAATACAAACAGATCAACGCCTTTATCAAAGATAAGAAAGGAAATCTGCTTAGTAATATAAAGGAACAAATGGAGAGATGGAAGGAGCACTTTGAAGAACTTTTGAACAGACCTGGCTCAAATAATCCTCCAGATATACTACCAGCAGAAGAAGAATTACACGTTAACTGCGGAAAACCAAGCAAAGAAGAAATAATGAAAGCCATCAAACTGTTAAAAGATGGTAAAGCCACAGGACCAGATGAAATTCCTTCGGAAGCCATCAAAGCAGATATTATCACCTCTACCAAGATGTTACATAATCTATTGGATAAAATTTGGGAGAGGGAAGAAATACCTAAAGACTGGAGAGAAGGTTATATGATCAAACTACCAAAGAAAGGAAGTTTACAGGAGTGCACAAATTATAGGGGAATTATGCTACTATCAGTGCCAGGAAAAATATTAGGCAGAATCATTCTGGAGAGACTAAAAGAGGCTATAGAGAAACACTTGAGAGATGAACAAGCAGGTTTTAGGAAGAACAGATCATGTGCTGATCAAATAACTACTCTACGTATAATAGTTGAACAAAGTTTAGAACTAAAATCCCCACTTTATATTGGATTCATAGATTACGAAAAGGCATTTGATAGTTTAGACAGAAGAATGCTTTGGAAGTTGCTGAGTCATTATGGAATCCCCATAAAGTTTATTAACCTGATAAAAACAATGTATGAAGGAACAAAATGTAGTGTGGTGCATGAAGGACAGCTTACAGAAGCATTTGAAATAAGAACAGGAGTAAGGCAAGGATGCCTTCTGTCTCCATTTCTCTTTCTACTGGCCATAGATTGGATTATGAAAATAACTCAAAACAACAGAAATGGGATCCAGTGGTCACTGACCAAACAACTTGATGATTTAGGCTTTGCTGATGACATAGCTCTCCTATCACACAGCCACCAACAGATGCAAGATAAAATGAGTATATTAGATGAGAGATCACAACAGCTAGGACTAAAGATTAATAGAGATAAGACCAACATTATGAGAATTAATGCAGTTGGCAATAACCAAATAAAACTAGGAGAAATACCTCTACTAGACGTACAATCTTATATATATCTGGGCAGTAATATAGATAAAGAGGGAGGAACAGAAAACGATACCAAAATAAGGATATCAAAAGCAAGAGGAGCTTTCATTGCACTGGGAAACATATGGAAATCCAAAGAAATTAGGCTAAATACAAAAATACAAATTTTCAACTCCAATGTTAAGTCGGTTCTATTATATGGCTGTGAAACATGGAGAATAACAAAATTGACAATCACGAAGGTACAGACTTTCATTAATGGATGCTTGCGCAGAATAAAGGGATGGAAATGGCAGGACAAAGTCACAAACGTGGAATTATGGAAATGTACCGGTCAAATACCAGTGGATAAAGAAATACAGCGAAGACGATGGCGATGGATAGGACACACACTACGGAAACCAACTGAGAGTATTACACAACAGGCCCTTTTTTGGAATCCCCAGGGGAAAAGACAAAGAGGAAGACCAAGGAATTCTTGGAGAAGACAGATTGAAGCAGAGATGAAGATGATGGGGAAGACATGGAATGATCTTAAAAGAATTGCAAAAAACAGAACGACTTGGAAAGTGTTTGTTGAAGACCTATGCTCCACTGGGAGCTAAAAGGTAGAAGAAGAAGAAGAGTCTGACAGAAACAGTGAACTGCGAGTCGCTGACACCTTTTATCCCATGCGCTGTACGGTGTTTGGGTACCGGTTGGAGTCTGGTATAAGTAGGAAGAACACAGGTAAGCTGGTGGTTAATACATGCAACATTCTCCTACACCAAATGTCAAACATTTGTAATTATTTCCCCTTACTCCTGTTACTGAGGGAGCCACGATAGCTCAGTGGTTAGTGAACTGGACTACAAAGGACGAGAGATAGGGTTCGATCCCAATCGACTTCTTCCAGGTTCACCCAGCCTTAAATGGGTACCGGATTTTTTCTGGGAGAGTGAAGCGGCACGGGCGTAATACCGACACATTACCCCATAAATCATGTGCTGAAGGTCTGTAAAAATTATGGTCACTAACACCATATTCCCTCCTACACCACTTGGCGTGACGGGGGCTCTTTACTTCTATTTTTTACTCGTGTTACTGAAGTCGATTTAGACTCAGATTATTATGACTCACTCGGCAAACTACATTTTGGATATGATCAAATTTAAATAAATGAATCCAAAAATAACTTCCAACTCTACACAACCCCACTCAGTTATGTTTGTGAAAGATGCAGCATAAACATGAGCACATTTAGGACAGAAACTAGGGTATCTATTTTATTCAGTCGACCCACTTCCATTCGATGTTGATGGTGTAATGAAGCTTCTAGCATATGAATTATAAGATACCTGAGAAACTTCTCAGTAGTTAGTTTAGTTCAGTTTAGTTCAGTTTAGTTTAGTTCAGTTTAGTTCAGTTTAGTTTAGTTTAGTTCAGTTCAGTACGTTTAGTTTAGTTTAGTTTAGTTTAGTTTAGTTTAGTTTAGTTTAGTTTAGTTTTTAGTTTAGTTTAGTTTAGTTTAGTTTAGTTTAGTTCAGTTCAGTTCAGTTCAGTTTAGTTTATTTCAGTATTGTTGAAAGGTCATCTTCATTGTACATGGGACATAACAATCTCAGCAGAGAATTAAAGTCTCCACAGAAAGAGGAAAATGAGATATCAAAAGCCACCAAAAGGACTTATCGTCAGTGCTCAAACAAGAAAACATCAGACAGCATGCATTTTATTCTTCTTTTTGAGTTCGTCATACAATTACTTTTCTTTGTCGTTCACTCATAAAAAAGTAGTAAATGGGTATTGATACGTTGTGTTGCGCTTCACAGAAAGTTGCAATATCTGATCCTCTCCCCCGAACATAACTGATTTCAGCATACACAAATCGCACATTTCTGTTCTATATTTCAGATATTTTTATTCCCAAGATGTTCTTTATCTATGACGCTAGAGAACAAGATCATAAAATGAAAGAGAGGATGTTCTAGAAGACCCAATAGTTACCAGAATATAAAGCATAAAAAATTGGGATGGTATGAAAAATATATGTGGATTCACTCCCTAAAACAAAACAACAGAGAAACAGAAAACAAAGGGATCCTACCATCACAACAAAAACGAGTATAGCTTTATGTCACTACCTACCTAATTGTAGTGGTAGTTAGTCGAAGGCCCCGGTATCACTGCAAACTAATTAAAATCCATAATCGCTCAACCGTCCGTGATGAACCATCCGGACTAACGTCTCGTCTCATTGAATGATCCAAACAAAGAAAGGCAGCTGCAGTCCCCAACATGGCAGCTACATCACACGCCAAAAGACAACTGGCGTAGCGGAACTGAACGTGAACGCAGCTGAATTGTCCTTCCTCATACGATATCATCATTCACCTTAATCAATCGGAATATCGAAACACCATCCGAATGGAAAACACAGCTCACAGTATGCACAGAGTACTAAACTCAGTAGCTCCGGCAGCATGCCTGACTTGGAATATGAGGAAACTGCAACAATGAACACTTTTAAGACAGCGTCTCAGCGGTTTCTGCTGCCTATCCGCCGTATTGACCAAAAGCCAATACCTACCTAGAAAGCATCAGATCCACCTTTATGACACGAGAAAGACAAGTCACGTGGATAGATACTATCACAACAATCCTGCAGCAGTACGTGCTAATGCGAGACTATTCACTTAGGTCATAGGTTATGAAAATTGCGTGTCGCCATAACGCTGACAGCAAACATAGACATAACAAGACAAGATGAACAGAATGTTGAAAATGCTGCATAACAATGAACAAGAATTTATAAACACTATTTTTACAACTCTATTCGTGATGTGAGATAATTTTTGTCAATAACTAGAAAGCTATCTTTTCAGTATTTATCCCATTTTTGGGGTCTTCCGGGGGCACATGCAGTACTGGAGAATAAAGGCCGCTTCTCCAGTGCAGTCGCCACGATGTGTTCAGGTCAGAATTTTGATTTCATTACGATTAAAGTTTTTGACCCTACCGTAATTCGAACTGTCATGATTCCATTTTTGTTAAAAGAATTTGTAATTTGTTTAAGAAAGTCTTTGTTTTCTTTTAAAAAAAACCTGGCTAAGCATGGCTGCTGTGTTTAAATAAATGATCGAAATATAAACGTTTGTTTTTTCTTCATTGTTCACACAGTTTGTATCTGACGCAACACCTGCCAACTACTAACTTTCTGCAATCAATGAATTTGACATGTGACGCCATGTTTAGATAATGTACAAAAAGCAACAAATAACTTATTTTAGGTTGTGTTTCTTTAGTTATTTTATTTCAAACATTTTTGTTTCTAATTAAATTGATATCCTTTGTCAGGGATGAGCCGCGATAGCTTAGTGGTTAGTGAAATGGACTACAAAGGACAAGAGGTAGGGTTCGATCCCAATCGACGGGTTCCGGGTTCACCCAGCCTTTAATGGGTACCGGCTTTTTTTTCTGGGAAAGTAAAGCGGCACGGACGTAATACCGATCACATTACCCCAAATATCATGCGCCGAAGATCTGTAAAATATATGGTCACTAACACCATATTCCCTATAAGCGACATGGCGTGACGGGGCTCTTTACTCTTTTTTATTTTTACTTTTACTTCGTCAGGGATACCATTCTTATATGTCACATGTATAGGCCGTGAACTTTTTGTTCATGTAATTGTTAAAATAATATGTCATTTCTTAATTCACTAACTCGTACATAACCAGTTTCCCTCTGCAACTCAAAGTGATGTCATTCTTGCTTCTTCTTCTGTTGAAGTATTGAGCCATGAATTATTTCTAATTGTCTTAGCTGCACTTGTTAGGATCATCATCATTGCACACTGGGCAACAAATGAATATGTGTTCCCATATTGCCCTCGAGAATCTCGTAAAAATCCACGTGCACGATCTACTTAGCACGGTCGTTCACACGGTTGGTAGCCACAAAGTAGTTACGTCTTTGTTCGAAGTTTTTGCTCGAAGAATTATCAAATTTGTGACTTACGCTTTTGGATTTTACCTGCCAATGGTTCCGTTAACGTGTGCACACGGTGACTCCTGTTAACTGTCGTTATCCGAGAGGGCTAGACATTGAATCTCACTATCCATAAATCAGATGGGTATGGGGCGGGGGGAAGGGGGTTGCTCGGGAACGGGGAGGTTACGCTTCGCAGGGAAAAAATAAAACCACTGAATAATTTTTCTTATTTAAAAAAAAAAAATGAAAGCACATAATATTTGTATGAGACATTTCCACATTAATTCTGCCAGGGTCATAATGCCGTGCTATCCGGGACCCACCAGCGCTATTGTCCTCAGCTTATTTTCTTTATTTCGTTTATTGTCGTTATATGTTTTAATTTGCCATTTATATTTAAAATTTGGGTGATTCCTGCCTACTGATTTTTCTTTGGAACACAATTCACCTCATTAATATTTTCGTTATTGGTCTATTGTCTTATCAGGAAACGTTAAACATTCTTCAAAGAAACAATAACTCTATGGAATCTAGCTTCATTTCTGTTTATTAACTTGTTACTTCTGCCTGACTTCCATATGTCAGGATATATCCAATTTCTTACATCCATGAAAATGAAAGTGTCTTTACCATTTATAGCGGTACAAATAGGAGATGTTTGAGGTCCTCGCTGCTAGAGAATTTTGCTGGATCACAGTGCATACTATTTCTTTTTAACTTTTCTTTCCCTCATGTGACTGTAATATATTACACAGTATTGTGTACAAATGTTATACAGAAGTACAGTATTTCAATAAAAGTCGGGAATATTTACAAATAAAAAGAACAGACATAGAAGCCTAAACTAATGTTCGACCACTACTTTTCGACACAGTTCGTTATTATAGCTCGCTTCAAACCACGTGTCCAACTTCAAAACGCTATTACTCAGTACCGTTTGTTAAAAACTGTTGAAATTTTCCAAATGTTATTAGAATGCAAAAGACCCTTTAAATGTATATTTAACAAATATCTTGCAGCTGCAGTTTTCTTAAAGCGGCGAATTTCTTTGATGTTTGTCAAAATTGTAAATTGTGAAGCCCTAAAGAATAGAAATTACCGTGGTTGCTGGTCTATGATTAATTTTCACTAGGTAAAGGCGTGGCCGTAATGGGGAAATAACTGAATAAGACAAAACACCAGGAGAATTATTGTCTTCTCAGTTCGAGGACGGACGATAATATCAAGGTATACCTGTATGTCCAATTTTCATAGTTGTGTGGTCCTGAAAAGGACCGTTTGTTGAACTAATTTAAGGTAATATAGGGGCCAACATTGTGGGGGCTATATACTTTCATTCTGAATCAGACGAGTCTAAAATATTAATAACGGTTGGGGTTGAACATTCCACAAACCATCATTTTTCCAATATTCCTCTTCCTGTTTTAAGACGTGGTCTTCACATTTAGCCCAATAATCTTTGTCTATATTTAATAAAGCGAGATTAACAAGAGTCTTTACATCGCATATTTTGAATGTTGTATTTTCATCTGCCACTTGTCCTTTTAATTTTGCCCAGATTAGTTCTATTGGATTTAAATGAGCATGGTAAGGTGGCAGCCTCAAACTTATATGACCGTGCTCTTGGATAATCTTATCTATTTGAAAAATCTGTGTCCTTTGTTTTTGATTTACTAGAGATAGCAATTCAGGTTTTAAGTACATGTTATTAAATTGTATGTGCTCCTTTGTGAGCCATATCTTAATAGCATCTTTTGTACTGGATGACGTCGGAACTTTATCTTCAAGTGCAACAATGTTGTGGTACGCTGCATTGTCCATTATTAGGCAAGATGGTCGATCTAGTGATGGGAGAACAGAATTTTCAATCCAATGTCTAAATATGTGACCATTCATATCAGAGTGATAATCCCGATTGCCTATGGATTTTGAAAGAAAAATGAGCTCTGTATTCTGTATTAGTCCATGTTGTCGACTACCTGCATGAGCAATTATCAAGCGCTGTCCTTTGCTGCTAGGTATTAATCTCTTAATCTTTCCATCTGATGACTGCCATTCCCTTTGGTTAGTGTGGTGAGCATTGATCCATGTTTCATCCAAGTACACAATATCAAAACCTTGCTTGCGCACCTCTTTTACTTCACTTAAGTACTTGCTTCTCATGACTACTATATGTGGCTTCTCACAGATGATGTTTCGTCCATTGGAATACTTTCTGAATGTAAAGCCTGCAGCTCTCACATTCCTCCATAATGTAGACTTTGATATTTCAATACTGTTGTTCTTTTTCAGCGATACTTTTAATTTTCTTATTGTAACAGTTTCATTCATACCCAACATTTTGTGAATTTCACTTCTAATAAGTTCACTGTCGAAATTATCCAACATTTTTGCTCTTCCTTGTGATTTTGTGTATTTTGAACATTGACGGTCACGTGCTTCATTCCAGCGATTAAATGACCGTTTAGATAAATCCAAATTGTGTCTTGTCCTATTCTCAGGGTTTCTAAAGAATGAAATAATCTTCCTCGTTTAGCCTCTGCAAAAATAATCATACATTTTTATTGCGATGTTTTGTAAACTGCAGAATTTCATTTTAAGACTCATGATAAATGTTATCGTTCCACGTCTCCACCTCTGAATGAACGGAAATGGAACACACAATTTCTCGTGTTCTTTACAAGTGTCTAATTGTGTCAAAAAACCACGTCGAAAGCGTGCAAACACGTCAATTTTACCGTGTATGGATTTTTACTCGCTATTTTTAACTTAAAATACTGTAAACATTAAGTTTTGACTACATCAATGGGTCGTTATAAATTTATATAAATCAAATAAGCAACAATAATAACCAAATGTTTTTTTTAAATGAAATTAATTCCCTGTTGGGTTCTAATCATTATAACTTTACATGCAAATTTCGAACAACTTACAAGAAGCGATTAAAAAGCTATCGATTTTAAAAGTTCGGCACGAGTTATGAAACAAGCTATAGTCATTCATTCTAGCGTTGCAATGCATGTCCCCCCCCCCCCCCCTTTTCCTTCCCTCTGTAGCCGCATCAGCAAATCATTCCTGAATGCATAGTCACGTGGCCATAGAAATGCCTCACAGCTATTTGTCACTGCTACTTTAGTTGATTTGCTCACTTGGGTCTTACCAGAAATATAAAATGCTTGTCTTTTGTAAGCATGTTTCTTCTATTATACATTCACAATGATTAGATTCATGGATATCGACTTTAGGTAAAATACTTTACTTTTTGTGTTTGTGATGTCACAAGGTAAAATCACTTCCATCGAGTATCAATTTTCAGAATGAGTGGAATGTACTAGACTTCGGACATTTTCATCCACAAACAACACAAGTTATCAAATATTTGTATTCAAATACATTTTTTAGATGAAAAGAAACAGCTGTGGACCAAACACATATTATTAATTTATGAGCCCAACTATTATTCACATGTTTTGTTTTCTTTTCCATTGGATGTTCAGTCCACTCAACTTGTATGTTTCCTTAAGGCTTCATGTATAGCCTAAATAAAGTTCTCTTCTAGAACTGTCGGTACAGATCGCATTTCCCTCCATCCCCATGAGATTTCGGGAAAGATTTTTTTCTAGTTTTCGAATTTAATTGCAAGTTGCAGGAAATCAAATTAATTAAAAGTTTTGTAAATCTTCTTCGTCTTCTTCGTTCCTTCCTCATTTGCCTTTCAGCGTCGAGGGGAGATATAATTTGCAGTCTTTTGCTCTTCTGTTCGCTTCTGCTGCTGGTATGTTTCCTAGTGCATCTATATTCCATCGATCCATCTTTTTCGTGGTCGACCCTTGGATCTGTTGTTCTCGCAACGTTTATTGAGGGCTCGTGTTGTGTTTTGATCTTTCTGCCTTGTCACGTGGCCGAACCATTTTATCTGTTGTTTCTTTATATATTCTATGGCGGGGGCTATTCATAGTTTTTTTCTCAGTTCTTCATTTCTGATCTTATCTCTCAGACTGTTTCCTGTCATTCGTCTAACACATTTCATCTCAAGAGAGGTTATTTCTCTTAATGTTCTTCCAATTTGTTAATGAGAGTCTATAATAATGAGTGTAAGGTATAATTTGTGTTCAAATTTAATGAAGAGCATTGTTACAAAATTAAGTAAAAAGAAAGTACCCCCGTCACACCAAGTAGCGTATAGGGAATATGGTGTTATTGGCCATAATTTTACAGACCTTCGGCACATGATTTTTGGGGTAATGTGGTCGGTATTACACTGTTACAAAAGTTACATATAAAAGTTGTGGTTCGCTGTAAGATTAAGGGGGGGGGGGGGGGGGGAAGGAGGAGAAATCTCATACACACCTTAAAGTGTAAGAGGAATATTATGTTAGTGGACATATTTGTCAATAGCCAACGGCACATTTATGAGTGAAGTGATCAGTATCACGTCAGGTCGAACTAATTTTCAAGAAAAATCAGGTACCCAATTAAAGCTGGGCACACCTGGGACCACCCAGACCTCATGCGCTTAGTAGTCATAGAGCTACCATGGTCTAGGAGTTTTGCTGAATGGTTGAGTTTAACTGCTCGCCTCACAACCAAGAGGGACCTGGTTTAAACCACATTTTGAGCGATCGGTTTTTTAATAAATTGATCCTTGTCTTCAACGTCAGCGAGAATGAGTACCTAGTACTCTAGGAGACGAGTTATTAGGTGTTGACGTTGAGGACGTAAAAAGTCCTTGGCACTTGAAATTCGAAATAAAAGGCTTTCTTAAATTAATAATAGAAAAGAATTAAGTTACATTCTACAATTAATATATATATACACACACACACACACACACATATATATAAGGTCAAGTCAAAATGCACAGTGGGCTGGAAAGAACTATAATGGAAGGCCTGGTGGCAGAAAAACAAGACAGGGTCCAGGTAAGAAGAAGGTGGATTCAAGACATCAAAGAGAACTTGATGATAGCTAGTTTGGTCAAGAGAGAAAGGATCGGGGGTGGGGGGGGGGGTGGGGGGGGGGGCAACCCCGTACTCAAAAATGTCATGCTGACGTCCGAAATGTTGGACCTAGCTGTAAACAACAACACAATGCATATGCGACAATTGAACGTTCTATGAAGGGCGGATGGCAAAGAAGATTATTCATTCTTGTGGTAGTCTGATATACGTAGAGAGAGAGAGAGAGAGAGAGAGAGAGAGAGATAGAGAGAGAAGGAGAGTGTCCTTCTTAACACTAGGCAAAACAGTAATATTTTATTCAGTTTTGTTGATTAAATAGGAAACTGATTCTTCTTCTTCTTCTCTTCTTTTTTCTACTTCTTCTTCCTCTTCATCTTCTTTTTCTACTTCTTCCTCTTCTTCTTCTTCATCTGGGACCTGATTGATTCCCAGTCTCACTTACAACAGTCGTCGTGCTATGTAATACCGACTTACATATTAAGGGGAGCTTCAGCGCCTGCGACCTGCCGTCGCAACAGCAGAGTTGCGAACCCCTACTGATGAACATCCAGCAGATTTACCTCGTCGTGATCTCCCCCGGTTACAGACTGCTTCAGAACAGATTGCCTAACAGAAGCTGAGATCGCCGTGTTCCCTGTAGTGATGGCTCTTACTGATATAGAGAATCTAGTATTGCAATACCTCTAGGCTCGACTTGTAATTTTCCAGCATAGCCTGAGACTAGATGAACTCCAACTTCTGAAACCGGAAATGTCAAGAAAGCCACTACGACCGGTCACTTTCCATGAGTAAATTTCATTTTGCCCTCATCAACTCGAGGCATTACATCAACAACAACGCGCATACTTGAAGTATGTAAACACTTGCAAAACAACTGGAAAAGATAATGAGCCATTCACTCCTGCTGGCACCGCTATATCGAGATTGTTTCAGAAGTGGTAATCATGGTTTTAATGCCCAATATTTGTGAACTAATTATGCATGTATACCTTTATAAAACTGCTGTGTTATGTTAATATGAATTTCATTTTGAAATTCTGTATGTCTTCGATGTAGACGTAAGTTTAATTGAAACATCAGTGAGAATATATGTTCGTAGTTACAAAAGATGCCTAACGAATGCTTTTATTTTGTCAAAGAAATACGATTTTTATTTTCTAAAAAGTCTGTACACCAGACGTTTCTTTTTCCTTTGTTAATTAACTCTTTCCATACGTTTTGATGCACCGTGCGTCATGCTGACTTCGGTCGCATACGTTTAGCCGCTAGTGCGTCACAGTCAAATTGATTCGTGTAAACCTACATCAAACCATATTCTTTTTACATGCCTTATGTCATTTAGACTTGGCTTACAGGTCGTTTATTCAATTGGGTCTCTCAATACCTTCAGGATAGAACGGCCAGAGTACAAGTACAAGGTCAACTAAGTAAGAAGGTCTCTATCGAACAAGATGTCCCTCAAGGCGGAGTCTTGTCCCAACACTCTTTTTAATTTTCATAAATGACTTCGTAATGGACATTCCACCCAGAATACACTCAGCAATATATGCAGATGATCAAGCGTTATGGGCTCGCGAGGAAAGAATGTCGGTGGCTGGACTCAGGATGCAAGATGCCTTAGGTGAACTTGAGAAATGGATGAACACCTGGTTCTTACCAATCAACGAAAAAAAAACTACATATACAATTTTCAGCCTTTCAAGAAACACACTCTCTGCAAACTTGAAGATAAAAGACCATACACTCCCTATTGACCAAAACCCAACATATCTTTGCGTCACCATGAATAGCAGAATGACTTTGAAAAATTAGATAGACAGAGCACGGAAAAAAGCCAGAAAACGAACAAATTTTATGAAGAAATTGGCAGGAACGGACTGGGGAGCAGACAGCAATATTTTGAAAAGACTACGTAGGAAGAGTCACACCAGTTCTAGAGTTTGGAGTCACAGCGTGGGCTATGGCTTCCAAATCACACCTTAGCAAAGTTAACAGAACACAGAACCAAGCTGCCCGTATCATCACTGGTGCTATGAAATCTACACCTATCAAGACTCTAGAAACAGTAACAGGTTTACAACCATTAGATGACAGACGGGTCATTAAAGTATTGCAACAAGCGGAGAAATATAGAAGGCTCCTTAGCCACCCCATGCACCAAAGAATAACTGGTTCCGGAATTGTACGACTAAAGAGGAGCAACTTCGCTGCAATTGCCAATGAACTAACTACTGGTGACCCAGTACTTTCCCAAACAATATCGAAACCCTTGGGCCCACCTGATATGTCTCCTCATAGAAAACATAAAATATCAGAACTTAATGAAAATATAACAAGAATCATAAAACGAAGGCACCCAATCAGACACAGATAGAAAACACGTAGCAGAAAAAACACATACACGATACCTACCCACAGGACTCTTGGTCCCACATATACACAGGCTCTGCTACAAATGCCACCAGAAATGGAGGGGGAGGTGTGTTCTTGACGCTGAACAATCAGGACGAGATCACTGAGTCAATAGCTGCTGGAAAATTCTCAAACAATTTTAAAGCAGAAACTGAGACCATAAGAGATGATGCGACACTGGCTACTCAACACAAAAATAACATGCACAATAAATTGGTGATTCTGACTGATGCACTGTCAGTACTATCAGCTCTAAAAAGCCCCAAGAACAATGAACTAGATGACGTGAGAACAACTCTGGACCAACTATGCAATAACTTCCAGAGAGTAGTCATTCAGTGGATACCATCACACTGTAATATACACGGGAACGAACGCGCAGATAAATTGGCTAAAGAGGGGACGGAGATTACCACAAGAGAACCATCCGCTCAGTTATGATGAAGCCAAATCCATCCTCAAAGGTCAGTTCCATGAAAAATGGAAACGAGAACACCCAAAGCATAACGAGAGTGACGGATACCACCAACAATATGACTATAAAACAAGTTCTACAGGATTGCCCCCAGTACACAGACCTGAGAAGAGCAATGTGGTCCACACCCACCTCTCTGGAAGAAAAACTATATGGGGCAATTGATTCGCTTAAACAGACAGCTGACTTCATGAGAGAGTCTGGAATCCTGCTTTGATTGAGAAAGACTTTGATCCTGCTTCGCATATAGAGATATCATTTTTCAATTGGAGAAATCAAGATCCTTGCCTAGTTATCTCAAAATTGATGTGTTATATTTTATGTGTTAGATAAATATAAAGCATGTAGATTGATATTTAACACCATGAAACATTCTTCCTCTTTCCTTCCTCATTTGCCTTTCAGCATCAAGGGGAGATATAATTTGCGGTCTTTTGCTCTTATGTTCGCTTCTGCTGCTGTTTTGTTGCACATGTATTTTGTATGTATACAATGTAATACATATATAAAAACATAACAAACACATATAAAATATGTTATGTATTAAATGTTTTGTATGTACATATGTTAGCACGAAATACTGTGTCTCTGAAATTTCTTCTGTTGTATTGGCAAAAGTGTTCAGTACCGAAAGAGATTAACAATTACTGTTAATTAAGCAATTAAATATCGATCTACGTACAATCCGTTCGAGTCTAATACGACACATGATTTCCACGGAATAAAAGTATGGAGTGATGATGATACAGGGTTCCCAGGGCTATAGTTCCACGACAGCGTTTTGTATGTTCTTCCCAGCCTATGAAAACTCGTGACAACTCATGACTTTATTCAGCTGAAATAAAATCTGATGTTTTGAATTACTCTAGCAATGACATGACACATCACTTAGCGGCACTTTGTATTGTGTTACTGTGGCTCTTGAACAAATGGACTTCCGTGATATACACATCTCATAACACCCGTCCGGTGCTCAGATAACAGCAACTGAGGAATTAAGTGATAGACAAACCGCAACTCTTCCGCTTGTTCGACTTGTTACTCTGAAACTTTCACCGCTATTGCCATTCTATTAATTTTTTTAGAGCTGTGGTTTACATCCTGTAACAAACTTTTGTATTGTTTTATTGTATATTTAGCGCTGAAGTAAAATTAAAATACGGGCAGCGACATTCAGATTTCCTTTAGATATACCAGTTTTAGAGAGTTTCCATTTACACTTCAATTTTGAAATAGTTATTAAATATAATGCTATTGCTACAATAGTATTGCTCGGAGTACAATTCATTGTATGAAATACCAGAAATAATTCTTATGACTCATGAATACACTTTATATCAAAATTATCGCTGAAGGTTTTTTTTTATAACCGCTTTACATTTTATGGAAAGGCAAAAATAAGTTTCATGATTGTTATATAATTCATTGCACGAAATATAGCAAACAATTCGTAGAACAGTATAATTCAGTGATGAAACAACAAAAAAGAAGTCATAATAACAACGTTATAGATAATGTATGTTTCACTGAATGAAGTAGCAGAAAGAAAATCTTAAAATAGGAAATGTTTGAATTAGTGAAGTAGCTAAAAGAAGTTGCATGACTGCTGCATAATTCATACAATGAAATAGTAAACAGAAGAGATTTATTTTCCCTGCAGAGATCTCGATAGGAGTTACGGTACAATCATTTCATGAGTTCTTTGATTTGTGGAATCTGCGATTGAGTTTTTGTAGCCTGCTTTAATTCACTAGTGTATATTTATTATTATTTTTCAAACTGCAAAACAAACTAAGGCAGATCTAGAGAAACACATAGAACACTGAGAGGAGAAGCAAAAGCAGTGGGAATCACCTCCCTTGCCAAAATGGAGAGACTCGCTCAAGAGGGATGTGTGGCGAAACAATGCAGCTCCTGTGCAAAGATCGTTGATCATTGAGAGTATATCATGTCTACCCTGTGTGCTGTATTAGACTCGAACAGATAATAGGTAATTGGACATTTAATTACTTAAATAACAGTAAGAGTAGGATAATCACTTGATAAATTAAATTAGAAGTAAAGGTATGAAGTAAGTAAAGGAAAGTACCCCTGTCACGCCAAGTGGCGTATAGGGAAATATGGTGTTAGTGACCCTATATTTTACAGATCTTCAGCACATGATTTTTGGGGTAATGTGGTCAGAATTACGCCCATGCTGATTTACTTTCCCAGAAAAAAATCGGGTACCCATTTAAGGCTGGGTGAACCCGGAAGCCGTCGGTTGAGATCGAACCCTACCCCTTGTCCGTGGTAGTCCAGTTCACTAACCACTGAGCTATCGCGGCTCCCTAAAGGTATGAAGTAAAATAATAATATACATAATTATAAAATAACAACATAATGATCTATAAGATAACAGTGTGAAAGATATTTATTATTTAAAAAAAGAATGTAAGAATATTCAAAATTAAAAAAAAACAACAATTAACTTATAAATTAACAATGTGGGAACGTATGGAATGAACAAGACTTACAAGTTTAAAACGTATCAAATAAAAACACGAGAACCTGTAAACTTATCATCGTTTAGCGCCAGCTCCACATCGAAGGTCCGCTACCACGGAGCGCCATTCTGCTCTGTCTCTTGCCTTGATAGTGCAGGATGCCATAGGCTGACTTGTCCATCTTTTGATGTTACTCGTCCATGTAGGTCTTGGTTTGCCTCTGTCTCTTTTACCAACTATTTTCCGGTGCAGGATTACTTTTAGTAGGCTGATTTGTCTTTTACCTTGTCCCAAAAATCTCTTTAGTCTTGTTTGAATTGTGTTTAGTAGTCCTCTTTTCATTTTTAGTTGTTTTAAGACTTCATAGTTTGTTTTCTTTTCCTTCCATCCAAATCTTCCTAATCTTTTATAAATCCACGTCTCAAAGGCTTCAATTTTTTGTTCTGTTTTCGTGTCTAATGTCCATGTTTCTGCACCATACAGGAATGTTGAGAAGATATAACATTTTGCTATTCTTAGTTCTATCCCTGATGTTATTTGTTTTGATGTTAGTGTATTTTTTATGGCATTAAAATTACTTTTTGCCATTCCTATTCTTTTTTAATTTCACTTTTTCATTTTTGATTTCTGGTTATAGTATGCCCATGGTAGCTGTAGTTCTGAACTGTCTCCAGGTCTATTCCATGAACTTTGATATCAGCTTGTAGGTTTTGAGTATTATCTTTGTTTATGATCATAGTTTTAGTCTTTTTGATATTCATATCTTATCAATATTTTTTTTCTTGTCATGTTCATTTCATGAAGTAATTGTTGCAGATCTTTGTGATTTTCTACTAGTAATACAACAAACTTATAGTGGATATTATTTTAAAATGAAAATTAAAAAAAAAAAGAGCATTTCGAATATAGTAAAAGTAAGAATACATTAGAAGATTAATTCATTAAAAATATAGTAGAAGTAAGAATACATTAGAAGATTAATTCATTAAAAATATAGTAGAAGTAAGAATATATTAGAAGATTAATTCATTAAAAATATAGTAGAAGTAAGAATACATTAGAAGATTAATTCATTAAAAATATAGTAGAAGTAAGAATACATTAGAAGATTAATTCATTAAAAAAAACAACGCACAAATTTATAAAATAACAAGGAAATTTGTCACCCCCCAAAAAACGGTTGCAATGGAAACAACAACCGGTTGAATGCTTTGATCGGATGAGCGAACCAAACTGAATGATATCTGTTGTAACTGAAGGAGAAATACGAGATAGGTAAGTTTTAGTGAAAACACTTGCCAGTTACTGTTTCTAAATAAACAGAGAAATAACAAAAGTGTTGAATAGTTCCATTACCTGGCCAGGTAAAATAGCATTTTTAATAAGGGTTCATTCACAGTTTTGCAGGAAAAAAACATCAACAGGAGAGGAATCTAAATTAGCGGTTTGTAACTTTTGGTTTTACAACGAAAATTTTTGGTTCGTGAAGATCACGGAGAACTGGTAACCATATGGTTAATAAAACGCTTTCTTCGAAATGAAAGCAGGCTTTAATTATAGGAGAGGGTCATGGTGAAATTATATGAGAGAGGTGGGGCGGATAGACGGAGGGATGAATGGATGGATGGATGGATGAGTGGATGGATTGACGGACGGATGGGTGGATGGGCGCATGAACGGACTGACGGATGGATGGATAGGCAGGCAAGTAGGCTGTCAGGCAAATAGATAGATAGATAGATAGATAGATAGATAGATAGATAGATAGATAGATAGATAGATAGATAGATAGATAGATAGATATAGATAGATAGATAGATAGATAGATAGATAGATAGATAGATAGATAGATAGATATAGGGTGTTTATAAAGTCTCACTACACTTGGTATCTAGGTCAATTTGAAAAAAATGTTTATGACGTCATCACAATATGTGCTCAATGGTAAGTTCACTTGTTGCGACAGTTTTCTTAATGACTTGTCTGGACTTTTAAGGATTCTGTCTTGGATATCTAAACATATTTCATCATTCACAGCAGGCCTACCAGATCGTGGAGCATCTTCCACATTTCCAGTAGCAATAAACTTATTCAACAAATTTCATTGACAGTGGGAGCACATATTGTGATGACGTCATAAACATTTTTTTTTCAAATTGACCTAGATACCAAGTGTAGTGAGACTTTATAAACACCCTAGATAGATAGATAGATAGATAGATAGATAGATAGATAGATAGATAGATAGATAGATAGATAGATAGATAGATAGATAGATAGATAGATAGATAGATAGATAGATAGATAGATAGATAGATAGATAGATAGATAGATAGATAGATAGATAGATAGATAGATAGATAGATAGATAGATAGATAGATAGATAGATAGATAGATAGATAGACTGACAGACAGACAGACAGACAGACAGACAGACTGACAGACAGACAGATAGACAGACAGACAGACAGACAGACAGATAGATTGACAGATAGACAGACAGACAGACAGACAGACAGATAGATAGATAGATAGATAGATAGATAGATAGATAGATAGATAGATAGATAGATAGATAGATAGATAGATAGATAGATAGATAGATAGATAGATAGATAGATAGATAGATAGATAGATAGATAGATAGATAGATAGATAGATAGATAGATAGATAGATAGATAGAGCAAAGCTGGTGAGTAGAGCTTCTAAATATTTGCGCATTTCATTTTTTTCGCACCCAGTTTTCTTTTATGAGCTCTTTTTATATGCGTATGTACATAACTCTGCTTCGAAGATATTTTTTCATACACCAAGATGATATGTTTCGTCACATCAACCACTGATATTAAATCATTCAAGGCAACCGTAACACTCATCCGTTCACTTGCCTAATGACGTTACACTCGATTGCTCCTCACAAACATGCTTATTTTTACTACCTTATTTATGCACAAAATACACTGTATCCATCTATTTCCGTTACAAGTGTTGTGATTGGACGAGGATAACTGCTAGCGATAACCGCTAGCGATAACCGCTAATGACGTAATTTTTTCTGTCTAATTTTGGTAACATCATGTCTGTATGTGTGTGTATATTTGTATGTGTGTGTTTGTGTGTGGCCTCAGTGGTTTTGCACTCGCTATAGGTCAAAATAGTTCGCGTTCATTTTCCAGTTCTTGCGATCGTTTTTACTGTCTGGACACGGTTCAAGTGTTATTTGGGTACTGTAATAGGTATACAAGGTTCTCTGGACATAGGGCAACCATGTGTGATACCTACTATAATAGGTATACAAGGTTCTCTGGACATAGGGTGACCATGTGTGATACCGACTATAATAGAATTCAAATGTAATTTATCACTTCATAAATAGGATCAATATCATTAATCATCATTATGTGCCATACCGGTTCGCGTAGGCGATAATGTCCTTCCATAATCTTATATCTACCGTGTATCGTATCAGTTCTGTTTTTGACTGTGTTCCATGCCATGACACAAAGCTATCCAGTATTTTCTCTTTTTGACGTCCGCCGTCTCTCCTTTCCTTTATTCTGCCAGTTGTAACCAAGTACTCCAACTTTCATTTTCCCGAAAAATATTGATTGTCTCTTTCAATATCATTATATTTTCCAAATGCTGACTAAGGCTTAGCTTCCAAATGCTGACTTAAATATATATATTGTCCTTTCGAGCCGAAGACGACACATAGGTCAGAACCACAATCTCAAAAACAGAAACCTTGCCAAAATGGCACATATTGCAGAGATCACTACTTCTAAAATCTATGGTCTGTTTCCATTACAATGCTTTTTACAATGACAGCTTGTCAAGCCATCGATCAATCTCCTTAGTCGCCTCTTACGACATGCCTGGAAGGTCACAGTGTCACTATTCTTTACTCCCCACATAATGAGGCCCCGGTAACACACGCCTCATTATATATATATATATATATATATATATACCCATACAGAAATGGTCTCACTCGCTATCGAATTCGACGTTTTCTCAATAAAATGATCTGTGTCTATAGTATGTGTCGATGAACTATAGCGATAATGAGAATAGCGCAGCCTGAATAACACGCTTATCTGTTGATCTTTGCCATTTGCGTTTGTACTGAGGGTGTCTACCCAATACTGTTGTTATTCGTGACTGTTAGTCTACAGAATGTTTGATTTCACACAGGATAGCTGGAAAATGTGTTGGTTGACTCTGGAGGAGCGAGTGTTTTGTGATTAAGCCGTTAAAGAAATGTCGTGATCGGTAACGTACGAGACACCATATATATATATATATATATACACATATATATGTGTGTGTGTGTGTGTGTGTGTGTGTGTGCGCGCGTGTGTGTAAGAAGGAACTTTGTCAGATCAGGAGAGTTCCGGGAAAGAAAAACAGAATGAGTGCCGATTGTTTTTGTTAGAATCATTATCTCATCACACAGGATGAATCCTTAATATCTCCGATATCCATGTCGACAATTCTGAGAACCATGAATCATGTACATGAACTCCGTAGCACGGCCTGGGTTCCACTATGTGGGTAAGTTTGTCTGTGAAAACTTACCCGATAAGTGTCAAAATATATGATCTACTCTTTCAGGCTTTAATTGTTAAAGTTTTTGTTAACGAGCTCGAGTGCCCTTAGTGTTTAATTCCCGTCATCCTACATGTCTAAACATCAGATCTTACAATCCACGAGATCAGGGAAATGGAAAGTGACAAAGAAACCAGTAATTAATTGTATCAGTTTTTATTTTAATTATCACCACCGACCTTGGTGGGCTCTGAACTCCGACTTTCCCTGTCCAGAGATCGATGAACTTCCTCTAAAACACATATCACCCTCACCACCGCCGCGCAAGTGTATATATTTTGACTACGGGCACATTTATGAATAGTGCGGTCGAAGTTATCTCAGTGCCGCATTTATTCATTATATAAGTATGTTCCCATTTATGGCTGAGTGAATGTATACGCTCGAGATCGTGAATATATATTTCCCCTAGTGGTGTGTGCTTTGTTCAAAGTTCCGATGGACGATCTCATTCCATCTTAGTGTTTGAGGTGAAATTGGAATAGAAAGGGGAAGGCGCCATTGTTGAAAGATTTAGATTTATTGACTATATTTGGGCGCGGTTAACACATTCTATAGAATATATTATAAAGAGCTATGAATTCACTACAATAAAATAGACATATAGATACAAAGACAGGCAGACAGACGGACTAACGGAGGAAGATTAGATTAGATATAGATAGATAGATAGATAGATAGATAGATAGATAGATAGATAGATAGATAGATAGATAGATAGATAGATAGATAGATAGATAGATAGATAGATAGATAGATAGATAGATAGATAGATAGATAGATAGATAGATAGATAGATAGATAGATAGATAGACAGAAAGACAGATAGACAGACAGACAGACAGACAGACAGACAGACAGACAGACAGATAGATAGATAGATAGATAGATAGATAGATAGATAGATAGATAGATAGATAGATAGATAGATAGATAGATAGATAGATAGATAGATAGATAGATAGATAGATAGATAGATAGATAGATAGATAGATAGATAGATAGATAGATAGATAGATAGATAGATAGATAGATAGATAGATAGATAGATAGATAGATAGATAGATAGATAGATAGATAGATAGATAGATAGATAGATAGATAGATAGATAGATAGATAGATAGATAGATAGATAGATAGATAGATAGATAGATAGATAGATAGATAGATAGATAGATAGATAGATAGATAGATAGATAGATAGATAGATAGATAGATAGATAGATAGATAGATAGATAGATAGATAGATAGATAGATAGATAGATATGCAATATAGTACTGTATCAATAGTTCATAAATCACCTTTTTCATCTAATTCACAACAAATATATTACTAACACAGTCACAACTTCATAAGACAGAAGCACTGCAAATGCGTAAAAAAGAATTATTGCTATTTTGACAATAATTGTAGTTCCACAAAACGTCACAGAAACAAAAGGCTAGTTTATTTACGAACGAAGCCTTTCCTACAATAGTCCCTTCACAAATTCGTATCCACACAGTTTATCAATTATTTCGGAAACTGTTTGATGAATTTCTGTAATTCTTTTTTTCATGAAATCTTATTTTTTTACCGACCTTCAGATTTTATAACGTTTAAGTACAAAAGTAGTCTGAATTTTGCACAAATCGTTTTTTGTTATATAATTTTAGGAAAATATCAAACTGTGTGCTCTAAACACTAGATTTTATTGTAAATTATGTTAATTTTCTAACAATGCAAGCCAAAGGCGTATCCGTATCACATTGAAGAGGGCAAAATATGTCATTTGATTTTATATCTTCGTCATAGAGATAGGTCAACTTTGACTAAAGTATCAAACACACATATTCGTCAAATAGCAGGCGTGTCATCAACAAAATATATGGAAGAACCAGAACATCAAACACACATGGTCAGCAAATAGTAAGTGTCATCAACAAAATTGTGCACATGTCATACATATGTCATTCCGAATCAGAAGTCTCTAAGAGGTTAACAACTGTTATCGGTTGGACAAACAGCAATCCATATCGTTGCCAGTATTGTTACTCTTCTCTGAGCACATGGTCGTCACACCTTCTCCAGTATGCAATGTCTATCGTTGAGAGGGCATCACGCGTCAATTCTTTAACATCACACATTTAAACGCCGTGTTTTGCGCAGCAACTTGCCCTTTGACTTTAGCCCACACAAGTTCTATTGGGGTGAGGTGCGAATGATAAGGTGAGATGCGAAGAGATGTGTGGTCATACATTGCAATTATTTTATTAATTTGATATAACTTTATCTTCTTAGTTTGTCTAACAAGTTGCAACAACTCTGGTTTTAACTGGGTGTTTTGAAAGGAAACATTTTCTTTTCTAAGCCATGTGATGATTTGATTTTTTGTACTTGACTAATTAGGAACTTTGTTCTCCAGTGCTACCGCATTATGATAGGATGTCCATTACAAGACATGAAGGTCTATCCAGAATGTGGAGTAGAGTGTTCTCTATCCAGTCTCTGAAAATTCGTTCATTCATTTCAGTGTGGTAGTCCCTACCGTCTGTAGACTTTGATTTAAAAATAAGTTGTGTGTCATTAACATGATCATTCTCTCTACTGCAAGCATGTACCAATATAATGCGTTGTCCTTTGCTGCTGGGAATGCTTCTTTTATTTTCTCTGTCAACTGATTGCCATTCTTTCTCATATGTATGATGAGCATTGATCCACGTTTCATCCAAATATACTATATCGTAGTCTTCCATTCGTTGCTCACGGATCTGCCACAGGTATTTGCTTCGGACAACTATCAGGTGCGGTTTTCACAAACAATATTTCTACCAGTAACAGATTTTCGAAAAGTGAAACCAACGCCTCTTACGATCTTCCAAAGAGTAGTTCTTGACATTTTAAAAATCACATTCTAATTGCAGTCGAACTTTAAGTTTGCGCAGTGTAACCAGTTGATTCGATTCAAACATTTTCAAAATTTCACGTCCTATAACATCTTTGCCAAAATCATCAATTTTCATGTTTCTTCCTTGCATGACCGTCGCCTCTGCAGAGTCAAAGTTCTGTCCTATCCATCCATTGAAAAACTTTCTATCTATATTTAGAGCTGCCAGTGTTCTGTTTTCTGATTTTTTGTTGTTTTTTTTTATACCGTAATATAACCGACCCCTTTTAGATTCCTTGCAAAAGAGCATGTACAATAACACAGTTACCTTTTGCATAGTGATGAATTTACACTTTAAACTCTTCATGGTTTTAAAAATCAAGTAGTCACTTCACAACAGCTTCAAATTATCGCACATGCAGGGATATTCATTAATAGTAAATATTGTGTCAAAATACCCCTCTGGACCAATTTAACAAGAAACCGGAAATGAAATTACAAAAAAACCTCGGAGTTGCACGCGTCTTACAAGTTAAGAGAGCGAAACGGCGCTAAGATTGTGCTGTGCGCACGTGAAATTTGCCTTTTAATTGATGAGTTGATTACAACAAATGTGGATATCGTAAAATCCTAAAATTTAGAACAGGCAAGAAAATCATATTTTTATATACTTCAAATAAGCAAAAATATTTCCTTAATGCATGATAGTAAGGCAAAAAATTAGACTGAAGGTGGGTGAAAAAATAAGATTTCACGAAAAAGAATTATAGAAATTCCAACAGTTTCCGAAATAATTAATAAACTATGAGGGCACGAATTTTAATTGAACATTTGAAGTTATCCTCATAGACTCACATATAGACAGATCGTTCTAAAGCTTTGAGCGAAGACCATACAGCTAGATACTGAGCTTCTTGTGTTATATCGTATGTTTTATTACTTTTCGGGATTCGATTCCCCTCACCCGGTTGGGCTTCGCCGCTACCATAGCTAGCCTGAAAACACACCCCTGATACTCACATACACAGTGATGTTTAGTGCTTGAGTGAGCCCAAATTTGAACGTATAAGAGTTTGAATACTAAGGACGAAGTAATGTTTATCCGAAGTTCGAAAGATGCTACTATAAGTAGATGCAGTGACGTGTATAACACAATGCTTTTTTCACAACTGGAAAGCTACTGGACGCGTTCTGTAGATTTTGAAGATTTAACAGTCTGAAGTTACAAATTTTATGAAGTAAATGAGAACTAGATTTGATGGAATCAGGACTAAGAAAGTACCGTACTTATCATTAGCAAATGCTAGTAGGGTCAAATTTGTTATAAGGACACGTTATTGTGCCCGGGGATCGATAGTTCCTGGTAAAGGGCAGTGATTTTCAAAAATAACACTTTCTTATTTCCCTTCACTTTACATGTCCCGGAAGTAGACACACTTCTTGTTTTTCCCTTTGATCTCGATTTGCCTGTGGCATCACTGACTCATCAAAGATAGTAATCATCCCATTCTGAGTTGGTTGGAAAATTGAAAGGAGGTGCTAAGAAACTGTGAACCTGTGGAAGGTGGGATCTTAATTAACAATACCAGACAATCTCAGTGAACGCGTTCGTTCATTCTAACTCTTCGATGATGATTCCACGTCGCTGTATCGGCTTAGACATGTAGACATCTTATATCAGGAAGGATTGCAGGGGGTATTGAGCTCTCTCATTACCTTGACATGTGGTAATAACAATAAACTAAATCATGGTTGATAGTAAAAAAATGTGAGATATTTCTTTAATTATCATTCCGACCATGAAGCTATGAATTGTCATAGTTTATTAGTTTCTCAACTTTCTTAGTCTATGTCTTTTAAGTTGCCAGTGCACGCTAGGCTAAAGTCAGTAAATACGACCCACTTGTCTGTAATCGTTTCAATATCCTTTTATCAAGTAAGCGATCTATTGAATCGGCTCTGAGCTTACGTAGATATAATTTTTCTGCAAGATTCCTCTAGACTTTCATTGTCCTTGGCTCCTACTCTATTCTAAGTCTATTCGCTAGCAGTTCTCTTATATCACCTCAATATAGAGTTGACATCTCACTATCTGGATAGGTATCGGACTGATAACTGGTTGTCTCTAACTTTAAACATACGTCTCTGAACTAACATGAGTCCCGTTCCATTAGAAATATAAGTCGAATCATCAATGCCTGGTTGCAGAATCAAGATGTGTCTCAGGGTCATAGAATTCCAACCATATAAACCTTAGTAAGTAAAAGTGAAGAGCCCCCGTCACGCCAAGTGGCGTATAGGGAATATTGTGTTACTGACAATACATTTTACAGACCTTCAGCACATGATTTTTGGGGTATTACGCCCCTGCTGCTTTACTTTTCCAGAAAAAGTCCGGTACCCATTTAAGGCTGGGTGAACCCGGAACGTCGGTTGGGATGCCTACCTCTTATCCTTTGTAGTCCAGTTAACTAACCACTGAGCTATCGCGACTCCCTATAAACCTTAGTAATTGTTCCTGAATTCCTAACCTGGTCGACGATGTGTTATTGAAACCTTTGCAACATAATCTTTTGCTGACACAAGGAGAACGACTTGAGAAACATACTCAGTCTGCAGTTTACTGATGGTGACTTCCGTGTTCCTAGGCGTCATCTCTTCCTCTGATACCTATAGCCGTTTCACGCTGGAAAACCGACGCATAGCCCTCTTTGATACTGTCATCGCTCTCTCTCTCTCTCTCTCTCTCTCTCTCTCTCACTCTCTCTCTCTCTCTCTCTCTCTCTCTCATTACCAAAATGGTCTAACCCCAAAATTATTCCAAACCAACTTTTTTTTGCGGGTTATGTTACAGTTCAGACCCCGATCTGCTTGGAATCATTGCGCTGTAGCTCCTCCCGTTGTGGACATATATTGAAGCAATTCGTGAAGGATCAGAAAAAAAGTTATTTTATTTAATGCTGTGAATCGCTCACAATATGATACTAATGTTGTACCCCAAAACCAATCTTGAATTAGAGTTTGAATACTTTTCTCCTTCGACGCACAGACTAGTCAACGTAGACGTTAATCACAAAAAAAGATATATCAGAAGTTTTGATTGTGCTTTTTGTAGCGAAGTTTAATGCCAGTCTAATACGTCAATAGGACAACAGACAAGAAAATCACTGGAGTCTGTAGAAATGTGGTTTTACAGAAGAATGTTGAGAATACCGAGGACAGCTAAGAAGAGTAATGAAAACGTTCTGAAAGAGGTCAAAACAAAAAGAGAGCCAATTTCCAATATTAGGAAGAAACAATCATCATGTTTTTGGCCATGTAGTGAGAAGAAACAACTGGAATATATTGTAACAACTTCAAACGTCAAAAATTGAGGGACGAAGAGATAGAGGGAAGGAAAGAGAAAAAATAACAGACAGCTTAAGAGAATGGCTTGGCAGAAGGTCAACAACAGAAATGATAAATAGCTGCCGAGATCGAAAATTGTGAAGAGACATGATCACCTACACCAGTCGGCACGGTACTTGATGATGATAAATACGTTCATCTGAATAATAAATAGTGAAGACAATTTGGACCATTTTCAGTGAATGTCATGTAGAAATGATCCTTTTGAAAGACACCAGTTCTGTCAAGAAATGTCATTTTAGTTCTGCAACAACTTTTCTTTGGAAAACTTCGATATGTGTGACGAGTTCATTGTACCTGAGACAAGATGCAGGCAATCGACAAGAACAAAAACCGATCAGAACAGGAATCTTGTAGCTTTTCTCTCTTGTCTACATAATTCTTCATTCCTGATTTTGTTTCAGGAGATCATTACTATATGATGTTATCCATTACTATATGATGTTATCCATTACTATATGATGTTCTCCATTATTATATGATGTTATCCATTACTATATGATGTTATCCATTACTATATGATGTTATCCATTACTATATGATGTTATCCATTACTATATGATGTTATCCATTATTATATGATGTTACCCATTACTATATGATGCTATCCATTACTATATGATGTTATCAATTACTATATGATGTTACTAATTACTATATGATGTTATCCATTACTATATGATGTTATCCATTACTATATGATGTTATCCATTACTATAAGATGTTATTAACAAAAAGAACAAAATAATTTCAATTTAAAAAAATAAGAATCTGTAATATCAGTTTTGCTTTGCTGCCAACATTTGATATATTGTTATTATATTTGATGTATTGTTATTATATTTGATATATTGTTATTATATTTGATATATTGTTATTATATTTGATATATTGTTATTATATTTGATATATTGTTATATATTTGATGTATTGTTATTATATTTGATATATTGTTATTATATTTGATGTATTGTTATTGTATTTGATGTATTGTTATTATATTTGATATATTGTTATTATATTTGATGTATTGTTATTATATTTTATATATTGTTATTATATTTGATATATTGTTATTATATTTGATATATTGTTATTATATTTGATATATTGTTATTATATTTGATATATTGTTATTATATTTGATGTATTGTTATTATATTTGAAATATTGTTATTATATTTGATATATTGTTATTATATTTGATATATTGTTGTTATATTTGATATATTGTTATTATTTGTTAACTCAGTTTATTCTATGTCCATGCAATCTGTGTATTTGACAATGTCAGCACTTCAGAAACTGTACAACATTTTTCAATTGAATGTCGGGTTCATGTAATGGCTATGCTGTACCTACACGATCTAAAAGAAATTATTTGTTAAAAAAAAAAAAATATTAATTAACATAAACGTGATTGGGGTCACATAGCAAATAGTTTGAAAGAATGTAAAGGTGATCTATACCATTAATGCCTGTTTGGAGTTTTGTGTGAACTTGCTCTTCCTTTTCTAGGCTCATATTTTGGAAAAAACGCGGCCTATTGCTCTCTTCTCAGATTCACTTCATTGTCCTACAGTTGTCTAATTTATTTTTTAGGTTCTTCGAGTGAAGGATCGCGTGTTTCTATCCCTGGTATTCGGAACTACTTCATTAACGTTTCACAAAAGTTGAAAGTGCGTGGAAGTAATAACAGAGAGAAACAAAGTGACCGCGTCACATCTTTCCCAATGCAGTTTGAGTTAGTTATTGCAACGCTGAAGTATTTTACTACGATAGGTAAAAGTTAAAAAAAATTTTAAACAGTAAAGATCCTGATCACACAAAGTGGCGTATATGGTGTTAGTGACCATAATTTTTACAGACCTTCGGCACATGATTTTTGGGATAATGTGGTCGGTATTACGGCCATGTCGCTTTACTTTCCCGGAAAAAAATCCGGTACCTATTTAAGGCAAGGTGAACCCGGAAGCCGTTGATCATGCTCGAACCCAACCTCTTGTCCTTTGTAGTCCAATTCACTAACCACTGAGCTATCGCGACCCCATAAGTTTGCATTTATCTTTCTTGTTGTTGTCAGAACCATCATCACTGTACACCGAATGAATCAATAGGTTCTCGGATATCGCCCATCCCCCGAGAACCTAGATAAAACCAGAGGAGAATACAATCCGACATGAACGCACTCAGAAGTGAGGCTTGGGATTCTATTTAGGCAGGTTATTGCTGGCATCTTTGCCCAAGCAGCGGCCAACAATTTGGCCCACTCTTTTCTACTTTTAAATATAAAAGAGTTCTTTAACGTGCGCTGCGTGCAGGCCGGATCTCCTGTTTGTCACCGTCACCCAAGAAGGCTAGACATCGAATCTTACTATCCAGACACCTGGGAAGGGTAAAGCCACGTCACGGACTACATTTCGTAAAGTTCCCAACGTCTTTTGTGGAGTTTGAATCCAAGAAAAATACAAGACCCAAGGATCGATCACGAAAAAGATGGATCGACGGAATATTAGAAGCACTAGGAAACATAACAGCAGCAGAAGCGAACAGAAGAGCAAAAGACCGCAAACTATATCTATCCTCGACGCTGAAAGGCAAATGAGGACGGAAAGAAGAAGAAGAAGATTCCTGAATTTCATATCCAGAGGCCAGCGTCCTACCTTTACGCAGCCCCCCCCCCCCCCCAATCCCTCACCAAACCTGGACTAAACATAACCTGTTGTTTGCCCATGTGATTTCTTTTCTCAGGATTCGAATCCTAGCTCGTTGGAGAGGCAAAGGTAAAGGCAACCGTATGACAATTGTTGTTAAGTGATGAAGTGAATTTATTGTGCTAAGCCACAGCTTCACGAGATGGGGTGGATCAGGTGGGAGAGGACCCGATTAATAAATAATAAAAAAAAACAACCTTACTTGTACATTACGTGCCGACTGCACTGGACATGCAATTTTAATCCAAAGTCCCTCAACACACACACACACACACACACACACACACACACACACACACACACACACACACACACACACACACACCTCTTCCATCAGAGGTAGACCTTAGATATGGAATACTGCTATTATAAACAGTTTGTTTTCTTACCTTTTATATTGTATACCTTCAGTTAATCTTCCATCTGCTATAAATAATTGCCCTAATATTGCTCCTTCGTGCCCTACTAATATTACACTATTCTTTACTAACATAAGTTTAAGCTGGTACTTTTTCAGACTTCGAAATGATTAGCTCCATTTCTCGCAGACATTTTTTGTGACGGTTCGATTGAATTGTGTTGAAATAATAGCAAACCACAATAACGATATACTCAATCATGTTTTCTCTATATTTTCATGTATATTGTGACTAGCTTTAATTGAGGAAATAATTTAAAAGTATATTTGAACTAAAAATGATATTAGCGACATCTCAGATTCAATTGAGGAAATTATGACGAAAGCAACAATTACTGCGAATCACAACAAGTTCATTATTTTATTTTCTTCAACGATAATAAAAAAAACAAATGAAATGTTCAAAAGTAACGCATCTGCATATTATTATTCCCAATGCTATTACATTCTTCAGTAGTGGAAAATGTAAAACTGAAATAAACAAATGAATAGGAATGGCAAAAAGTAATTTTAATGTCATGAAGAACATACAAACATCAAAACAAATAACACCAGGGCTAAAACTAAGAATAGCAAAATGTTATGTCTTCTCAACATTCCTATATGGTGAAGAAACATGGACATTAGACAAGAAAACAGAACAGAGAATTGATACCTTTGAAATGTGGATATATAGAAGAATATGTAGAATTGGATGGAAGGAAAAGAAAACAAACGATGAAGTCTTAAAACAACTAAAAATGAAAAGAGAACTGCTAAACACAATTCAAACAAGACAAATGCGATTTTTGGGCCAAGTTAAAAGACACAACAGCCTACTAAAAGTAATCCTGGAGGGGAAAATACAAGGTAATAGAGGCAGAGGCAGACCAAGACTAACATGGACGATTTACATCAAAAGATGGACAAATCAGTCTATGACAACCTGCACCATCAAAGCAAGAGACAGAGCAGAATGGCGCTCCATGGTAGCCAACCTTCGTTACGGAGACGGCACTCGATGATAATTACATTCTTCATTTAGTGAACTTCAGCACGAGGCAACATGATCATCAGAAAAGGTACCCAAACCTTGCAAGTATCTCGTTCCAGCATCTTCTCTATGGCGATTTACATAGTGTTCAAGACCATGAGTGTTAATTGTCTTTAGCCCAGTTGTATTACGAACCTACCGACTTATCATAAATGTACCTAAAATAAATGGCTTTTCATGAAAACCTCCGCAAATTTCCCTCTCTGTTACTCAGTTACCACTAATAAGACTCCATTTGTTGAAATCTTTTTGCTAGAATAATTTGTAAGAAAAGAGATATGATTATTGATTTTCATATCAGTTCTTGTAGAATATTATTCTTGTTAACCCTTCAAAAAGCAATATTTCAACATGGGAGGTATCTTATTGCACAGTAAGGTTAATGTGTAGATGTTAACATTCCTGAGGGTGTATACTATTTCACTCCTCACTTCCTTCGAAAAAACTTTTTCTCTCATTATGACCTTCATTTAACATTCTTTTTCTGATTATGTAATATTTATAGATCGAGTTAAGTAATTACCAGCCTTATTTTTAAGTCATTATCAGGTCGCGTGTTATTTGCGAAATGTAGCACTCACTACAGCCCGTCTGAAAGGATCTCTGTCTCTAGCCAGATCTCCCACAGAACGTAGCACTCACCATAGATCGTCTGAATGGATATCTGTCTTTAGCCAAATCTACTAAACGTAGCACTCACCATAGATCGTCTGAAAGGATATCTGTCTCTAGCCAGAGCTACTGAACGTAGCACTCACCACAGCCTGTCTGGCAATATCCATGTCTCTAGCCAGATCTCTCATAGAACATAGCACTCACTACAGCCCATCTGGAAGAACCTCTGTCTCTAGTCAGATCTCTCATAGAACATAGCACTCACTACAGCCCATCTGGAAGAACCTCTGTCTCTAGTCAGATCTCTCATAGAACATAGCTCTCACTACAGCCCATCTGGAAGAACCTCTGTCTCTAGCCAGATCTCTCATAGAACATAGCTCTCACTACAGCCCATCTGGAAGAACCTCTGTCTCTAGCCAGATCTCTCATAGAACATAGCACTCACTACAGCCCATCTGGAAGAACCTCTGTCTCTAGTCAGATCTCTCATAGAACATAGCACTCACTACAGCCCATCTGGAAGAACCTCTGTCTCTAGTCAGATCTCTCATAGAACATAGCTCTCACTACAGCCCATCTGGAAGAACCTCTGTCTCTAGTCAGATCTCTCATAGAACATAGCACTCACTACAGCCCATCTGGAAGAACCTCTGTCTCTAGTCAGATCTCTCATAGAACATAGCTCTCACTACAGCCATCTGGAAGAACCTCTGTCTCTAGCCAGATCTCTCATAGAACATAGCTCTCACTACAGCCCATCTGGAAGAACCTCTGTCTCTAGTCAGATCTCTCATAGAACATAGCTCTCACTACAGCCCATCTGGAAGAACCTCTGTCTCTAGTCAGATCTCTCATAGAACATAGCTCTCACTACAGCCCATCTGGAAGAACCTCTGTCTCTAGCCAGATCTCTCATAGA
Source organism: Megaustenia siamemsis (assembly GCA_032433765.1). NCBI lineage: Eukaryota > Metazoa > Mollusca > Gastropoda > Stylommatophora > Ariophantidae > Megaustenia > Megaustenia siamemsis. The sequence continues at coordinate 41,344,145 of JAVIAB010000139.1, forward strand.
ACATAGCACTCACTACAGCCCATCTGGAAGAACCTCTGTCTCTAGTCAGATCTCTCATAGAACATAGCACTCACTACAGCCCATCTGGAAGAACCTCTGTCTCTAGTCAGATCTCTCATAGAACATAGCACTCACTACAGCCCATCTGGAAGAACCTCTGTCTAGTCAGATCTCTCATAGAACATAGCTCTCACTACAGCCCATCTGGAAGAACCTCTGTCTCTAGTCAGATCTCTCATAGAACATAGCACTCACTACAGCCCATCTGGAAGAACCTCTGTCTCTAGCCTGATCTCCTATTGAACGTAGCACTCACCATAGATCGTCTGAAAGGATCACTGTTTCTAGACTTATCGTGCATTTCTTTTGCCATGTTCAAAATTTCTTTGATGTATTGAAACCATCTTCCTCTTGGCCTGTCTCTTTCTCATCTTCCTGGAACAATGCTTTCCATTATTAAGCATTCCAACTCGCTGTATCTTTTATGTATGTTAGTTTCCTCTGTAGAATAATGTTTATGATCCAGCTTTTTAAATTATTTCTATCAATCTATTGACCTTTCGAGCCGTAGCCGGCCCATAGGGCATAGACCAAGATACTCCTTCTCTTATCTGAGTTTTTTTGTTCTAGCAGTTTTCAATTCTTTTAAAGATATTTTATCAAATCTCGCCATTTGTCTCTGTTCTGTGCAAGCAGCTCTATATCAATGAGGGAGCCGAATCCTGCTGCTCTTGCCTCTCTCATCAATGTTCTTCTCAGTGTCTCTCTGGGTCTTCCTCTTTTTCTCTTACCTGTTGTTTCCCATATGAGGGCTTGTTTTGCTATTCGGTTATTATCTCTTCTCATCACATGTCCAACATATGACCACCGTCTTTTCTTTATCACTGAAGATATTAATGGTTGAGTGGCGATTTCTCTAATTTCCTCGTTTGTTTTGAATTCGTTCCACGCTATACCAAGTATTTTCCTTAGACATTTATTTTCGAATGCGTTCAACTTTGTTTCTATATCTCTTGTTGTTTTCCAGCTTTCACACGCATACGTAAGGGTTGATAGTACATTTGATTTGAATAGTCTAAGTTTTGTGTTTGTGCTGATGAGTTTTGATTTCCACAACTTTTCAAGGCTTCTGAAAGACATTGCTACTTTAGCTATTCCGATTCTAATTTCTTTGCTTGTATCCCCTTCTCGATCAATTTGACTTCCAAGATAGGTAAAGTAAATCGATCTCTTCTACAGGTGTGTTTTCCATGTATATTTTGTCGTCTGTTGGAATTAAACTTTTCATGATTGATCTCAAGCCCAATTATTAACGTCTTTTAAAAAGTCGTTATTACTTCTTTTTGTTATCCACGGTATTTTAATAATTTGTTTCTGTAACATTTTGTTTCGAATGAATCAATTTCCTTTTTTTTTTTGCAAAATTGTCCACTAATCACAACTATTTATAACTTGCGCTATCCGGAAGATATACATATATATAATTTAAGTAATTTAAATTGTACTGCCTTGCTGGTATTGTGCCGCATATTCTTCACGGCATTTAATTTTAGTGTTGCTATTGTGAGTCTTCATTTGATCTCCGCCGTCTGGCAGTCTCCATTAGTAGTTACTACTGTTAATAGATATTCATAGTTGATGATTCTGGTTTGGCTTCTTGTTTTGCCAGTGAACATTATTTTAATTTTCTGTATATTTAGATATAGGTTTTCATTTTCAAAGTGTTTGTTCAACACACTCAGTTATCTCATTTAATACATTTTCATTATTTGAGATAAGGGCTGTGTTATCAGCGTATCGGAATTCTGAAATTATGTAGCGAACTTCATAAATTAGTCATCGTACCAAACATTTAAGATTCAATCAACATTTTTCGAGCACATCATGAAAAGAGGAAAGTTGGAATACTTAGTTATAACTGGCAAAATATAGGGAAATAGAGATCGCGGAATCACAAAGAGAGAAGATACTAGATAGCTTGATATCATGGCATGACTTGATACAATGCCCTGTGGATAAAAGATTGTGGAAGGACCTGATCGCCTACGCCAACCGGTATGGCACATAATGATGATGATCACATATTTCTCATGCTGTTTTCAGCATAACATTTCAACAGGTATGGAGAGATGATGCATCCCTGCCTCACCTCTTTTTGTATTTCGAACCAATTTGATATTTCGCTCGCTGTTCTGATAGCTGCCTGCTCTTCGTGACGTAGTGATTCGATAAATTGTGTTACGCATGCTGGAAAGCCCATATGTTCCATGTTCACGTTACATGTTATAAAGTTTCTAATTTTGTACGCTGGCAGAGACCCAGCTGTAAATTATGAAATATGTATGTTGTTTTATGTTATATTTCCATCCGAGATGTTTCTCATGTTGAATATATGGTCCCGCTTGCCTCTACTAGGGAGCCGCGATAGCTCAGTGGTTAGTGAACTGGACTACAAAGGACAAGGGGTAGGGTTCGATCCCAACCGACGGCTTCCGTGTTCACCCAGCCTTAAATGGGTACCGGATTTTTTTTCTGGGAAAGTAAAGCAGCACGGGCGTAATACCGACCACATTACCCAAAAAATCATGTGCTGAAGGTCTGTAAAATATAGGGTCACTAACACCATATTTCCTTATACGACACTTGGCGTGACGGGGGTACTTTACTTTTTTTTTTTGTGTGTGCCTCTACTACGTCAGTAGTATATATTCAGTGATAGGACCGTGGAAAGTTCTTCCATCTGCAGCCAAATCGCTGCAGCCGGGTTGTTTTTTCTTATATAAATAGTCTACCTGCAGATGGAAGCACATTTTTTCCTTATATGAGAGTCTACCGTTTTTCCTTATATGAGAGTCTACCCGCCCATTTTTGTTCCGGTGACCTCTCGTGGCGGTGGTGGTGACCTCCCGGTGACCTCTCGTTGACCTCTCGGGTGAGCGCTCGTGGTGACCTCCCGCGGCGGTGGTGAAGGGGTGGTGAAGGGGTGGTGGTGAAGGGGTGGTGAAGGGGCGGTGGTGGTATCATAAATCTATTATATTCTTTGTAATTTCAATGGTTCCGTAACTTTCATAAATCTATTCTTTCTTTATACTCTCAGGCAATAAAAAACAGTGACAAGTTTATTTATTGTTTTTAAAAACTTCCTTTAGAATTAAAGGTAACAGCTTAGGCCGTTACACACGCTACACGCCAAACACTGTGTTTAACGTTAAGCGAGAGATCAAAGAGCTCGGTACACGCGCAGCCGCGAAGACGTGCAGCGAAGACGCGCAGCAAGGGGCCGCAAGATCAAAGAGCTCGGTAGACGCGAGGCGACCTCGCGCAGCGAGGGGGCCGCGTTTAACGTTAAGCGCGATCAAAGAATCCGCCTCCCGTATGAACATCAAAGAATCCGCCTCCCGTGGTGAAATATCCGTCGCCGGTAAGTGTTCATCAGGAGAGTCATTTAACAGGGGAATTTTACGATACCGATGTTTTAATGTGAGACGCTTGGGGGTAATTAATATCTTTGCGCTGGTTCGTGTTCAAAGACCGTGTTTCGCTGTGAAAAGTTTTGATTGAATGTTTGAGTGCCAGACTGGCCAGTGCTACGTTAATGACTTTTTATCATCTGAAGATTAGAATACCACTTATCAGGGGAATTTTAGTGGGTGGTTGATTTAATGTGGGATGTTTAGGGGAAAATTAATATGGTTGTACTGGAGAGTACTTGATCGATCAAAGAGGTTAGAACTGTATATAAGTAGATCCAAGCAGCCAGGATTTTATTCTCACTCTCTGAAGCAGTTTCAACGAGTGTCTTGGCTGTAACTCAAGCAAGAGTGTGCTTGGCTGTGCAAGTAAATTTACTTTACAAATCGTAAGTAGAACCTTATTTCATAGATTCTATACTGTCATTTATTTTAATTTAACAAAATAATTTAAAATTAAATAAATTAAAACAACTCAAATAAAAAACAAACAAATATACTCTTTTTATAATGTTTATTTTCACAATGAAACATAAATTTATTTCAATACATCAACGTGGACAACACATGTTACACATTCAAATGTTTATAATTGAACAATGATGATTTCAATAGTACAAATATGAATTCAAATCATCTGAAAAAAGTACACAAATAACAACATAGTCATGTATAAGTAATAAAAAATGTCACTGTCCCACTGCAGAATTTAGTAATTTTACTCGTCTCGGCTTCCTCGCTTTGTTGGAACTGTCTGTTTGGGCTAAATGGTTATCAAACACTGGTGAATACGAAGGTTGATTAGAGTTCAAAACACAGCCACCCTCCATTTTGATAAAGCCTTGATCAAAGACGGCGTAGGTAATTGGCGACTGAGTGGAAATTGAATCACTCGAGGCATACATATTTCTTGGTTCTTTCGGTTGCTCAACAAGAGGCGTAGTATAGTTGATGTTATCATAAGTTGCTAAAATGTCATCTCGCATATCAACTAGCGTGATAAATTCATCTCTCGAGAGTGTTATTCCAGTTCTGGTAGGAAACTTATGAAGACTCTCACCACGATATGACCTTATGTTTATCAATGGTCTGTTATGAAAAGCAGAAACTGAGACTGCCTTAACACCATCTTTGGACAGTGGAATTATATTCTCATTTCTACGAGACATGAAAATACGTTGATCACATACATCAAATGAAGCTGGCATATTAACGCTAGCCGATTCCATGTTTGAATCACACGACTTGGTAGCAGGGCTCTGAGTTTCTGTATGTAGTAGAACTGAGAACGGCTGACCTTTATACCCTGTAACAAGTGGGGCGTGGCCAGCCTAATTATAGTAACCAATGGAATACGTTCTATTTATAGTAACTGATGCAATACGTCATCGGACGTGTTGAGACATGTTCAGAGAGCCGCCATCTTTGATGAGTCATGGGAAGTTTGTTCCACTCAGTCGATGGATCCATGGCGTCATCAACCGATAAATGATACGGTCGTTAATATGTTGTTTCGTTGAAAATGGCATGAGAATTCTGTTAATGCTCGCACCACGACACTTTAAAATTATATAATAAACACAATATAGACCACACGTGTTGCTAAACAAGTCTTGTAACACTCGTGAGTTGTAGACGAATGGAACATGTGAATTCCTCTCGATAAAGTTTAAAATATCAATGTGCCTGGGAGGTAAACCGTAGGAATCAAAATACTCTATTTGGCCGAGGCCATTGTAAAAGATGGCCACCCAGTGTTCACCAGGTTTGTGGGCAGGGTCGGTGTTTACGACAAAGGCTGCAATCTTGGTTTGATCGATGATGGGTGGTAAGTGGTTTCGTGGGATGACACTAACAAGGGCGCAACGTCGAACAAAAACATCGGACATCAAGAGACTGTAAATATCCCCCGTGTTCATTTTCTCAAATAGCGTAGTCTGTTAGAACCTGTCTTGTCTTGGACACTTCCAGTACTGAATCCAACTCGGCGTAGACAATAACTTGTAGGGGAGTTGTCGTGGGAGCGGCGAATTTGAGCTCTATCGACAAGGGTCCACTCGTGGCTAGCTCAAACTGGGTTCCATCTAGCAGACTGGGTGAGAGGTCAAAACCAAATAGACAAAAGCCATCCTTGAACTGATGATAATCAATACCATTGCCAGCATCTCTACCAATCAAACCCATGGCCAAATTTGTACCAAAAAAGGCTCGCGCATAGTGATTGTTTTCAAAATCCATAGCTAGGGGCTTTCCGGATACACATCTCCCGTCAACCATCAGGTTCATATAAGTCAAACCAAAGTGTTGAAAATTGAATGGGTTAATGTTATAAACTCCATTAAAACCACCGGCGGTAATCAGACCTATCACTATACGTGTTGGCGTTTGAGATAGGAATAAATTGTCTTGGTTGTGGGAATACATCCCACGAGCAATGGCAAATGTTTTCAGGGTAACCCGCTTGATTGGGTACCGTGCATTCCCACTTAAAAGCGCTTTTTCGTGGGCCAGAGAAATTGCTGGGTTTAGCTTGGCTTTCCTGACCACGAGGGCAGCATAAGTGATTACACTCTTATAACCCACAGACTTATCCTGAGCCATGATGTTGAACACGTCCTTAGAGGGTGTGAGTTTAATCTTTACACCCACTCTGTTTAACATGTAACGGTCCTGCACAAAGAGATCAGAGTGCAAACGACCCATCATTTCAACCTCTTTACTATCCGAAGTCAAAGCACGTCGTATTTTAAATCCCTCGTTAGCCTGCATATCATCGTGGTGTCCTGCTGTATCTTTGTAGAACAGAGCAGCCGTCAAGTGCCCCGTTTTCGCATCCTCCCCATAGTTTAGTAAAGTCTCGAACACTGCTCTAAATGGATAGGTATTCTCAGATGGTGTAATCAATGTATCATTCAGAGAAACATCGACTTGAGAAAATAGACTGTGAAGATAATTGTTGACTGGTCCTACCTCGGCATCCAACGGTAAACTTTCACCATTGGGGAGGGTGATCCTGGCCCGCAGATGTAAAAACGTGTTGAAAAGATCTAGATACTCTTCAGTGTTTCCAGAAATGAAAAACTCTATGGGAGCCCCATGAGCTAACGAGGCAAGAGGTCGAATTTCAGTAAATTGACCCGAGTCTACAGCAGTCTGAGTTGGTGGAACGCTAAATAAATCCAAACCAGAATGAAGACATTCACATGACTTGGGTGAATGAGAGACATCATTAATCAAATATATCCTTTGGTACCGACAGCTTAGTTCGCCTCTTGTTTGTGGAATGAAGGGGGAACAGTCTAGCTGATGGTTTTATTCTCTTCGTAACGGGTTGGCCAGGTGGGGCTGCCTTCCCGATTCGCTTTCTGATTCGTCGTCGTAAACCACTTCCTGATTGGTTGTTACCCGTCAGGTGGTCTACGGCCCCGTCTAATAACCGCATGCCGGCCTCCTTAGCTCGTGATTTGAAAGCATCGCCGATATTTCTTCCAGCTAAGGCGTCCTGCGCGACCTGCAGACCGGTCCCCACGCCTTCTCTGAGTAAGGCTTTACCCCCTGTTTTTAGCCAAGGTAAAATAGCCCTCCCGATTCCACCAAAGAAACTACCGATTCCTCGTCCTCGTTGATTTCGACCTCCTATAAACACAGGCATCCCATCACCCGCCTGACAGCAATAAAAGTCTTCGTATAACCTGGCATTGCGGTGAAAGGGTGTATGTCTCACCATTATACCAGCTCGAGATGTTTCTTCACTCGAAAGTGTACCGTTAGCACCGACGTCCCACTGGTGAATGGAATGGTTTTTCCGTGTTCGTTGGCTAAAAGGATTTCCACGGTATCGAAGGAAAATCTACTCAGGGGCAGGTAGTGAGGCTTATCGTAGATCTGAAACACCGAGGTGTGATTTCTATTGAGAACAGGCACGCTCCTGAGGAGAGGTACCATCACATCCCCGACGGGTCTGGGTGAAACGAGATCGCAGTAGACGTAGACATTTTTTGCAACACTTTCCAAATCCATTACACCCACGTTGAAGATATCGGGAGCCGTGTCTGATATAGAGGTCGTGGGGAAGGCTAACATGTTTTTCAAAGTATCGCTTATGGTAACACTGACTCCTTTTTCGTAAAGTTTCAAGATGGCTTTATTCACCTCTTTTGCGTAAATGAATCTCATTTTTTTCCCTTTCACATCCCCGTTCGACTCATCCTCTGCTTTTATGATCGACGCATTCAACGCGCCGATGAATGCATCGGGTTTCGTGTATAACCCAGGCTCCAATGTCACGTTGAAATAAAATCTAGCGTCGCAAATATCGTCGTTAGCGAGAGATTCGTATCGAATCCAGACATCACCCTCTATTACATTGAAATAATTTAGCGGAAACTGTATCTCGACCAGCGCAATCTCATATTGTGTTGTAATATCAATGGTCTGAGGAAGCTTGACGAAAAAGTGACCGGGGTTATTTTCCTTAGAAATATCCATAGAAGCATTGCTGGGTAACGTGACATAAAAACTCATTTTCCTCTATTCACCTTTTCGTCTCCAACTTTGGATTCGGGAGCATGTAACCTAAACAACTGCTCAGTAGAGCTATCCACAGTTTTCCGTCCTTCGCGTCTGGCTTTTCAGTGGACAGATTGAACAGCGAGACCGCGACAACGGCATATATAACAAGCATTTGACACATAAAGACAATCTCTAAACGGGGGAATAATTTCCCAAATACTGGCCAGAGCGAGGTTCTCTCCCCGCCAGAGCTCAGGGTTCGCAAAACAGGATCTTCAAACGATTCACCTTCTTCCACCATCTCTAGTTTTTGTATCGGACAATGTCCTTGGTCGGTATCCAACTGTTGAATGAGGAACCATAACCAAACCACTTGACTAAACTCTCTTTTCGTCCCAATGACGTGCGACGTTGGGTTATAACCCTCTCGACCCTGTACTCATTCTTGTCTCCAACCTTTTGAATTTCTTGTGTGTAAAATGACCCCTCTATTTCATCACCCTTATCGTCTTTCAGCACATATGTAACGGGTTTTGTTTCAGTTACTCGACTGATGGTAAGAGTTCCTCCGTCCAAGCTGGGGCATAACCCTTTTTAAAATTAGCTCTGCCCAGGACCATTCTAACTCGATCACCAGCCTTATATAGGGGTCTTTCAAATTTCAAGTTGTGTTTGCTATACAACGTGTTCCACACTTGTTCTTGATTGTCTCTGCTAACGTCGACCGGTGCCATTTTTATACTTCTGTGGTACGAATGATTATAACTTCGAAGTAGGGCGGGTAGCACATGTACATAACAAAGTCGATTGGATTTCGTAAATATCGCCACATCCTTTGTTTCAGAGTCCTGTTAAAACGTTCCACAACAGCAGCCTTAATATCTTCATTCTGGGTGGTGAAAAAGTGAATATTGTTGTCTTCGAGAAATTTCTGAAATGTTTTGTTCAGAAACTCTGACCCCTTGTCGGTTTGAAGACTCGCAGGTTTCCCATCGATAAATATTTTACCAACAGCCTCCACTAATGATTTCCCCGTTTTTGTTCGTATTGGGACGGCCCACGCTAATTTACTGAAAACATCCACACAAGAAACCAAATAGGAGTACCCATCATTGTGTTTTTTCAAATGTCTTAAATCGATTAAGTCTGCTTGGTATTGTTGTTTGGGTCCACTCGTTATAATGGGACGCCGTTCAAATTTATGTCGAATCGGTTTATGAAGGGTATAGGTATCCTGGTGACTCAACCAACGATTGATCTCTTTAATTCCTACTTTGGTGTTACGTTGCAAGGCTCTTGCACCACTATACGACCCTGGTTGATTAGGGTCATAGTAATAACGTCTCAATACTTTGACCACCTTTCCCATTTTGGTGTTGGGATTTTGGACTTTTTTCTTTTGGACCTCAATTTATACGAGGTTAGCCGTGAAGTGTTTTCATTACTTGTCTTTGGGGTTTCGGGTACCTTGGCTTGTTCTGGTTGCACATCGACGGGTGGTGGTGAAGGTGGAGGAGAAGGTATTCTTTCTGTTGACGAGTTATGTTGAATGAGATCGACTGATCCAAAGGACGTCGTTTATACTGCTCCATTCTAGTTAAATACTGTTGCAAAGTACGTTGGTACACTCTGGCCTTATCAGCAGGGGCTAAATCGTTACGGTCTAAGATACGTTGCATTTCATCGTCTAAATCTCTCAAGTTATCATTGATCGCCTCGGGTGGTGTATACGTGGAAGTCTGTTTCAAACCCTCTAATAACCGAGGATCCATCAAAATCATTTCTTGGCCATGTTTACAGACCTAATACACCGCCTAGAACACTTAATATAGGCTTGATCAAAGCACCTATGAATCCACCAGTTTGTAGAATTGCTTTCCTCTGCGTAAGATTCGGTTTCTTTTTAGTGAGGAATCTCAGCTTGTTCTTGTGTCGACGTAGCTCGCACTTCTGATGCTTAGTGAGTCTAACATTACCTTTTAATATGTTATGACAACACTCACATAAAAAGCGAATGAGTTCTGGAGAGGCCGTTTTCAATATGGCTCTAAACCACTCGGCGTAGCTGAGCGCAGACATTTCAACATTTCACCGTGTCGTCTAAGTGAAGCTTCCATTCTATTACTTTGGAACGTAGACGATTTGTCTCTCCCCTGGAAATATCTTTGTTCTCAGCCTCAGATGATCCGGTGTTTCCTGTCGAAGGTCTACCAGCAAATAACAGTGGGGAGACGCTGTCGCGTCCTTAAAACTCTCTTGGAGGTACGCCACTTGACCAGGGTACATTTGCTTAGCCAGATTTGTAATTTGACTTCCGTCTCTTGGATTCTTGAAAAGGACTATATAATGAGTATTGAGGCTTATAGTTCGATGTTCCTTATTTTTTCCAAATAGATTTTGAACAATGTAGATCACGCTCATATCTCTGTGATGACTACCTTTGGTGAATAATTTTGTCACCCTCTCATCTGTTTCTGACATCAAGTCGTCGAGGATGATGAGTCTTCTCTTCTTACCCCCTTCCAAGTTATCGATATCTGGTAGACCCTCGATAAATCTCACTTTCTCCATAGTCTCATATATTGGTTGCCATTCCCCGTAACACCATATAACTTCCTCGGGTACGGGGACAACTAGCTCTTGTAGATTCTGTAGAAACTTTTGAACAAATACAGTTTTTCCACAACCGGTGGGACCAGCAATAAGAGCAGTGAAGGGGTGTTTCCACCGAGGGTCCATCGTCACTAATGACACTTTGATTGAGTATTATCACATTTAAAGTATTTTTATCATGTACTACATGTTCTGTCCCTTTCCAAATATTTGTGATGTGGTTTTCTTATATTGCAGATTCCCGTAAAATGGCATCTATCAGACCTTACATCCTATTTGACAAGGTGTTGTGCATTCTACAGTATCAACCATATGACTATTGTAAAGGGTGTCAGGTGAAACATGACAACTCGTTACCTCACTCGTGTCATCTAGAGTTTGAGGAACGCCTTAGCGCGCAAATAAATGATATTTTATATCATGAGTTCACGAAAGAGGATGTAGTCTTCTTGTGTGGAGAACATTTAGCCCAACGAATAAAGGAATACATCAATTGGGAAGGAGTTGACTCTGCACCACCCTCCCCTGTCAGTTCAACTAACTCACCACCCGCATTACTTGACCCCACCACTGAACCCACAGCCACTACATATAACGCGGAGGATGATGAAATTTTACCGCCACCACCCCTATTTACCGACCCCACCGATGAACCAGAGTCGACGGCCTGTCAACCGGGAAATGAGGTCAGTATTCACCCACTTCTCTGATTGGTTAATCTAGCTGTCAGTCATTTCTTTGCCCCGCCTCCTATACTAATACTCTTCTCTGATTGGTTAATCCAGATATCAGTCGATGTTTTCATAGGCACTCGCTGATTGGTTAAAATCTTGTACCAGGATATATTTAAACTAGTCTCATGTGAGAATTTGTGTCATAAGTTTGGTTGCTTCAAGGAAAGTTACTGTTCATTCTAGCGGAGTTTTGCACTGTAAGTTGGATTGTTTTCTCTTAAAGTATGTTAAGGGTTATCGATAATAGGTTATATTCAGTGTAGATACTTGAGACTATATTTTGCGTTATAAGTTGGCTTGTTTTCTATTAAGTATGTTAAGGGTTATCGATAATAGGTTATATTCAGTGTAGATACTTGAGACTATATTTTGCGTTATAAGTTGGCTTGTTTTCTATTAAAGTATGTTAAGGGTTATCGATAATAGGTTATATTCAGTGTAGATACTTGAGACTATATTTTGCGTTATAAGTTGGATTGTTTTCTCTTAAAGTATGTTAAGGGTTATTGATAATAGGTTATTCAAGGTGTTTAATGTAGGTATGCTAAGTATTGATTAATTCCTTCGTTTATTTGATGATTAAACTAAGTATTTTAACTCTTGCTATTCGATGTTATTAACATATTTAAACCTAGGTATGTAAAGTATCATTGACAAAGGGTTATTTATTTTTTCTACAGATGGTTTCTAACAACGAAGTACCTTCAGGCGAATATCAATGTCCCTTGTGCCCAAAGATGTTTAAATGGCACAAAAATATGTTGCAACACAATCGCGCTGTACATCGTCATATACGACACGTGTGTGACATTTGTCAACGTACGTATACGAGTCGAAGTTCTTTAGCCAGCCATAGAAGACTAAAACATTCTACAACAGCACCAGCTTCATCAATGGCTCCTTCTAAAACACCCACTTTACCATCAATAACATCATAAGCAAATGAAATAACATCACCCACTTCACCATCGAACTCTTCTACAACAAACAAACGAAAGATAGATGCAGAACATTCAACTCCAAGTAAAAAATTCAAGGACGATGACCCATTAGCAATACTGCCTGATGACGTACGGGCTGTATATGAGCAAAACTGGGCAGCTATAAACACCCATGCTACAATCAACAAGACAGTTTCAACATATACATTTTTCCATTCACCAGCACGTCTATTTATCACAGACTGGTCTGCTCTTTTAAGAGCTATGTTTGACAGTCAGACAACCAGATTCAAAATTAACAATGGTCACCACCTGATCCTTAGACACCGGGACACCGGTGATCTACGTTTCTTCCACTCTTCCCTCAACAACTCGGCTGTTCTAGAATTTCCCCAATTAATCAATAATCTTGGAGATTTCAACAGCTTCGTTGATTCTCTAAACGAACAGAACCCTGTAGACATTGCCATGATCAACAGACCCGATACTAAGTGGATGGTGGAGAGTATTCCAGCAACTAGTTTCTATTTATTCCACATACGTGACTTCCCATTGGGTGTTGTCTAGAGGAATTACCATCATATATCACTAACAACAAGTACATTTACACCTTGCAGAAAAAGAACTATAGTTCTATTTCTTATAATGACAACTATGTTTTTTCCGCTGTTTGGCGTTATTTAAAGGGAGCGATATCGACAATCTAGAATTGACCACTCGTCATCTCGTGAGTCAGTGGCACTTGCACTGGGACATTCTTTTCGTTGACACTTTTCCAGGTGTGACGTTACAACAACTACCACACTTGGAAGAGTGTTTCAATATAAATATCGATGTATTTGAATTCAATGATGAAGAGGTCCTCTGTCCAAAACTCCGAAGCAGGGGATCACATGATGATACTATGCGGGTCTTGTTTCACAAGGACCATTTCATGTATATTAGTAATATTAATAAAGCAGCTAGTGCTTTCTCTTGTCCACAGTGTGGGAAATTATGGAATCGGTTTCCCAATATGAATGTCCATGAAAAATATGTAATGGTGGTAAACCTAAAGATTATTTTAGAGGTGGAATTTATACACCTAGCGAGACTATGGGGATGTAATAGAGGAAGAGGGTATTGACGTACCCGGCGGTTTCGTGTATCCTTTAGGGCCACCTTTGATATGGAATGTTATTTTGTTAATACCAACTTGCCCACCATCAAAGGTACCTCTGCTAGTACACATTTTTTAGCAAAACATGTCCCTCTGTCTGTATCTGTGGCGTCTAACGTTCCTGGGTTTGAAGATCCTGTCTGTTTTGTCAGCGAGGGAGATCCTCAGAAATTAGTAAATGAAATGATTAAGTATCTAAAATCTATCTCGAAGGAGGCGTATAAAATTTTAAAAGAGGATTTCAGAGAACTGTTTGAAAAGCTGGCCGGATGTGCGCAAAGGCGTGATCGGAAGAAATCTGACCCAAGAGGTCGTCTAAAAGCTTACTTGAAGCAGCTCCCAGTGATAGGTTTCAACTCGGGCAAGTACGACATAAATTTAATAAAGCCGTATTTAATACATTACTTCGCTGCCGCCTCCGTACCTGAAATAGCTGGAAAGGGTAACAACTACATTGAGGATAGCGATCAGGAAGACGAGGGAGAGGATGAGGAGCACGAGCAGGAAAGTGTGATACAGGATGCTGAGGAGGAGCGGATAGAAGAAGAAGAAGAAAACCGACTTGGTGAAATAAATTTTATAGTTAAACGAAATAATAACTTTATGTGTATTGCAACACAGAATCTAAATTCTTAGATATAGTAAATTATTTAGCCCCTGGGTTTAGTTATAGCAAGTACTTGGCAGCCTATAAAGTAGAGGAGACAAAGGGTGTTTTCTGTTATGAGTACGTAACAGATTTAAATAAGTTGAATGAGAGGGAGTTACCCCCATACGAAGCGTTCTTTTCGAAACTAAAAAATTGTAATATTTACGAGTAGTATGCTCTGTGTCAAAAGGTCTGGAAGGACAATAAAATGACGACCCTTAGGGACTTTTTAGTTTGGTATAACAACAAAGATGTAGTCCCCTTCTTAGAGGCCTTAGCACAACAGTTTTGGTTTTATAGGAAATTAGACATCGATATGTTTAAGAATGCGATTTCGGTCCCGGAATAACTCTGAGGTATCTATTTAAAACTCTCTCCAGGGATGTGGGTTTTTCCCTGATTGCAAAAAGGAAGCCGATTTGCATCATACCATAAGACAGAATATTGTCGGAGCCCCTCTATTATCTTTCATCGGTACCACGAGAAGGATAAAACCTTTATTAGGGGCGGAAAAGTGGTCAAATCCATTAAAGGCTCTGATGCCAACGCCTTTATCTATGGGCACTTATGCAAAAGATGCCCACCGATTATACGGTCATACGTAAGGCTGAAGATGGGTATAAACCCCTTAAAATGAACTACTACACGCGTCAGTGCAGAGAGTATCTGACTTGGATTGCCCAACAAAACCAGGTCATTTGAGAACCCAGTTTAATGCTCGCGAGATCGCTTTGGGTGAGCGCAAGATTAGAGTGGATGGGTGGGATAAATCCAGTAGGACCGTGTATCAGTTCCATGGCTGTCTCTTTCACGGTCATCCAAACTGTGACATCACCAGGGATCGAGAAGTCAATCCGGTGAATAATATACAGTTGGCTGATTTGTACGCGAAAACCTGTGAAATAACGGCTTATTTAAAGAGCCTCGACCGTGTTCGCGTAGTAGTTATGTGGGAGTGTGAGTGGCAACGGTTAAAGAAAACAACGCCAGCTATTCAGATCTTTATAGATGAGAACCTACGTGGTTCTAAACCATCTTTTGGTAAATATAAACCAATCACTGATAAAGCCATTATAGATTCAGTTTCAGACGAGACGTTTTTTGGGCTCGTCGAGTGTGATATTCACGTTCCCGACAAGTTAAAAGAGTATTTTAGTGAGATGACCCCCATCTTTAAAAATGTAGATGTAGGTCTAGATGATATCGGTCCCTTTATGCGGGAGTACGCCACCAAAAACAAACTATTACGTACCCCCAGACGTACTCTCGTGGGTAGTTATAGTGGAACAAAGATTCTGTTGGCCACACCACTGTTAAAGTGGTATTTAGAGCATGGGCTAGAGGTAACAAAAATTTATCAGGTGGTAGAGTACCTACCCATTAGTTGCTTTAAGGAGTTTGGGGACAAGGTCACAGAGGCGCGTCGGGCTGGTGATTTAGATCCAAGTCAATCTATAGTAAGCGACACGATGAAGCTCTTAGGAAACTCGGCCTACGGGAAGACCTTGACGAATATGGCGAAACACGTGGACGTCTCCTATGTTAAAGAGGGGCTGATACACCAAGTTGGTAAATAACCCACGATTTAAAAACATGACATCTATTGGTGAGGACCTGTACGAGGTATCGATGGGCAAAAGAGGTATCATGTGGGATCTTCCTTCGCAGATTGGTTTTTTCGTCTACCAGTACGCCAAATTGCGGATGTTGGAATTTTATTATGACATCCTCGATAAGTTTGTAGATAGGTCCAACTTTGAACTCTGTGAGATGGATACCGATAGCCTGTACTTGGCCCTCAGCGAGTCATCGTTAGAAGAGGTCGTTAAAACCGATAAGGTAGATGAGTTTTTCTCACAGTACGACAAATGGTTCCCTTCAGAGACTTGTGAAGTCCATCGGGCCGATTTCATTCAACACAGGGGCGTAAAGTATGACTGTTCAGATTGTAAGGCCAGACAGTTATACGACAAACGGACTCCTGGTCTGTTCAAGTTGGAATATTCGGGGGATGTGATGATTTCCTTGTGTAGCAAGACCTATTACTGTTTTGGGGATTATGCTAAAGTTAGCACCAAGGGTCTTAATAAACGCCACAATAAGTTAGATAAGGATACATTCACAGAGGTTCTAACCAAAAAACAAGCCGGGGTGGTAAAAACATAGGGTTTAAAACATACAAGGGGTCGGTATACACATATACACAACAATCGAACTCACTCTCCTATTTCTACATCAAGCGACAGGTCCTTCTGACAAACGTGACCCTCCCCTTTATCCATTTAACACTATCATGTATTACTGTTTGTAAATAAACTACTTTGTTTTCTATATATTAAATACGAGTATAATGTACATTAGTTAAAGAATACTTTTTGTCAAAACCATGTGTTATCGATTGTTTCAATATATACGAATGAAACAATAAACTTCCATTCTGATGTGACCACCTCCCCTTTATTCATTTAACACTATCATGTATTACTGCTTGTAAATAACTACTTTTGTGTTCTATATATTAAATATGAGTATAATATACATTAGTTAAAGAATACATTTTTGTCTAAATCATGTATTACTGCTTGTAAATAAACTACTTTGTTTTCTATGTATTAAATATGTATATATACATTAGTTAAAGAATGTATTTTTGTCCAACCATGTATTATCTATTGTTCAATATATACGAATAAAACAATAAATAAATAAACTTGTCACTGTTTTTTATTGCCTGAGAGTATAAAGAAAGAATAGATTTATGAAGTTACGGAACCATTGAAAGTACAAAGAATATAATAGATTTATGATACCACCACCGCCCCTTCCCACCCCTTCACCACCACCCCCCCTTCACACCCCTTCACCACCGCCGCGGGAGGTCACCACGAGCGCTCAGCCGAGAGGTCAACGAGAGGTCACCGGGAGGTCACCACCACCGCCACGAGAGGTCACCGGAACAAAAATGGGGCGGGTATACTCTCATATAAGGAAAAACGGTAGACTCTCATATAAGGAAAAATGTGCTTCCATCGCAGGTAGTAGACTATTTATATAAGAAAAAAACAACCCGGCTGCAGCGATTTTGCTGCACTTTCCACGGTCCTATCACTGAATATATACTACTTACGTCTAGAAATTGAAGCACATGATGTTCTTGTTATAATTTTCGTTGTCGTTTTTCATGATGATCTGTAAGAGTTTTTCTGCTGGTTTTGTTTATTAGGGTAATAGCTCTGTAGTTGGAACACATCTTCTGATTCCTTTCTTTGGAATGTGGATGTACGCTGATCTTTTCCAGGCATTTGGCCAGTCAGTTTTTCCAGATCTTCGCATTCAGTGGCATGACAAATTCGAACGTCGGCGTCCCCTCAGCATGGATGAGTTCAGCTAGAATATCATCACCTCCTGGTGACTTCCCTATCTTCAGATTTCTATTGTTTGGGGAACGAACTTCATGTAGCATAGGCTCTGATTGTTCTTTCTTCACATTTTCAACTATCTATATCTGAGTGTTTTGAAATATCTTAATTCATTGCTCTACATTAATTTACCATCTTTGCAATATACTATTATGTTCAGTTAGGGTTTTGCCGCTACGCTCATTAATTACTTGACTAATGGGTCTAAAAGTATTATGTTATTATTCAGATTTTCTCTTAATATTTTTCCAATTTCATTCATAAGAGTGATCTCTTCTGAAGAGAGTTTCTTCAAGTTTGTCGCAGACATTCATAATATATTCCTCTTTGTCTCTCCGATCCCTGTTCTAACCGCTTTTGTTTGTGTGCTACATTCGTCGTTATTTCGCTTCTCACCCGTTTTCTTATCTCTTCTTTGAGGGCCAGTGCTTTTTATTCTTTAAATGTAGTTCTGGTCCTCATGTGCGCTTTTCTGGCAATAATATTTTTTGTGCTGCGAGATGAGACTATCTCTTGCATGCATGGTCAGCGTGTCTGGTGACATATCTTCTTGAACTATTATCAACAACATATCCATTTTTTGTTTGTTTGTTGATGTTTTAGTGTTGCTCTAAGGAGAGATTCAAGGGTATAATATTCTGTAAGATTATAATGTTAACCTCAGATGGTAGATGCACAAGAAGGGTGAGATGAAGAATGTTTCAGGCAAAAGCAGCTTCCAAAAAATGAGGAAGATAATGTGCAATCTATTTTTGACAATAGAGACAAAAAATTAATTCTTAAATGTTATTAGCGCCGGACTTAACATATTGATAGGAATCATGGACAATAGAACAACAGACAAGACAAATGTGGTTTTTTACAGAAGAATGTTGGGAATACCGTGGA